>UYYA01003941.1:0-210760 GCA_900624975.1 Angiostrongylus costaricensis
CACTCCTTTAAGAGAGCCATTAGCTGCTGGATGGACAAGCCATGCATATTTATTCTTCCTTCATGTTCAACAAGAAGTTCGAAGATGGCTTGCATTGCGTAGTCATTCGACACGTTGGTGTACAGTGCGGTAACGTCGAAAGACTCCATCACGTACGCGTTATTAGGAGACGCGTTACGTAGACGTTCTAGGAACATTTGCGTGCTCTTGAGGTGGGCTGGTATGTGGTTAAGGAACTGGGTAAATATTAGGCTTAGTAACCGGGTTATCCTAACCGTTGGCCTGTCTACACAGCTGATGATGGGTCTAACCTTGAATGATCATGGATTGATTGACGCAAGATCATTAGCTGATAGCAACTTGTGTTTTAATAAGTAGGTATAGAACTGGACATGTTGGTTTATCGATTTTAAAGTACGAAATAACCGACGCTTTTAAACCTGCAGCCATTGCGACGCTGACCCATTGATTGTTTCTCAGAGGATGGGCAATAGAGGGTAGAATCACTAAGATGTTCCTCCGTTATCTCAACATCCAGCCGGCGAGGGATAACTACGAACTCTCCCCCCTTATCACTAACAGACAATTTTATTGTTTTCGAGTTTATTAATTTTCTAATTTTCCCGCATGCCACATTTTTGTGTGGCTTTAAGGTTAGAGATAAACTTTCTATCGCGGTAGTGATCAAGGGTCTTGAGAACGCCGTCCGAAAACACGCGGAATTCTATGTCAACTCCATTGTTAGGGTCCTGCTGTCTAAAAAACGTTTTAGGGAAAGGAGATGGTGGTAGTGTCGCCGCCTCTTGATTTTTATCTCTATTGTATCCTTTGTGTATCCGTATAAAAGAACACCTAGATGGCAAACGAAAACTAGGACGAAGCACCCCACTAGGCACGCATAGGATACAAAAGCATAGCGGAGACGATTTTGAAGTAAAAGTCAATATCCTTGCACAGGAGTCCAAAACACCAGCGCGAAAACTCCTTGAGGCTTTTTGGATCAATGCCAAAAATCCTACAATAAATAGCAGGGATGAATGCCCGGAGGTTATACGCGACCTGATCCCGAACGTTCGCATCGATTTTTGATGTGGGATGGTGCAGTCGTCAACCACATGCGACTATAATCAGCTGTTCTAAACTTCCTCATTGGAAGTCACGAAAAAGCGGTGGGTTTTTCGAGAAGTTGTTGATCGTGTAATTACCAAAGAGTCTTTCGTCTTTGTGTAAGTGTTATTGAAGCGTTTGGCCTAGTAGGTTGTATATCAGTATACCCTTCCAGGCTCGCAAGAAGGCGATACTGCCGAAACGTCAGCTAGCGTTGTATTGTATTGTGTTTCTCTATGGAAGTAAATGTATGCTGTTTAAAAACCTCGCGATTGCTGAACAAGAAAACGACATCGCTATTGTTAATCCTGAATGTAAACATTTGAGACGCCTATCATAAATGTCTCAGATAGCCATCCTCTCTTATCAGTCAACATTCATGGTTGTGTTGTACTCGCGACGGAACGAATCACGAGGAAAGCTTGATTGTCTTTGGAAAAATTAGGACGTACAATAGTACTGATGGAATGGAACCCGGTGATGAAGATACGGAAGCTTTCTTCTCCAGTGAAATAATCTTACCGGTGAAATATGGCGGCACAGCTCTTCGTATTTCGTTTAAAAGGATCATTGATTACCATTCAATTGTAGACTAATGAAATGCGATGTGATCAAGAGTGAATGTTGCTATAATACCCTGTTCATACTAAAGTTATATAAGTATCACCAAATTTGTTAGGAACTTGACAGTGTTCACAGTAATCCGTCGAGCTACTTTTATTCTGCTCGTTCCATGGATTTTTTTGCCAGCTGCTGAGCATAAATTCTCAGTTGGATTCATAGCAATGTCAACACAATCACTGCGAAATCGAAACTGAGGTTGTGGCTTTCCGCTCGGTATACGTGCAAAGATAAGAGCTCCTTGTCAGTCATGCATTCTAGGGCATTAATGCACAAATTTTCTAAAGATAACCCTCTCTGCTAGCTACAATGAAGTACCTTCCAACATAATACACATGTTGTTATTAGTACAAGAAAAAAGCTTCTTCCATGAAAAAATTGTCATAGAAATGAGATTGTCTTGGGAAAATCAAAACCACGGGAGTGTTCAAGAAGGAACGTATGGAAAATATAGCAGAAGAAGAAGAAGAAAACCGAACCAACAAGGAACTGCGTGTGTAGGGGTTCGTCAGCAAATAGTACCCTTCTCTTAAACCTTCTTATACTGAATAGGGTATTATTCAGTGCCATAGGCTTGTATAGCCGTTACCCATCCGTGCTACTGTGCTTCTTGACACTAGATGGACACAAACGGTATGCGAGAACAGAATTTTCTTTAGTTACTTTTCCAAAAAGCTATTGAAGTTTTACGATAACGGGCTTCTTGACAAAAGTCCACTATTAAAGGACTTTTTCCGTGAAATTACGATAAAGATTGAAATTCTAGTTAACAAAGTGAACGTTCCGTCACCACAGCAAATCTCTACTGGCAATGTGAATTATCAAGGATACAAAGGCGTGGTGGAACTTTTCAAGTTTGTATTTCAATACTTCATAAAAGAAAGTTCCTACCATGTTCAAATGCCAATGTTGAGGCGTTTCGATTACTGTAATCACGTTTTTCTTTCAAGAAGAGTATTAAGATTTTCTAAGTGATCAGACAACGTTTGTCATTGAAATACCAATGATTCTTTACTTTGTTCCGTTTAAAACGGAACGTATTTATAGAAGCTCTCTGAACGCCACGGTCAGTCCATGCGAAGACTTCTATCACTACACTTGCGGGAATTTCAATACTTCCATGAGTTTCGACATGTCTGACAGCGAGAACGTGGATAACATGGTGGATCAGCTCATCGACATCAATTACGTCAACAGATCTGTGCGTTGTTCAACTTCCCATCAACAAACTCGCAGACCTTTACACATTTTAAAGCCATTAGTTCTTCTTTCGTATCCAGAGCGATTGCAATTGCCACTGTTAAATTAAACGCATATTTCTGAAAACCGTCTAAAATAGTGCAAAAGATCTCTTCCAGGGCTACACATTGAAACAAGAGGTGGATTCTAAGTACTAAAGAAGTGCGTGTGGAATTGAGTGTTACATTCTTCAGCACCACTCTTCGTTTTAGTTATTTCCAGCCCAATATGAGGCCCAAATCCAAGACGTTCATAAAAGATTTCGGTAGCTCTTAGGAAGTGCATAAATCAACTAACACAATACTAAACAGTAACGTTGACAGCAGCTATCAATCCTTCGATAAAATGCCGCGTGTACTCGCAACCTTCCCAAGCGAACGTGTACTTCATCGACTGCCTCCAGATGATCAAAGACGCCTACCCTTCAACAAAAAGGCTTTTCCTTTACAGTTATTCTTTAGCGAACGTATTTGGAAACGAAAGGTGGCCCCGATCGATGTTTGATCGCATGTTTGCTCCTTCGTTTCCTACCCACAAGTTGGGATGCTATCGGATTTCATCAGTTCGCAGTGATCCAGTGAATCATATACAGAAATAATAATTAACAGAACAGCCTTTCACTTAACCTCAGTGTGAGTTGTCAATAGATTTGCTCAAATTGTTCACTTTACACAAGGTTGTTAAACAACTTTTGCTCGGCCGATGTTTCGACGTCTTCGCCTTCTTCAAAGACGATGATCTGTGTTGTAGGTACTAGATTGCAGGAAAGCAGTTTCCTTACGCATAACCTCCGTATTTATTGATTATTCATATCAAGCTAAAGTGGAAGATGATTCTGTTAATTGTTAACTTTACACGTTATGAAACGCTTGAAATTACAGCCGGACCCGGTGAGGCAAGTGTCGTGGTATTTTCTTCAGTGTGTCAATGCCAGATTGAACTGGACGAATATGGTGAAGGATGGAGCAGTAGTGATGAACGCGATCAAACGTGTAGCGGAAGGTTCGGATGATTAATAAAGAAATTTATTTACAAATTCATTTTTAAAGAAATTCCCCACTTTTTGAGCAACAGCTTTCTTCTTGGAAAGTGAAAAAAAGTATTATTTAAAAATCTTTTGCTAACAAGAGGTCTGGAAAGAAGTTGTAAGGCAACGTATATTTCTTGTAGTTTGATCGTTAGCACAACTTGCAAAACCTGAAGGTGCTCCTTGATCGTACAAAACTTAATATGAAACGAGAAATTAAGCGACCCCACTCCAAAAAGGTATTTATAGGTGACCCAAGATCACTACAGGAGACACGGTTCCCATTCTACATGCTTTATCAAACAGAAACGGTGTTGGCCTTTCCCGACAGCGTTGGACTGGGATACCTGTTCGGTGGGCGAGATCTCGACCAATTTTCTAGCACAAAAAATGTTTAACAAGCTGTTTTTTTTGGGATACACATCTGGAGGAGAGGGTGCACCAAATCTGGTCACACCTTTTGTTGATACGAATTGGAAGGACCCACATGGGTGGAATGGTTATACGTATTTTATTGACCAACCAACAACTCTGCTGCCATACTCCTACCATGTGAAAGCATGGGATTTCTTTCAGAGACAGTACGTTTATTTGGTTCTCTTCTAGAATACGGAACTTGTTCAGTAATGAGGAAAAATTTGAACAAGTTGCTTATACGTGATCAAGTTAAGAAGATGGTCTTGAAATCTCACCTGTCCGCCCACGTACGGCAGAGCAGCTGAAGAAGGAAAACTTTAATTGAGAAATCAGTCTTTCAGAGTTATCGATGGAAGTGCAGAAAGATACACTTTCTGACATCTTTAGATGTATTGTGTGATTTTGGGAATTCAGGCTCTTCCAGCGTATTGTCAGCACGATGAGTCTGTTGGCTAAGACACAGAATATTAAACTAGATTTCCCGACACTGTTATCTGATGCAAAGGCGATCGTTGAATTCGACCATCTTCTTGCTACCACTTACAGGTTAGTTCTCCTCTGCATTTCTGCACGATATGCTTAAATATATTTTGAAATTTGACACCTCTGAGAGCTTTGTCGTAGAAAACTCCTTAGATCCGGAGCCATTTCATTTTTTCTTCACATTTCACGTTCTTAACAAAACTGTAGGGAAGAGGAAGCAGGTCGTAGTAAAAACTCCACTCCGTTCCACTCAAAAACATGCTTGTAGAGATTGATTAGAAGAGTACTGCTGTTTTCTTTTAGCACAGACGACACCACTCGTCGACACTACGATCGCAGTTATAATCCAATGACCATCGACAAACTGTCGAAAACTTATTCAAACATCAGCTGGACTACTTTCGTGTCAATGGTGAGACTATCTCTAAGTTTTGTGGTTTTCTTAGGCCTCCACAAACGACGTATTCGAAGTTGAGGGTGTAAAATTTGTGGCAACAAGTTGCAGCGAGGTAAACGGGAAACAGGAGATCCTAACTTATTCTGCAGTTCTACAGCTACTCTAAGAAAACCTCTCAAGCGTTGTCCTTCACGGTGGCAAGGGAATATTCCATGTCATAAGTTTATAATACACGACGAGAGTTCCCCTCATAGGTTGCATTCGAAGCTTACAACAAAGGCTCTTTTTTAGAGTGAGTTTCTGTGGGCGGTAAGGAAGTTGCAAAGACTATTACTTGCCAGAGATCTCTGAGCACTACAGGGCACCCAACGGACTTTGGAAAGAAAGTGTTCCGCTTCTTTGCCATTTCTTTAGGAAAAACGTGGTTGCAAGTAAAGTGCTGTTTCTGAACCTTGGTCATGCTTTAGGCAACGATTAATGCTCAGAACGTAGTGGAACAACTTCTTACTGATCCCGCATATCAGTACATAGTGATGGAGCCAGAGAAGCTGCAGAAACTCAACGATAAACTTGGTGATCCATCATGTAAGTGACGCAATACAGATTTAGTGAAAACCAACATTCTGTTGCCACAACACCATTAGCTGAATATTCTTTATCGCTAACACTAAAAAGTTACACAAATTCTGACGTTACTAATCGTCTACAGGAGCGCTTGTGTATTGCTAGTGTCTAGTCTTGGGCCAAGGATATTCACAGTGGCGTCAATTACATTGAAAGAACGATATTACAAAATTTTGCCGCTCAGTTTCGAAACGGAAGCCGTAAAAAAGGCAACGAATTAGATTGCTTAGGTCACTTCTGAGGTCACATTTGGTTAGACTTATTCCAACAACTAACACTGCACGACTTGATTTGGACTACACAATATTTTTCAGTTGTTTCGAGTCGTACTATTGTCAACTACATTTACTACCATGTGGTCGACGCAAACATGGAGTATCTTCCGTGGAAGCAGGTAGTTGCATGGAAATAAAGCCTTGATTGGAACTCAGCGATTATAAAAGGGCCCGAGCGAGTCTCCTCGCCAATCAAGCAATTATTCTAGAATGGGAAAAACTGGCAATAAAACAAACAAAGTGGTTGCCTTGAGAATGTAGTTTTAAAAGTAAACGGAACTCTTTCGGAGAATTTCAGAGCTCCTTAGAGAACACCGATTTTTTCTTCACTGAGCGACCACTCCTTGGAAGACCGCGTCGAATTCGACAAGGTGAGACCCTCTCCACAGTACTAATTGGAACTGTAAGTGGCGCACTAATCAAGTGTTGCTGAGTGAAGATCAAGTGTTAAACGAACAGTTCCCGGAAGAAAAATGGTTTGCTTTGAGCATTACACTTGAACATACTGCCAGCTTTAACAGTCAATCAATCACGAAAGCAGTTCCAAATATATGTAGACCTAATCGACCTCAGACTGACTTTGTTTCCAGAAAAGCGGAAATACGAGCGGCGACAACATGACGATACCCGCGAGGCTCAAGAAAGCTGCGCAATGGAGACCGTGTCCACCATGCCGGTATCAAAATAATTCCACTTTTTCTATCCTAATCTGTCCATCTTTACCAAAATAACTCGTGCATAATGCTGAGATATTTGCAAAACTCCGGGCCTCAGGTGTATGCGGTGGGGAACGAACGCGCACCATTGGCCTTACCGGGGAGTAGCGCACTTCACCACCACACCATCCGGGTCCTTCATTTCGCCTGTCTCTCAGCTAGTTCTATTGATCTTGCCGTCAGCAATCGCCCGTCAACGGGACTTATCTGGGGTGTCCAAATCGGCATTGAACGCAGTTAAGCCGAGGCTTAGTTATAATCACAATCTTAACCCTTTTATTTACTGCCTTTTTCTTTTTAATGGCAAGGTACGTTGCGAAATATAACTCGTGTATAATGCTGAGATATTTTCAAAACTCTGGACCGCAGGTGTATGCGGAGGGGAACGAACGACAACGACAAGGATAATAGCGTGTTGGTTCACCACCACAGACACCTGCGGTTCGGAGTTTTGCAAATATCTCAGCATTATATACGAGTTATATTTCGCAACATACCCTGCCATTAAAAAGAAAAAAGCAGTAAATGAAAGAGTTAAGATTTACCAAAATAATTGTATTTTAAGTGAAGTGTAGGCTAACTTCTTCGGTCACTAGTTCACCGTTTTCTTAATAATCAAGCACGAAGTTGTTATTGCAATATTTATTCATGCACAACTGCTGACGTCTCGGCGGTTTCGTCTTGTTTAGATCCTAAAAAGTTAAACATACACGAAGTCTACTCAACCGAACGCTTTCATAATATCAGCACATAAAACTAAATAGTCCTTAACTTTCCTTTACATTTTTTTAGGACAGGGTATGATGGGAAATGGAACCTAACGTAGGCCATTGGAAACGGTAATCATAGGTTTAAAGGCCTTTCTGAGGTTCCGAGTTTTGCCTACAAATGAAGGTTGATAGTATATTAATGAGATGGAGGAATTCTTCTTTTTGTATGCGATCACGACCAAAGGTAGATTAAACATCCCACAGCCGGGCAGCCCAAGGCCAGACAACGCACCCCGGGCAGCCCACGCCAAGGTTCCGCATTCTATCTACTTCTTGCCAGACCACTGCTCCACTACTTCTAGAGGTTGATGTCATAGTGTTACGTGTTCCACATATACTGGGACGGAGTCTTGACCACAGAATACTCCTAACGATTTGCCTCCGTATTTGACATCGCTTTGGAATCAGTAGAACTCAAAACAAAGGACCGCTTTGCTTCGATACAAAAGTCCTAGAGGTGGTCTCAGAAAAAAATAGCAGAAATGCAGCAACTCGTAGGTATATCGATTCCGAATTTTGTGGACTATTCACTATTATCAAGTAGTGGGGAAATGTGGATAGGGCAAAGAAGTGAAAGTTATACTCGACCATCAATTTCTGTCATGAAAAAGGGTAATGTTTATTTTTTAGCTCTGTAACCTCATCGGAAACGTCGGTCGTTTAGATCACAAAAGTTCTTCTCGCTAACGATTTGATAGAAAGTAAAAGGTTGAAAGTTGAGCCGGTAACCATTCCGCATTCAGTATGCCAATGCTCGTGTGTTTATCGACAAGATTTATCCGACGAACGAGTCACGCATCCAACTGCGCGAGCATGTAGCGAAAATGGTTTCAAGTATTCTGATAGGTAAGTTCTTCTGCAGAACCCCTTGGTCGGCTTCCGACAGGAGCGTCAAACAAACGATTTCTTTGCAGGCTTCCGCACTATGATTGACCAACTAAACTGGATGACATCCGCGACAAAAAAGGGTGCTTATAGTAAAATCGACAATCTCGTGAGAAACATTGCCTATCCGGACTGGATTACTGATGACGCACAGTTTACTTCCTATTATAAAGTGAGATTTATAGGGAATATAAAAATTTTATGTTTGCAAAAATAGGTCTCGTCCCATCGATGGGATCGGATTAGAATGTTCCGAGGGAAAAAAACAATAAGGGTTCGATTCTATAGATGAAGAAGTTTTCAAGAGTTCCAAACTTATTAGCACAAGCATATAAACGCATGATAAAAGTTCTAGGCAAAAACATCTTCGACAAGACAATTCCTCTCTCTCATCACATTTTCTTTTATAGGACATTGACATCCAAGTGAACCGCGATGATTACTTGACGATTATGCTGAAAATTGGAGCTTTCAACAGTCTTCTCAGTTGGAATTTGCTAGTTGCTGGGTCGACAAAACGTCAAGACTTTAATGGACCTCCGGGCACGACAAATGCATGGTATCAGGTAGCACTGTGCACTCAGCTTGCTTACGATCGATGGTTCTATAACTGAGCTAAGCAAAGCCCGACATTGGTAACATTACCAGCTCAATAGTGTTCAAATGGATAGCTAAAATCTAGAAAAAATCAATGTATTTTCTTGCAATGGTAACTGAAATGAGGTTGTTAGTAAAATTTTTTGACTAATGTTCCATGGGTTCGCCTTCTTCAGAACCGAAGTAATCAGAGTCGATTGTATACAGGCAATCGTCACCGGTATGTGGCTCTTCGTTGTCTCATCGAGTGTTAGTGAATTTTAGAAACACTACTGTTTTCAGCATGTCGAATCTCCAACGTGTCGAATCTCGTTTTGTGTAAAGGAATTGGTTTTGCCGTCCGAGACATCTTGCTTACGTCGACGGCTTCATGAATAACACGGACTATTCCACGTTCTCTATTCGTAGATTTCTCCTGTGATCTTTCGGTAAAATGGCAGTCTGTTTTTTGGCATGGGACGTCCGTTCATCCCATCTTGTGATCGTTTAAAGCTGGCTGTTGCGAACGCCACAAATACACCTGCTCACCTTTTAAGTGTTCATCATACTTGAAGCTTTCATCATTCCGCCGTAACCTCGACTAATCGTTTCACCCATCCATTGCCAGATGCCACTTTGTTGTACGACCGGCTAGCTTCTTGTGCAACGTCAGATTTTAGAAAGCATCCTTCAAGTACTCCACAGGTGGTGCATAGAATCTTCGAAGTGGCTGCACTATACCGGAAAAGGAGAACAGTTTGGACTTCGTATAGCCACTCAGAGATGTTACCATTTAATTAATTTCATTGTTTTGAAGCATAGACGTTGCTTAAAAAAGAGGTCAAGGTCAATCTATTCTCAGACCGTAATGGGAGGCGATTTGCCTCTATGTGAGTAGTTTGCTACAATGATTGCGGCAAAGAAAAAAAGTTGGGGCTGATTTGCTCTTAGTTAGGCCTCAGAGAGCACAATGTTAAGGTAATTGTCAATTGGGAGGCCACCTTAACGGTGAACTCTCATTTCACGTTGTTACTTGACACCAATGAATAGCGCTTTAGCACTGGTTTCGATGAAGCAGTTTGAACTAATGGAGGAGAATAAGGTTTCGAGCAGAATTGTCAGAATTCCATGATACTCTATTAGATCAAATGGAAAACATAGCTTCTCTTTTGGAGATCCATATTTGGCTAACGTGAAAACAACTGAGCATAAATTAGCAAATCTTCGTACTTTTTACCAATGCTTTGAAAATGATCAATTCTCTTACAGTTTTTACAAATTACAGCCTCAACTAAATTCGATCACTTTTCCTGCCGCCATTCTTCATCAGCCGTTTTACGATCCAACATGGCCAACGGCAGTGAATTTTGGAGGACTGGGTGTAATTGCAGGCGAGTTCACGTTTTGCTTGCCTTCTTTAATACATATGCATACGTACATGGAATACCAAATGTTACGAAATGACAGATGTGTGTATAGCATAGTAGTCTAGTGAGAGGTGCTCTGCAAGTGATAAATAGGTAAAAACACTGATTTGATACCTCGGTGGGGGCCACCACAAGTCGTTATATAAGCCGAACATGCTTTTAACCACTTAAACGACGCTTAATGAACTAGGATGCCCACCGCATCCCTCAGATATTGATAAATGTCGAGTGCTTTATCCTTTACCTTTTGCTGGAACTTTCTTACCTGTTTATTAAAAAAAGTCATGTATCTGATCTTTACATATCAGAATCCGTGGCATTAGACCTTAATGGATCGAAACACACTACCATAACCTCGACTGACATCGAATATCGAAGTATTATAATCGAACTTAGCGACATTAGTAGAGACTGAGAATAGTTCTCGGTTCCACAAGAATTTTTGCATTTTTCTCGTCTGCAGTACATTAGACAGTCCGGCAGTAGTGATAGCGTGCCGCAAATAGCCTCAACCTCTGAATAGCCCCTGAAAAGCGCGTTTTTTGGCGTTCGCCGCCGAGAAATCATCCGCGTGCGGAAAACTCGTCCGCGGAGGTGGTATCTTATCCGGCGGGTGCCGGCGCGACTAACTAACTGACAGCCGGATGGAAACAACATCGGAGGAGCGAAAATCGCTTTTTTTGGGGTTTTGTCGATAACTCGTCCGCGGATGAAGTATCCAGCGTGGGCTTTTGCAGGTGGGCGTGACTAGATGACAGCCGGCTGGAATATAGCGAAAGTCGCGTTTGAAGGCCTTTTATAGCGTCGGGGCGGATAACTCCTCCAGTTCGAGTGGGCGGTTGTCTTTTGCGTTCTTCTCGCTTAAAACGCATTTTTGGGTGATTTCCTGGCGCGGAACGCCCACCCCGTGCCCACCCCAGATATCATTGCCATATTCGCTAAGCAGTCATCATATTCAAGTTGAAATTCTATCAGCAGTTCAAGAAAGTATTTATAATCTAAAAAGTGGTGTATTGAGTGCATCGTGAATCTGTACCAGTGACTATAGCCAAGAGGTTAACTAAAAATATTGTCCAATTCTCCTTTACTGAGGCCTCCCTAATGGGATTAGTCGTGAAGCTACTTGGCACGAATATGTTACTTAACACCTGCGCTTCAGCTCGATGGAAGTCGATATTTCAAAATCTACAAAGCCCTTGGTTCCAGGAACAGCCCAGCTAATACGCTAACGAGAAATCGACTATGCCTTAGGCAATCGGCAGCTAGCGCTCGAATTTGTAAAGCTCCACGGAAAGGCCATAAAAGGTGATCTTGGGAAGAAGGGCAGCAGTAATAGCCAAAG
The DNA here is from genome assembly GCA_900624975.1 of Angiostrongylus costaricensis. Taxonomy (NCBI): domain Eukaryota; kingdom Metazoa; phylum Nematoda; class Chromadorea; order Rhabditida; family Metastrongylidae; genus Angiostrongylus; species Angiostrongylus costaricensis. Next base: position 11,907 of record UYYA01003941.1, read on the forward strand.
CAGCAAATACTGGAAAAGTAACATTCGTGATGTCCGCCGAAAATTCGCTATTCACAAGGCTAAAATGATCACATTCCGACGTCAAAGCGAAGTTAGGCTGAACTGGACATGTAATGCTGTCAAACGCACAGCAGGAAGAATATCAACCCTCGATGGTCGGTGTTCTTCATGAAAAACTAGAGAAAAAGATTGATGCTTGTTGAGTCCCTAGAGCGAACAGAACATACTGGACTGTTCTTGCAATACGCAGAGACAAATGGAAATTTAATGGAACCGGCTCGAGTCATGCGATCGGTGATATAGGTGATCGCCCAGTAAACTTTACCCTTAAAGGTTCATTTTTTTCTAAGAAGCGCAGTTTTGAACTAACAAATTTTTGGTAGGAATTATCTAGTAGAATAAATAAAGAGTGAATGTCCTGTCCTGGTAGGTGACTATCGGTTCCACCGCTGTGCTGTTAAGATTAACGCTAATAGTACTTTATCTTCTGCATGCTGCAGTACGGTTGTTCCTTGTCGGCAGAACTATCGTGGAATTCACAATGTTAGACCTTCCACTTAGTACTTATTATTTTTTCACAACAGGGTATTATGTGAAGCACAACCACAGTGATGCTGAGATATCTGCAAAACATGGAACGCAGGGAAAATTCGAATTTGGGACTGCCCTTCCTAGGAAATCGCGTTGCCCATTGCACCACCGAGGCCCATTCCCTTAAACGCACCCATTTTTCTAGACAAACGGTGCCATGAACAATCACCCGTCAACGAGAATGACCTGAACAGCACAGTACCAAATATAATGGAACTCAATGACTTTTACTACCTTACGTTTTTTTCAGGGATTTCGCGATCGCTAAACCTTTGGTCTTTTCAAAAAATTTTAAAATTTCATGGAGTGATTGAATAAACCCTAATAAAAAAATGTTTATTTCAATTATTTCAAAATCGATCTAGCAAACTACATCTTTCTGCTTATTTTCTCAGCAGTGCGGAATTAATTTTTACTTCTGCATGCCAATGTTGAGAAAGTGATAGAGTCTACTACTTCTTGCTGATCGCTTCACCTTGAAAGAACACCGATGGTTACACCTTTTTATGTGAGGCGTTGAACGCAGACTTTCTTTTAACTGAGACTGCTAGTTTTGTAGACTCTTAAAATAGCCGGGCCGTGGTTAGTGATCTAGTCAATCAGGAAGCAATATGCTAGTTCGATCTCTTCTCCAACGCTCTACCTCCAACATTCGTCGAAAGGCCTTATCTCGGCTATATCCAAGATTGCATGGAAAATCACTGGAACGGCAACTCACGGCATTCATAAATCAGACGAAACCCTCAAGCGGTAGCCAAAACAACACGTGAAATGTTCGAAAAACTTAGTGGACGATTAATGTGGGTAAAACGAATCGAATGCAAGAAGTGCTGAGATCCGCGCACTAGATGTGATGACGAGTTAAATATGACAAACAAAAACCACTTTATCTTTTAACAGCAGTTTGACAGCCTTCTTTGTTAAGCATCTAATTTTAAAGCGCAAAACACGTGTTTGAAGACTAATTTTTAGGACATGAACTGACTCATGGATTTGACGATGAAGGGGTACAATGGGATGGCACAGGAGTGCTCAGAGGGTAGGTGTTTTTTGCTAATTAATGGAGATTGTTCAAAGAAGAAGAGTCAACTTTCTTCACTTTTTCTGCAACATTTCTTTTATGTGCTTCCCTTTTTTCAAACAGTTTCCTTTTTTCATTAATCGAAATAAGCAGGGTCCTGGTAGTTTTTTACGAATTTAATGAGAAATCTGTACAGATGGATGGACGACGCCTCAAAAACTTCTTTTGACAGTATGGCCCATTGCGTGGTAAAGGAGTACGACGAGTTTTGCCCGCTCAACAAGACTGCTTATGGAACGGCTGCATGCCTTGATGGAGCTCAAACTCAAGGAGAAAATATTGCCGATAATGGCGGTATAATTTGTATGCTTCCAAAACAGTACTCTCAACTCACACCTGAAAAGCAGTCGAAAATTACAAAGATGACAAATCAATATTAACGAAGAGCACAAAAGTGCGGCTATTTAAGCATTTACAAGCAAGAACATCTTTTTGCGAGAACAAAAATATAACGGCTAGAAAATTCTTTGATTCGTCTTGAATTTCAAGGAATTCATGCTGCTTATCGAGCTTACCGCAATTTCATCAATCTTTACGGTCCGGATCCTCAGCTTCCCGATGAAGTGCTGCAGGAGTTCACCTCTGAACAACTCTTTTTTCTCAGTTTTGCTCGGGTATGTTCATTAGTTTTACCCAATTTGAAAAGTAGAGGTACACTAAATATATTCAATCTACCATGAAATTATTGACAGTTAATGTGCTTTTCCACAAACGAAAATTTGAGTCTTAGAAAATGAACTGCTCTTCTTAAAATTTGCTTTATATGAGCCTATCATCTCGCAAGTGGTTACAAATATCCTTTTAAATTGCATTTTCGAAATTGTTGTGAAATGATTCTTTGAAAAATAAAGGACAGAAGGATAAAGCTATTGGCGTTGACCAATCCCTGAGGGGTGCGCTATGCACCCGACCTCATTAAGCATCGTCGGAGGTGATTGAATGCATATGCAGCCTTAACAAAGTCTCGCAGTGGGCTACAGATATATCGATTCAGTGTTGCTATCCTCCTAGATAAGTCTGGTACCAATTTGCCGATCTTGCAGGAGTGGACGACTTGGTGAGCATAGGGCGCCGAGATCGATCCCATGAGTATTGCAGAGCGCCTCCGACCACTGCTCCATACGCACCCGTTTGAAACAGTCAGAAGTAATAAAAAAAAACTATTTTTTAAGAGGTAGGAGATATAGCTGGATAAAAAATAATCCCGGACCTCCAATACCACGGTAGTGGTAAAGAAGTTTGCAGTCATACATTAACTTTATCAGTGAGCCCAGTCGACTATGCAGTATGCTGATGCAACAGCAAATGTGTGTGTTACCTCAATACAGAATGCTTAACTTTTTAAGATTTACCACATGGGACTTTTGTGGGTTGCATCTGAGTGCGTCTCAATCTTGGGCAACTAAACGTCATGCATTAATAGTACGACAATAATAAATTAGTCACGATAGCAATGTACTGCATGCACGTGGAGACTTAAGAGTGACTTCGACACATCGGTAGTGCAAAACAATAACGGCCTTTCATAGCCAGATGAGTTGGAAAGATCACGAAGAAGAAATAAGATCACTAACTTTTGGAGACTTCTGAGTATCGACTAAGCGCAGATGTTGTGAAGGAGACGTAACCATTCCTATCGAGTTTTACAACCACTTTTCAACTAACTATTACTATGAACCTTACAAATGATTTTAGCAAATTAACTTTGGAAAACTGTGCATAAATAAAATAAAAAGCACTTGATAGTTCTAAAACATAGAGAATATTTTCTTCGAGCTAAGTAGTAGTTTCTATATCATCCGAGAAAACTTGGAAGAGAAAAAATATGCAGGCTCCATGCGATAAAATTAGACTCTTTTTTACACTTTATGATGTGATGTTCATAGTCTTAGTAATTATAGGTGTGGTGTCAACAGCCGTCTCCCGATCAAAGTCTTGAATTGCAAATCCTTCTTGATCCACATTCACCAGCAAAGTACAGAGTCTTTGGAACCATTCAGGTGCCCATTCTATCGCTCTGAATAATTAATGATTGCGTTGCGAGATGGCGGTTGGTATGCAAACGTGGAAAAGAGGCTGAAATCGAATACACACGCACGCAGTGGTTGTCTAAGCATGTGCAATAAGACATTGTTTGTAATTGAAAGCTTGAATCTTAAAAGGTGTTATGCAAGGGTTTGATTTCCTGTTTTTTTTTTGATAACATCCAGGCAAAATCAGTATCAGATTGAATGGGATTATTACACGAGCAAGCAGTTATTTATTCCATAATGCGCAGATCAACCGTCACCGATATCACGACTACTCCAATTTATCGTCTACCTAGCCTGTTAGAGTGTTCAGATCCATTGATATGCCCGCGTTCCTATCTTATCTTTTGATAACCATAGTGATGCTGAGATATTTGCAAAACTGCGGACCGTGGGTGTATGAGGTGGGAACCGATCATGCTATTACTCTTGCCGAGGGCTAACCCGTTCACCACCACACCACATGATTCCTTCGTTTCACCATTCTCTCAGCTGCGTTATTGACCTATGGGTGCTATCAGCCCATCTTTTTAGTAATTTATAGCAACGACGGAGATTTTTGCACTGAAATTATGCTAGCTAATAATCCCGTTTCTGTTGCTTTGAAATCGAAGAGTGCTTTTCATTATTATCCTAGCAGTGTACTACCGAGAGAAATCTCATTAAACTACCTCCTTTCACGTAACATTGTTTTCTATCACAAGCCGAAGGCCACCCAAAAAACTTTTTAATGATTGAGTTCCAATAATACCGCCCATTCAGCCATGTAGTCGATGTGGCTACCAAGCTGTTACCTGCAGTGGTACCTACAGTAGTAATAATATGTGAAGCCCTGAGTACACAGAGCTTACCTTTATTCTGTGGGAATCTGAATCCCGAACGTTAGTTGATTTCCATGTGTTAGGAAATTGAAAATTCGAAGAGTTCGTCTATCCATAGGATTGTAGTAGGGGGTAAATATGCGTGCAAGACCTAAAAAAGTAACGAATTTGTTTTTGCTTATCAGTAAAACCAAACAGTAAAAGCTGTTGCATCCTAGAACTTCGCCGCCTTCAAAGACGCATTCCATTGTCCATCGTCCGCCTATGCTCCGGACAAGCACTGCGACGTCTGGGTTTCCGATATCGATTCCTGTAAGTGATAGCAGTACACATTAGCTTTTAAAGCAAAATATTAGTTCAGTTTATGTGGACATGGGAAGCTTTGGTTGTCGCACTAGTTTTTTGGAAGCTGCTGTACATGTGATGGCCCTAGTTAGGAAAATTGTGAACATAATATTGTGGTCGTCATAGTTAAACTGATCACTATGGGAACATTTGCGGATCAGGGCAATTTCTTCTTTCAGTGGGGAAAAAGTAATGGCAAAAATTCAACGTTTATGACAGTTGTATGATGGGGTATCGACGCCCTAAATGTTTCTCCAGAAATTGATGGGCGCATATGAGTTGGTTATCTCAACGCACTATTTACGGCTATTCTTGAGAAACATGGAATGCCAGGAGGGCTTTTAAAAAGTGGAGAATCACGAAGCTAACTTTCTTTTGACTCCAACATTTATCACTAGTTCGACGTTTTTATTGGTAAGCAAACACGAGCTTGCTATTAGGCATTCATCGATACACAGTGGCTGACGTTTCGGCGGCTTAGCCTTCTTCAGAGCATGGAAAGGTCAAAATTGACATGCCATCTACTTAGCCAAACAATTTCATAACCTTATGAAACAAGACTTAATACACAAAGTCTTATTCGCATAATAAAGAGCTTCTTTTTAGAAAATGATCGTCTTTGCTCTTTGTAAGTCCTCCAGTTATTTAGTGGAGAGCACCCACACAAAATCTTACACTTGCGAGGATTGTACTCGGATCAAAGAATCAGCCTGAAGTATGGGCTGGTCACTCGTGATTATAAGGCACTCCTCTTCATGGTTTATCTTTAGGTTTTTAGAATTTATCCAAACGCTTTAAGAGTTTTACGCGCTGATGTTTTGGATACCTGTGCGACCATTGTGTTTTTTACTTCGAATTCTCCACTGTGTCTTCTGTCCTATGTGCTTCTTGTAGGGCATTTGGCTTCACTTTAAATTTACCGACTAGGTGTTTTTTATAGGGATGCAGAATGGTCTGCCCGTTTAGCCTGCATGATCGTCCCGGTATCTTGTGATCACGCTTGAGCTATTATCACACCTCAGGATAATTCGTTAACCTGAGCTAAGCACATTCCTCTTCCATGTAAAACTGTACGGCTGGTCTCCACCAAAGAACTGGAAGACTTGCAGATGGCAAAGCCATAAGTCTTTAAAAATAAAGTGTTTATTGTGTGAGTGAGAAATTTATGTGCTAAGCTTTGGCTGCTAGGTTATGAAAGTGTTTGGCTGAGTAGATTGCACGTCGTTTTGACTCTTCCACACTCCGAAGATGGCGAAACCGCTTAAACGTCGGCTATTGTGTAATAATAAATGCTGTAATAACAAATTCGTGTTTGCTTATCAAGAAAACAATGAATTTTAAAAAGCGCGTTTTTCTATCCGCATTAATGGAAACATAGAGACTCATTTTCCATCATTTTCAGCCTGTGGTCAACCAGTAGTGAGGAGCGAGTTGAACATTCAGATGAACGAACAGATCACGACCAGCGACATCGACAAGTACAACGCCTACAAAGAAGCGGTTTCCTTCTACCAGGTGAGATGTGGGTCATAGAGGTTATGTTAAAACGATAACCAATGACGATACTGTTGGGGATACTTGCGCACTTATAGCAAACAAAATTGTTCGAGGCTTAGTTTGTTAAATATGAATAATCTCGAGGGGTTGAGTGTGAGGGGAGAGATCGATGTTTGATGGCAAACATCAGTATGGAAAAACATTTGCTAGCCAATTTTATGCCATGACTTTGAAAGGCATATATAGTTTTTCTCCTAATTCCTCTTTTATTTCAGCCATCTGTGAATACCTCGGCCGATCCATGCAATGATTTCTGGCAGTACGCGTGCGGAAACTACAACAAGTCGGTAAGCAGTGATTTGTTTAATGGTTCCAGGAAAAGTTAAAAATGAGGAATGCGTTTTGTTATTTTGTGGCTTTGTTAGTTTTGAAAGCTTCAGTTTTCTTTTAAACTTATCGTGTTTGTATTGAAAGAGTGTTAATAAATTTCAAACCAAATAGGCGCATGTCATTGTACGAAAAAGCAGCTGTTCGTGCAGAATATTTTCCCCGAAAAGAAGAAAAAACAGTCCTTATCAAAACAGTTTTTTTGCTTCTGAAAAAGTTTTGGTGATCCGATATTTGGTGGAAGAGGATGTAGTAGAGTGCAACGCGGCGCCAGTCGTGCGCTCGGGGTTCGCGGTTCGGGAACGCTCATGCCATCGCGACCATATCTTGATCGGGCTGGAGTCAATTCGTTGTGTCTTCTCTTTATGGAATGTTACACTGTAAGTAAGATATTTGATAAGTGGTGTAACACTTTAAATATCTTGTCTATTATAACGGGCTTATAGATTTTTTTTGTAGGTCAATCAACGTGATTGAACTCAATTATGATTTTTCAGAGACGTCGATTTCGCTTTTCCACCATTTGTCTTTAATTCTTTACCTTAGTTGTGCTTTCACTTTTGAGTCTTTAATTCACTTCAGGTCTCTTTCCATTTCGCCGACGCCCATAACCTCAAAATTATGGCTGAGCAGTTGAATAGCCCATCTTACCAAAGCACGATCAAGGTTTTACAATACTCAGGTACTATTGAGCTCTGCACGAAGACGGTGAACGTTATTCTTAGGCGTCCACGGCTTTAACGAAAGAGAAAGCATTCTCGGATGCCTGCATCGCTGCAACACGGAACAGTTCCGCCGAACACAGCATTCTCGTCTCCAACAACTATTTGCTGCCTCGTGTAGGTTTTCTTTTTGGTAGAGTTTTCTTTAATAGTTCACAAGATTGACTTTCTATTAACCTTGGCATCGGATTATGAATGTTTCGTTTTCTTTTTCAGCAATCGCGAGGTTGTTATTCAGCACACGTTTACTTCCTTACACTTATAACACATACAACACAGCGGTAGCTGTCGTTTCGGCAGAATAACCTCCTTCAGAGCCGCTTTTTTCACCTCTCTTCCACCGAGGATGAACAGCCGCTCAGAGTCGCATATGGTTGACGACCATTGTGTTGTATGTGTTCTGTTTGTATGGAAGTAAACGCGTGCTGAATAACAACGTCGCGATTGCTGGAAAGAAAGACGATACAGTTTCCTTTATTTTAACCCTTTTATTTACTGCTTTTTTCTTTTTAATGGCAGGGTATGTTGCGAAATATAACTTCCACAATGCTGAGATACTTGCAAAACTCCGAACCGCAGGTGTCTGCGGTGGTGAACCAACACGCTATTATCCTTTCCGGGAGTAACGCGTTCACCACCACACCATGCGGGTCCTTTGTTTCGATCCCGTTGATGAATGATTGCTGATGGCAGTGATCGATAGAGCTGGCTGAGGTACAGGCGAAACGAAAGACCCGCATGGTATGGTGGTGAACGCGTTACTTCCCTGGAAAGGTTAATGGCGTGTTCGTTCCCCGTTCTTCACTATATAAATACAGTGTTTAAGGTATCGTGTGCTATTATGTCGGCCATTAAGTAGGCACCGATGTCGGTTTTCATGAACTACATCGTTGAGTTCTCACTGGAAGCTTCCGTTAATTGCTATCATTATAGTCCTTCAAGTTTTGGACGGCTTGAGACAGCGAAAAAATTTAAGAGGCGATTGCTAGGCACTTTCTTAAGGCTAGGTAAACTCAAAAGGAGTATACCGATATTTACTGAGTAAGTCTGGAGCTTATTTGTTGGCGCCCGCCTCATTCCTCTATGTATAACATTTCCACCTACCTGGATATAGATTTTTCGCTGATTTTGTCAATCTAGCGTAGCATAAAAATGGACTCTTTCTCTGAATCCAATTGCCTCAAAAGGCAATTACATCTTTCCCTTGGCTCAGGTTTTTCACCATTTGTCCGCCATGTGATTACACACAACATCACCTCGCGGCTTCATGCCGTGGCTCTATTTATACTTTTTGAAGAGCCTAAGAATTATGACATCTCAAATGATAATACATACTTTTCATAGCTACCGATGTAGTGTGCAGTTTGGCTGAACGTATCTACGGGAACGATAGAATCCAGTCATGAATCCTCTGAAGACAATCATTGATAGCAGCTTCTGTTTGAGAGAATTTTTCAGTTATCTCCAGTTCTGTTAAGGTGAAGCAACTGGCGATGTACCTAGGATCGAATTTCACTTACGCATTCGGAGGTGAAGTAGGAAACCTGCCGAATAGCACTCAAGTGGCCAATGCTCTTTCCTATTTGTCATTCAATCAGGTACTCTTTTCCTTGTTTTATAGGTAGTAGCCGTAAATTATTCGTTCAAAAACTGTTCAGAATATTGCCACTTTGGTGACTCCTTATGTGGACACGAATTGGATAGATCCCGCGGAGGGATACAGAATGTTCTTGGACCAAAACACTGCTTTTTTGAGGTATAAATTCATTCAAGGTCGACGTATTCAGTGTTATTTTCCAATAATCTTTGCCTAACTAAATGAACAACAACCGCTGTGAAAACGGACACGTCCTTGAGACAAATCTTGAACATCACGTTGTAGTTCTAACAAATCTCTTAGAATTCCCACTTCTACACTATTTTTATTATATGATCCGCAACCAATCGCGTAACAATGTGCAGACCTAGCACTTCTTGTATTCGATTCGTTTCTTCGCATCCACATTTCAGAAAGGTCTTCCAACATCTTGTGTGTGGACTCTGCTGCCTGTTGAGGATTTTTCTTTCTTTACGAATGTCGTTGAATGCTGCTCAACTCGATTCTTCCTTGAGTCCTTTGATAGTCGTGCCGACGTGTTTCCACATGGACTAGAGGCAATAAGGCTGTCCCAAACAATTCTGGTACCAATTTTCGACCCCGCAAGGATAAACAACTTTGTTAGCCCAAGTTGGGATCGAAACAGGGCCTAGGTAAATTTGGCCACCCACATAACCAGAAGGATCACTACCATTGCGCTGCACGCTTGGGAATTCCAATTATTTGTCGTAAATCCCGATAGCTAAACACGTAAAAAGTGAAGAAAAAAAAGAAAGGACTTCGGTAAGAGATAGAAAGTCCAAAGGTTCTTTATGAGCCATAGATAAACATGGAAAAGCAGCTAAGCTACCTGCAGATAAAATTGATTAAAAGTTCTCAGAAGTGCCAGAAGCGAATAAGTGAAAACCTCTATTTGTTAAATTTTATTTTGTCTCGTTTTCTTGTATTCAACCAGTCTTCACTTTTACTGCCAGGATCCAAGCACTTCTCAAGTTCGATTCGTTTCCTCGCAGCCATCATGCACAAAAGTCTTCCAACCTTTATGCGTGGCTTATGGTGCTGCTTGAAAATTCTCATGTCATCTTAAATGTCGTAGAATGCTGGCCGAGTCGATTCACCCTGGACCCTTGGGATATCCTGGCTAGAGCGTTCCTAATTGGATTGCAAGGAGTGATTTTTCCCAGACATGTCCGGTGCCAATTTGCCGACCCTGGAAGCACGAGAGGCTTGGTGAGCCTGATACGGAATCGAACCAACACCGTGCTCGTGGTGATCGGCATCACTACCGCTGTACTATATGTCCCAGGTGAAAAGCCTTCAATAATAGATAAACGTTGGCATACATTGCTAAAAACGTATTCTAAGGGGTGTTTCTGGTAAGGTGATAATCTGGTAAAGCAAGACTAAACTAGCAGGAAAGTACTATTAGAGTTTGCTAACTTTTACAGCAAAACGTACTATGTTCCGAATGCTTTTAAAACGATCGAGGACAATTACGTCAAGTCCACCACAGCTGTGATCGAACGCTTTATGAAGGAACAGGTACAATAAGCCTTCACTTTTGTGGTTACCAATAACTTAGCTGTATGTCAAGTTAACACCATGTTCAGCAACTAGCGGAGGATCCCAACCTCAGCGCTAAAGTACGGGGTCTGGTCGAATTCGAGCAAATGATTGCCAATACCTTCAGGTAAACAAAGTACATATCGGAGCTGGATTAGCGTTTTGTATTTAGGTTCTTGAATCTGCTATTCTTAAATTGTGCTTCGTGGTTTTTGAAACGAACACGAATTAAGTGTACTTATTTCCATACGTTTTTAACATTGACCCACCCCCATCACCCCGTTTCTGACTGCAAGGTCAATTTTAGGCTATCTACCTTTCTCAGAATGGATGCGTACTCTTTTCATCACCCTTACAACAAAAGAATATTTCCACTTTTTTGAAAGTTGCGCAAGGACGTTAACGCTACAGTATAAAGTGTTAGGAAAGTTTTGTCATTTTCAACCTTCACTATTCACACACATTCACAATCTTTGTGAACTTTGCTATGAAAAAATATCGTGTTCTTGTTGGAATAATAGCGGTTTCTTATCTCAAATTTTTCAGCCACTACGACCTGAGTTATGCAGGGTGTGGTCGAACCTTATCATCGGGCAAAAATAACCTCTTTTAATTGTATAGCGTGGGTCGTAGACGATGAAGCTGTTGATGCACTTTTCCGATCTCATTCCAATATTTCTCCATTTTATTTCGGCAGAATTCAAAATGGTAAAAGTTGGCTTTATCTGCTGAGTAGCAAACAATCAAAGTGATTTTCTTCTGATCCAACTTTGGTTTTGTTCCACTTCTTGCTCAACCAGTGTTCCGTTGTCGTAAGTTCGTGAAGCAAACGGATCTGATTCTTGAAAAGGCGCAGAAAAGATTTCATTACGACGACCACTTTGCAATCCGTACAGTTCACGCAGAACTGGCTTGTAACTTTTTAACCTCGAATTCGGTTGGTATGTTACGGAAATAATTTTCTGTATGATTAATCTCACGCGAGTTGGTAGAAAAGCTTTTATTCCTCTAACGTTCCAGTGCCTTCGCCTTCCTCAGAGCCGTATTGGTCTAAGTCGGTAGTCGACAAGTGATTGTTATAGCGACAGAGTGTTCGTAGTCGCATCGAAACGAATTCAGTGGAGGAAGCACAGCTCGATTGGGGAACTTCACACGGCAGTGCCTTTTATACAGGAAGGGTGTTGTTCGATAATCGCCATCCAATATAAAGATATTGGCACGCTTAGTGCGAACAAATGCACTGACTGCTACTGGATGCGTAACCCTCAAATACGCGGAACAAATTCGATGACGGCAATCGACCAGCGTCTGTTCTCTATAAAAATGTACTGTGGAGTGAGACTTCCCATTCAAGCGCTGCTCTCTCCACTTAATTTAACTCTGTGCTACTACGATCACTCACTTCGCGACCAGCTATGGACCATAGGCTCGTGTCAAAGCGGTTCTTTAGATGGCGAAGGCGTTGAAACGCTTACCGTACAAAACTTTTATTCTAACCTCGTTCCAGCTGAATAATGAAGAGAATTATTGATCATTGTTATCAAGATTTAATGAAAGTCGGTTTTTAAGATGTCCTGAAAATGTTGTCTTGCAATGTTAACTTTTTATTTGCTTACTACAATTTTTTACGGCTAGGTACCATGTGAAATACAACCATGATGGTACTGAAATATTTGCAAAACTCCGGCCCACAGATGTCCGCAGTGGGGAACGAAGGTGCTATCAGCCTTTTCGGGGCTAACGCGTTTATCATCATACCATACGGGTCCTTCGTTTAGCGTTTCTCTCATCTAGTTTTCTATCTACCAGTGCCAGTATTATTCACCCATGGGATTGATTTGGAGAGCACAAATCGATAATGAATTCAGTTAAGTTGAGGATGTAGTTGAAATCACAGTGTTAACTTCTTATTTGCTACGTTGCGTTTGTTTATTGTCTTGGGTTCATTGAGCGCTTCTAGGCGCACTCATGGCGCTGAACGTGCACCTTCTTTGGCTAGGTTTCTCAAGATGTAATCGTAACTGGTGACAGCTTGTCTCCCACAAAATTGATTTTTATGGTTCTCGTCTTCATTAGAGAACTTCGGAAACCAAGAGTATATGTCCGCTCCTCTATGTCCAATAAACGTAAAGTCGCCAGAGCATAATTTAGAGATGAAGGCTATAAGGATTAAAATGACGTACCTGCAAATGCTTTCCTCAGAACCAGTCAACTTGCCAAATATCAAATTTTCTGCAGACGCTCAGATTTGGGTCTCCTTTCGAAACCCACAGGGAAATTTTTACAAAATAAAAGGCGTTCCATAACTTTGCAAGGTTTATCAAGATGTATCTGATGCTGGCTAGACTGTTTTCATTCGAGCAAAATAGTTTATTCGATAGGGAACCGCTTTGAAATGCTCCGAAAATCATGTAGCAAGTAGATTGTACAATATTATTTAAGCCTTAGACTGAAAAAAATTCATAGTTCATTACAGTACGGATGACACAACACGGCGCATGTATGCACGGTCCTGGAATATGATGAGTATCGGCGATCTGCAGGACAAGTTTAATTTCGTTGATTGGAAAACGTACTTTAGTCAGGTTAGGCCAAATTTACTAGTTTCATTCAAAAGAACAAGTTTTTACAAACAAAATTTTGGATAACTCGAACATAGTTAATCTTCCTAAAAATTTCACGAGCTATCAAGCACAGAGAATGGTAGCTTGATGCGTCCAATAATAGATGATTTGCGGTGGTCAAATGTATTGCTGTTAAGTGTTGCGAAATATTTTGTGTAGTTTGTGTAGCGCAGTGGTTAAAGGTGCCTTGCAGTACACACGTGGTCGTTGGTTCGGGCCATGTACAGTTCCCACAAGGTCATCCTTCTCCCGGTGTCGACAAACCGGTACTTGACTTATTTGGAGGGATATCAGCACTGACTCGGTAAAACAAGCCATCGAACCAGAAGTGTGATGCTCCTTCGCTCCCAATTTTGGTATGCAACAAGGACCAATGTAGCTTGCTGCTGCCGGTACGAATTCCTCCTTGATTATCGGGAGATTTTGTTGGGTTTTTATTGAAAGACACAGTTTTTGTAGAACACTTCCTCCCCTAATACCGCCACCAAAGGCAGTCACCAAGTCTTTCGGACCTTATACTTGAAACTTGATACTTGAATGGTCTGTCTTCATTAGTTGTGCGGGCTCCAGAAAAATTTCCATCTTTTTTCGGAGTTTTGCTAGTTTAACGATTGTGGCTCCCTAGAGTCCCGAGTTCAAAGTCTGCCCCAGATCGTCACCACCACAGACGGTCGCCGCCTTTGTGGATCAGAGCGAGGTTTGACACCATGCGACTAGTTGATACCAGGACTGTTGTGGATCCAGGTATTGGTTTACTCTTAACTGGACTTGCTAATGGAAGCCTTGGGCTCCTTCTCAGCTTGGGAGACGCTGCCGGAGTGATGAATCTCCGTACTGTATATCGCATCCCGGCAACTAGGTGCACCTCTCAGCCACGATGAGGCGGTAAACCGTTGAGAAGTGTGGTCCTTATGGAAAACACAAACTCTTCTTTGAGTGATCCTTCCAGAGACCTTTACTGTAAACCATAATTTTACAAGGGGATTCCCACTCTCTCAACCATCAAACTGCTAAATCGTCAAGGTGTAAAAGTTTAATTATTTTATTATTGAGACATTTGCAAAATCCCGGACCACAGGTGTCTGCGGTGGGGAACGAACGCGCTACTGTCCCTTCCGGGGAGTAACGAATTCACCGCCACACCATGCGGGTCCTTCTCTTCGACTGCCTCTCAGCTAGTTCTATCGATCTGTGCCGTCAGCAGTCACCCATCAACGCGATTGAACGTGGGAGCCCACATCGGCATTGAACCCAGTTAAGCTGAGGCTGTAGTTGAATTCACAATGTTTACTTTTCATTTTCTGCCTTCTGCTTTTTTATGGCAGGGTATTCAGCGAAATACAACCACAAGATTGCTGAGATATTTGCAAAACTCCGGACCGCTGACGGCCGATTGCTGATGACAAAAGATCAATAGAACTAGCTGAGAGACAGGCGAAATGAAGGACCTGCATGGTGTGGTGGTGAACGCGTTACTCCCCGGAAAGGACAATAGCGCGTTCGTTCCCCACCGCAAGCACCTGCGGTCCGGAGTTTTACAAATATCTCAACAATCTTGTGGTTGTATTTCGCTTAATACCCTGCCATAAAAATAATAGAAGGCAGAAAATAAAAAGTGAACACTGTTTTATTATTACATAATCCAACATCATATATACGCTGTGCGGGTTCCACCTCTACCTCAATCCAATTCGTTTACCCGCATCCACTATCCACAATGGTCCGCGATCTTTTTTGCGTGTTAATTTGGCTGCTATTTGAGGCCATCTTCACCACTAACGTCATTGAAAGCTGGTCGAGTCTATTCTACTTGAAAACCTGAGATGGCAATGGTAGGGCGCCCACGCGTGGATTAGACGTAGTCAGCTTCACCACACAAAGCTGGAACCCACTTTCTGAACGCTGATGGGATTCTTTGTGGGTTCAGTGAGGTGTTGAAAAGTGTAGGTTGGGTCGTCCGCGTAACGAGTAAGATCACTACCTCCGTGCCATCCACCCCCTTGTGTAAAAGTAAACAAAGCAAGAATGTAAAATGCCACAATGGAGACTACTAGCTGGAAATGGCATTCGTTATTCTCCTTGCCCGAATCGCCTCTCCTCATCCTTTCTATCCAAAGCGTAACATCTACCTTACAGGTTCCAAAAGTGGCACAGGGTGTGATTCAACAGGCCGACTTCAAAGTTTCCGTTTCCGAGGTAATTCCTTTCTATTCGTGCCGCAATAACTTGTAGAGTGAGCATTTATGAGGCTGTTACTCGAGAGCATTCTTTTAGCCGAAGCAGTTCACGAAAATGAACGAAGCATTTCGAGCATTCAACAAAACGCTGTTAGTCAACTATCTGTTTATGAGACTTCTACTTGGAAATGCCCAGTACTTACCGACATACGCTAGCAGCCTGAAAGATTTGCCGGCAAGTTATACTCTTCACTCGTTCACCCCTATTCTTCGAAAAGAAGAAGAAGCGAACTTCGTTTAAAAATTTGTTTAAATTAAACGAAAGGACTTTTCAGTTATGAGTTGTATGTTCTAACAAAAAGGTAAACTTCGCAAATGAGAAAAAATGCTTTCTCTGTGTCTAAAATAGTAGGAAATAATCTGTAGGACCGTGATACTGGTCCAGTCTAATGAGGCGCACCATCGTTTTCGTTTTTGAGCACAAATGCTTTAAAGAAATGCATTCAACACTCCAGAGATTTTGTTCGTATTTTTTTTGAGCAAACGTATATTTTTGTTAACAAAGAACAATAACACCTCGCGTTTGCTCAAAAAAAATACGAACAAAATCACTTGATCAATGCCGAGGTTAATAGAAAGTCGGTCGTGGCAGTTACTCCAGAGATTGGCTTGCCAGGAAAGACCAACCAATGTCGTATTACCGTACATTGCAATAAGATCGCATTCATGTCGTTATCATAAATTTAGTAAGATTTTTTTATTTTGTAAACGATGTCTTCTTCAGGAAGATTTGCTGGTGTTGGGCCGAAAACGAAGCGGTTTTCGATTTTCGCACACCGCAGGCACACTGGCGGACACTCAAGCCGACTGTGCCGGCATGGCGAACACACTGATGCAGTTTGCGAACGGACGAGTTTTCATCGACTACCTTTACCCAGACGATAGCTCTAAGAAGATGATTAGAGAGTGAGCTTCATTTAAACGTTTATATCACGAACCATGAACCACTTTGAGTAAAATTCTTCCAAGTCCCAGCACAACTTCCATTTAACTTGTGGTTTGTTGGCTAGATTTTTTGTTTCCCTGAATTCTCGTGATGGTCCGCGTAGGGTTTCCTCAAGTGGTCACCAAGGATGTCGGCTGCTCTTGCTAGCATGAAGGAGATTTGCTGCCTTATGACTAAGTTATGCCTTTGATGCCACTTCTTATCGTTGGTTTTCTCGTACTTAGGCTTGCGTATAGAAACGCCGAGCTCGTTCTCAACTTGAGAGGCCTTCTGCAACAGCAACGACAACGATTGAGAGACCCTCGTTATAAAATGCGGTTCGACATCTTAGATTGCCACTCACGCAGATAAAACAATTAGCTATTAGTGAGGATCAAGTGACGATCGGCCGACAGCGAGGAATATATATGGAGCATCCGGGCCAGATAAGAATTACTTCATATCAACACGATTAGTTTAGTTTGAGCTCCACTTCTAATTCGCGGGCTACATCTATGATGGTTTAATACCAGCCACAAAATATAAAAGTGGTATCTATCTATCATGTTATTATTAACTCAAAAACTTCACAATTTGTGTTTCCATGGCTTTTTGCAGCGAATAATATGGTGCTGATCAAAAGCTTATTAGTTTCAGCATATCCAAAACTACATGCATTGATTCCAAAGCGCGCAGAGCCGGAAATTATTCATTGTTTCTATTTCAAACAAACTTATCTAATCATTCAACGAGTGTCGCTAATTAAGTAAAGAAAATGGTTTTATTACAAGCACATTGCCAACGATGTAGAAACTTGTTTACTCCGTTTTCCACCCATTGCGACTTTACCCCAAGGGATTGGAATTTTGGATATCCTGAACAAAATGAAATTTCCTGTAACAAAATGCGATGGTACCCCTCTTTTTCCAATTGATGGCGACAGCTGCAGCACTCACATTGAAATCTTCTTACTTTTTATTCCCTGTTAATATGTTTTTTCACGTCCAACGCAGTTGTTAGAGATCCACTGTAATAACACCGGATCAGTTGCTACTTCGATCCTCCGCCCTGGGGCCAATAAACTCTCGTTATCTCCGGGGTCGGCAAACTGGTACCAGATTTGTCTGGAAGCACAACAGCACAAACTTGATACATCACTAGGCCACCGCAAGTCATTGTAGTGTTGGACGTATTCGATTAGCTTCAACAATGCTTGATGATGTTGAGGGCATGACGCATTCCTAAGGGATTAATCAACGCTGCACGTTTTATCATTTATCGTTTATCACACTTTACACACAAACTCTATTCAATAATTGACAAACGCTAGTAAAAGAAAAGATCGTTTAATCGAATTGAACGCTCTGTAATGAAACCGATCGCACCAATCAAACCAGACAGTGCCATAGATTCCAGGACAGCCGGTGGCGTTATAAGTAACGTTATCCACTCGTTCCAAGGAATGATCGACCAGCTTGATTGGATGAGTATTGAAACGAAGAAGAAAGCCTACAATAAGACGGCGAACATCGGTATGGTTTTCCAATTTCTGTGAACAACTTAACAAAATCCCGAAACAGCTCAATATCTGGAAAGCGACTTTCATTTGATATCATCGTGAATAATCAATACTCCGTCATATTGACAAACGCACGTCTGATCATCATAGCACCTTTTATTATCTAGTTGCTCCAACGGTTTACCGTCTCATCGTGGCTGGGAAGTGTTCCTGGGTGTCGGGTTGTGATGTACAGAGGGGATTCACCCCCCATCAGGGTCTGCCAAGCTGAGAAGGAGTCCGACGTTTCCATTAGGAAGTTCAGCTAAGAATAAACCAACACCAGGATCCACCTCCGTCCTGGTATCGAACTAGTCGCATGGTGGCAAATCTCCTTCTTGTCCACGAGGGCGGCCACTACCTGTAGTGGTGACGACCTGGGCAGACTTTGGCCAGACTGATCTCTGGACTCCAGGGAACACAACGGCTAAATCAATAAAACTCCGAAGAGTGGAGAATATGGTCGGTGCCGCATAACCAGTGAGGACGGACCGTCCTAGTATCCAAGTATCATCTTCAGAGCAGCAGTGATTCGAATCGAATGTCTACAGTCACAGTTATTTTTCTCAATGGAGCACAGATAACAAAAACATCTTTGTGGTTTTCCACCCAACTCGATTCCACTCGTTATGACATACGTACCGCAAAAAATCACTGTAGGAATGAGATTTGAACTATTGCTGCTCCGAACAACGTGAAATCTCCTAAGAATTAGCTACAGTAAAAGTGCATGAAACGGACTCGTGTGAGCTCAGCGACAACGATGTATTCGATCTCAACCATGGCGATGTTGAGATATGAACAAACCAGGTGCCCCATGTGCACTTCGAATCCGCTGTTACTCTGTCCGGTAGTTCTTGTGTTATACACTGCACTATTGAAGCCGCTGGTTTGCCTTTCTCTCATTTGCCTTTTTCCAGTAGGTTTTTACCTGGAGGTGGAGGCGGATAGCGCCAATGGTGTGAAACCTTAGTAAAGCAAAGGCCCCGCTTGGTTCACTTAGCGTCTGACAGAAGGGTTAATAGATAGATATAGATAGAGAATAGATAGAGATTAAACATATTCGATTTCATTTTGGGTACAGAACGTTATCAAGTTGCACCCTGACATGAAGATGTAGAAAAGAAAGCGCTGGTGAGTGTAGTGTAGTGTTGCCCTTTCTCTCTTCGTTTACATATTTTCGAACCCACCCTCATAGCATTGGTATTATTCGCTTTAATGTGCCTTTTATTGCACAAACTTCTGTGCAACAAGAACACGAAATGTGCTGTCCATTTCAGTGAAAAACATCGCGTTTCCGGACTGGATCACTGACAACAAGAAACTAGATGCGTACTACCATGACCTGACTTTCGATACCAGCAAGAACTATTACGACATGTGGACTATCCTTACCACGTTAGCGTTCCCACTCCAACATTTGTTCATCAAAGTTTCAGCAACATGTGGCCGTGGTATATCTTTGGGCAAAGAACCGCAACTGTAAAGAAAGTGCCTCAGAAGTTCTATTATCTCTAAAGCGAGTTGATGAATTTAAAACGGCTATATAGTGAGTGCTAAATCTGTAGCACGGCGAGCTCCTCTTTAGTTTTTCATTTCGTTAGCACAAGCTTTACCAACGCTTGTCGGTGGGATGTAAAAACAGCTCACCTGCAATACTGTATATCTAAGGGTTTGCGAACTATCACAGTAAACTTTGCGCCTTTAGGTTCAACATTGAACTTCAGTATAAACAGCTGACTGCAGTCGCAACTGACCGGCACGATTTCCTTGGACAGCCCGGTACAGTGAATGCATGGTATCAGGTAACGACAGCAACCGTAATAGATAAATGTGAGCTGGAAAATTTTCTCCAACAATTTGGCATCTTTCCTGCCCGTTCCATGATCTTTCGTGCGACTCCAATGCACGTGATCAAATTCGAAATGTGAAGTTCTGAACATGCATTAGACACCTCGTGCAGTGGATGTGCAGTATGATAAAGAGGCCATGGAATTGTCGAGAGATTGTTTACAGAATTTGTGTTTAGCCTGAATTGAATTCGATCACTTTCCCAGCCGGTATTCTGCAACCACCGTATTTCCATCCCAAATGGCCCGCTTCTATCAATTATGGCGGAATGGGACTCGTAGCAGGTAACCCTGGACTATTTAAGTAACATTTTACCGAAATTCTTCAGGGAATACTAAAGAGTTGAAAACGTGTCAGTGTTCGAAAGACGGCAAGGTTTCTAGAGGAAAATATCGTGCCTTATACCTTCTATTCAATTTCTCCCTCAATAGCACCACTGCTTTTGTAGTGGTTCTTCTTACTGCGATTAACTGCATGTTAGCCACTTACTGTGCCCGGCAAACTACGAAGTAACAACGTGGTCTCATTCAGGTCATGAACTTACACACGGTTTTGACGACGAGGGTGTTCAATGGGGTCCTGAAGGTGCAATCACATTCCCATCGTGCGAAAACTGCACTGGTTGGATGGATCAACAGTCAACGGCCGGTTTCAATTTGATGGCTCATTGCATAATCGACGGTTCGTTTGATTATTTCACTCACTTTTTTACTTCTTCACATATTTCGTTCTGAAGTAAGGAAATGGGGACAGAAGAATTACGAACTTTTGATGTACCACCAATAATTTGCCAAATGACATTAATGGTATTCCATCTTAACCCTCCTCTCTTTCTTCAAATTAATTCCAGACCTAGCTGATCTCAGTAATGCAGTCTCAACTGTGCAGTGTGTCGCAGTTTCCCCAACTTTATTAGTTACCAATCCCACATTCGAATTCAATACATACATTTCAGAGTACAGCAAATTCTGTCCGATAGATCCTACTAAGTACAGTCCGAATTGCATAAACGGCGCACAGACGCAAGGAGAGAACATCGCCGACAACGGAGGTGGAACGGTTACCGGATGACATCTACGAATCGTTTGCACACCTTGTTTTCCAGGTGTTCATGCTGCATTCCGCGCTTATCGAACGCACATAGCTCTCGATGGACCAGATCCGCTGCTACCGGATAGGCTTTTCGGACAATTCACTCACGATCAACTTTTCTTCCTTAGCTTTGCACAAGTATGCTTTTGTTAACGATTCAAAAACAACACATTAAGTAAAGCAATATCATTTAACCATAATGTTGCTAAGATATTTGCAAAATTCCGAACCACTGACTGGTGTCTACTGTGGGGACCGAACAGGTTGTTGTCCTTCACGGGTCGAACGCGTTCACCACCACACCATGCGATTTCTTCGCTTCGCCTGTCTCTCGGCCTTCTTATTGATTTATTGACCTATAGGCACTATCAGCAATCATCCGTCAACGGGATTGACGGAAAGTTATGACATTTTAACTAATATGGTTAAAAACGCCTATTTATTTCTGAATAACCCAATAACGCCATAAAACCATACATACTCATAGCACGATGGAGCAAAGTCTACCCTGCAATCCATGTATGTTCACTACCCATGAAATCCTCTGGATACCAGAAATTAGTTTATTTTCGAAAAATGAGCAACTCCATAAGGACTAAAGGTTAGACGTCTTGGCGAAAGTGTTGATACAATGAACATAACTTCATGAGCGCTCCTGAGGTGAAACGCTCCGTTGTAGTTCATTGAAGTTTAATTATTAGACTCATTCCCACGTGTTCTCTTTTTCTAACTACTAAATACCTGTAGAAATATTGAGTCAAGGTAAGATTCCATTGCATAATTGGAACTTTGCCAAATGATGAAGAAGGCGCTTCGTACAACGTGGTCCAAGAGACAATATGTGAATTATTTATTACTATTATTTTAAGTGAGTCGACATATCATTCTTATTGCACTACTTCTCTAATTCGATTTCTTGTTTCCCATTTATCATGCACAGAGGTTGTCGCATTTTTATTTAACATTTGACTTCGGCTTGTGCTTTAAGCCATCGCCTTTGTCACCATAATGACACAATGAACGTCTAGTGAGCGAGACACTCCCTGCAATTCGGCGATAGCCTATGGGCACAGACCTTTTTGAATCGGAAAGAGATTTGCTGGCTTAAGCCTCGGATTCTTACAGAACACCAGCGATTCTTCTAACTATAGGTTCAGCGATTTGTCGAGGGACCGTTAGAGAAGATGTAGCAACAAGCTTAATCAAATAATGGGCAAAACACTCTCATAAATACTTTTTCAGACAGTGTATTAAAGTTAAAGTGCCGAATTTCCATACCTATCTACTTAATAACGCATTTTTTAGGTATGGTGTGAAAGGGAACGAACGGATGACCAGCTATATAAGCAGCTGATGGTTGATCCGCATTCACCAGCAAGGTACCGAGTGTTCGGCACTATTCAGAACTACCCGGCATTTCGAGCAGCTTACAATTGTCCTGTTAATTCCGTATACTCACCTGCTCACCATTGTAGCGTTTGGGTGCCGACCGTTAAACCATAATTTATCGTTGAATGTTTAGCTGGTTGATTTCATTGTGTTATCTATTCGTGCATGTAGGTCGAGTATTAGCGCTGTTCCTCATTCACTTGACCTTCATCATCAAAAAAAGCGAAGCGATATTTCCAACTTCATTGAAGATAAATGAAAGATTGTCGCTTTCTTGTTGTCTTTTTGCGACTGCACTAGACAAGATGGATTTATGGAATCAGGAGGTTTCTGCAGAGGTTCTGATTTTGCTGAAAGCCGGAAGGTGCAACTATGAATCTTTTCAGTGTATATGGCTTACGAGTTGAAATAAAAGACAGCCTAATCATAGAAATTAGGAAGGACAAGAAACTTAAGCGGAAAGTTTAAACGTTTGAAGGGCGCACGAATTTGAGTGTGAACGAATAAAAGCAGAAAGAAGGAAAGCAGTAACATGGGGCTATCACAGTGTGGAAGGAGGTTTGTGATAGATTTGTAACAACTTTGAGTAAGCTTATCAATAAAGTAATAGAAAGTTTATGGCTGTGTTTCGAAGCAAACGGAAATTGGATTCTCGATTTCCTATGCGCAAAACGTCACTAATTCGATTGGTTTGCAATTGACGTAAGACTGTCCGATATTCTGGAGACCTGCAGCATGAGGTTAAGTGTAGGGTGCTACAGTCTTTTATAAAAGAACGGTATTTAACTACGATATTCAGTCGTGCGGTTCTGAGTCTACTCGATTCGCTCCAATTTCACTGCTTCAAAGACCAACATCACTGGAAGAAACAGCAACTGTGGACACTCGACTGGAATTGTCTCGGCTCTGACGGAATGCTATGGAAACCCCGCAGCAAAGTTTTGTAACAACTTCGTATAGGCTTACCTATGAAAAAGAGCATAATTTAGTTTATATATATGTATATATACACATATATATGCGCGCGCATGCGGCGTAGTGGTCGGAGGCGCTCCGCAACACACGTGTGGAATTGATTCCCGCGCCATGGCAGGCCAAGCCTTCCATACCTCCGAGGTCAGCAAATTGGTACCAGACTTGTCTGGAAGGATAGCAGCACTAGCTCGATACATCGATAGGCCACCGGAGTCATTCTAAAGGCCAGATATGCATCCAATCACCTCCAAACGATGCTTAGTGAAGTTGAATGCACTGCGCATCTCTCAAAGATTAATCAGTGCCGAGAGCTTAATTCTTTACATATATATATATATATACATATATATATATGTATATATATATATATATTTTTGCGAACTATACTTGTTGAGCTGAATCGAGGTTGCTATAAGTTATCGCTATTGTTTTTGTTGCTGCTGTTCGACGGCTGGAGTTTCAGAGGTTTCGGCTTCCCTAGAGCCTCGACGTGTTTCATATAACAATAACCGTATAATTTTAACTTATTATTTACTGTTTACTCTTTTTAACGGCAGGGTATACATTGCGAAATATGACTTCAATGATGTCGAGATATTTGCAAAACTCTGGACTGCAGGTCGCAGAACTAGTTGGGAGACAGGCGAAACGAAGGATCCGCGTGTTGTGGTGGTGAACGCGCTACTCCCCGGAAAGGACAATACCGCATTCGTTCCCCACCGCATACACCTGCGGTCCGGAGTTTTGCAAATATCTCAGCATGATTGAAAATAGCCGTATAATTCGGTGAAATATCTATAGTGGTAGTGAGGATCTAACAGATAACAAAGCCGTTTTGTTAAAAGAAGGACTACTTACCGTGTCGTTGTGTGTGGGGCCACCCATTTGTTGTTTACGTGGGATGACGAGTGAGACCCACCCAGATCAAAAGATCAATCTAATAAAAGGTGCCAGCCCACGTGTGATAGCGAGGCACTCGTTTTTTCTCCATCGTTGGACTTCTGAGGTCCAACCAAAACGCTTCAAGAGTCCTGCGCGTTGATGTTCTTGATTTTAGGACTATTATCCTCACATTCGCCTCGAAATTAATGCACACCTAGGAAAGTACTTTGTCGAATTCCAACCTTCCCACCTAGATATTCTTTGATGCAAGCACAAATCAGTCTGCCCGCTTCTCCAATGTATTAACACTCCATGCCTTAAGTGAGAATAAGTATCATCTACCCCAACTCATGCACTCCACCGCCTACTACGCTAGGAAATCTGTCTGATACCCATGAACACCTCCCAGCCACGATGAGGCGGTAAGCCGTACGAAGGGTAAGCCAGATATGCACTCAATAACCTCTAATGGCGCTCAATAAAGTCGAAAACATGGCGCACCTTTCAGGGATTGATCAGTGCGAAAAGCTTCACTTTTATCGATTATTTATGCTGAGATTTATCGAAATTCTGTCTTTTGAGTTATTAAGAGATTTACCAGCAAAATATTTCCGATTTTCAAGAAACGTTTATCATTAGGACAAATAAATCGTCTTAATGCAACAGAAAACCCACTTCTGCCCAGCTGCTAAAAGTACCGAAATATTACCAGTTTCATCATACGTAGGAAATTACACGAAGCATGCGGCTTACTAGAAAATGCTCAACGAATCCTGAGCATTGAAACGAAATTACTACGTATTCCATTGCCATGCACACAAAACGAAATGTTTTCTCAAATAAGCAAATGTGTGTGTGTAAAGGAAATCATTGTGCTCAGTATCCGGAGAGGAACCTATGGAAGAGAATAGTAGCAGGGGCCATGTCTATTTGTAACAAAATTCTTTGTGGTATTAAAAACAAGTTAGGAAGCAAGTTCGAAAATTTATCGCTTTCAAAAACACCGAAACAAAAACGCGGTCATATCGTTTTAAGTAACAACCCTAAGTTACAGTGCGTACCCATGTCATCCAGTGTTACCGTGTTAAGAGGCATAGTGCTCCCAAAAAGTTGGCGTTCACCGATAGAACAGGGGACAAGTTTTTCTCCTAGTCAACCCATTACTAAAACAAACCAGTGTAATCTCATGTGCAGTCTCCATAATCATCAAGATCAAATGCGTTCCAAGGCTAGGCTAGAAAGGTTAGGTAATAAAATACAAAGAGGGGCGTCACCACAAATACATTTCCCACAAGCCTTCTTCTTTCATTTATTCTCGGGTGAAGTTCTCCAAATCTTTAATCACTATCGGCATAAAAAATTAGCTTCCAACGTTACACATGGAAAAAAACGTGATATGCTCTACGTTAGAGAGCTCATACATATTAAATCTATCCGACTATCTATTAGTGACAAAGCTAGGAGATTTGTAGTTATTTCTAGGCAGCTAGATGTTGCAATAATAGAAAAGCATCTCCATGATGTTTCTCTCTATCGACCATCCTCTGAAAAAGAGTGTAGAAATCAATCGACGGAAATTAAGTAGGGAGTGGGGGGATAAAGGCGGTGGACATAGAGCCCTTAGTTACTTCTCAGCTAAAACGTGACCATGCAACTTGCCCTATCGTGCACTTGTTCATTAAGATACACAAACTTACTTCTACTGATGACAGCTTCCCAAACGACCCGTCATCATTTAAGGTAATCCAATCACCAGTTGTACAGGTGAGCCAACAGATAGAATAACATGCTTCCTAAATGACCCGAGTTGATCCTCAACCAATTGCTGAAATTTGTGCCAACCCATTTGTCCAGCACCAAAATACTCCTAGACCACTTATGGTGTGCGAAACCAAATAGCAAACATTTAATGGAGTTATTCGATTTCACTTCACTTTAAACTAATGTGTAGAATCATTCCTCAACATAAGCCATTCTCGAGATCCTCGAAGAGCATTAAAAGAAAGTAAAAGTGTATGGCTTGTCGTCTCAACAGCTAATAGCCCTCTTAAAACAGTGCCTTAATTGTTCAATCTTTGGCTGACCGAGAAGATATTTTGCACAAATTAGATGGTTTTGCCATGGGACAGCGATTAGCAGCAAGTCTTGCCATCGCTTCTACGTCTAAGGTGGAAGCTCCCGCTCTCGATCGCCTACTCTTACCCTACTATCGATTCATAGATACTTGCTTCACCACCTGTTCCCCACAAGAACAGATGGATGAGAGCTTTAAATTGTTAAATGAACAGTCAGAGTTTATAAAATTTACGCGATATAGACTAACGCAGAACTGGCTTCCATTTTTAAACATTCAATAAACATTAAACATTCAAACATTCAAAAATAGAACTTTCAGAAAGTAACCACAACAAGTGGCGTAGGCAACCAAGGAGTAATAAATATGCTGGTGCACCACTTCTCATCCGTCACACATAAAAAAGCACTCATCAAAACATGTTTCGAAACTTGGCACCAAGGCAGATGCCACTCGGGTCAGATTAAAAAGTAGAGTTAAACGATGAAAGAATGAAGCTCTCGGCTTTGATCAATCCCTGAAGGATATTCCATGCATTCAACTTCATCAAACATCGTCGGAGATGATTGAATGCATATCTGCTCTATACAGTGACTCCGGTGGCCCATCGATGTGTCGAATCAGCGCTGCTATCCTCCCAGACAGGTCTGGTACCAATTTACCGACCCAGGAGGAATGGAGGACTTGGTGAGTCTTCCGCGCGTGATCGATCCCATGTTTATTGCAGCACGCTACAAACCACTGCAGTACGCACGTTCCCAAAAGACAGGTTATTCCTTAAAATGATGTTTCAAACCTAAATAAGATCCTTTCAAGCTATCTTTCACGGCAAGCGAAATAAGTTACGCCAATAAGAGCTGCTGAAGAAAAAGTGGTCCTGGAAATTATGTAACAATTATTGACATCCCACCCAATACCCTACGCCTTCGATTATTTTGAGACTGGCTCTTTGATCGTATGCTCAAAAAATCATGTAGTGTGTCCTAACTGGAGGTTAGGATATTGCGTGATTTATTTATTAGGTACGCTATTGCTAACATGTAAAGTGTTCAGTGAAAAACACATTGGAGAAGCGGGCAGAGTAATTTGTGTTTGCATCAAAGAATATCTAAAAGAGAAAACTTGAATTCGACAAGGTACTTCCCTAGGTGCGCATTAATTTTGAGGTGAATGTAAGGATAATAGTCCAAGAATCAAGAACAACGCACAGGACTCTTGAAGCGTTTTGGATAGAACTCAGAAGTCCAACGATGGAGAAAAAATGAGTGCCTCGCTATCACACGTGGGCTGGCACCTTTTATTAGATTGATCTTTTGGTCTGGGTAGGTCTCACTCGTCATCCCACGTAAACAACAAATGGGTGGCCCCACACACAACGACACGGTAAGTAGTCCTTCTTTTAACAAAACGGCTTTGTTATCTGTTAGATCCTCACTACCACTATAGATATTTCACCGAATTATACGGCTATTTTCAATCATGCTGAGATATTTGCAAAACTCCGGACCGCAGGTGTATGCGGTGGGGAACGAATGGGCTATTGTCCTTTCCGGGGAGTAGCGCGTTCACCACCACAACACGCGGGTCCTTCGTTTCGCCTGTCTCCCAACTAGTTCTGCGACCTGCAGTCCAGAGTTTTGCAAATATCTCAGCATCATTGAAGTCATATTTCGCAATGTTTAACCTTGCCGTTAAAAAGACTAGGCAGTAAATAATAAGTTAAAATTGTACTGTTATTGTTATATAAAACACGTCGGGGCTCTAGAGAAGCCGAAATGTCTGAAACTTCAGCCGTCGAACAGCAGCAACAAAAACAATAGCGATAACATATAGCAACATCGATTCAACTCAACAGGCGTTGTTCGTAACTCATTCACCACGCATTCGACCATTTTCCGAAAAGCAACTGTTGAAGCGTTGTCCATCCATCTGTAGAAAATTCTAGTGGAATTCGCAAAAAAACCCATCAGGATCCTTCCTGTTTCAAACAAATAAAGTGGGTAAGTAAATACAACCACAACCACCTAATTCGCTGTCATGAAGATGTAATAGGCAAGAAATAAAAACTTATACATTGTGATTTGGAAGACAGACGACGACGATGATGATGACGACTGTAGTTTCAACTTAAACGGATTCATTGCTGATCTGTGCACTCCAGATCAGTCTTGCTTACGGGCAATTGCTGATGGCATAACTGGACAAGAGAAAGGCCAAGCAAAGGTCTCAGTGGTACAGTGCGTTACATGTGAACCCTTGGAAAGGATAATCGCGTGTTCGCATCTGGCTTTTGGTCCAAGTTTTGTAAATGACTCAGAATCATTGCGGTTGTACTTCACATAATACCCTGCTATAAAGACATAATAAATAGTAAATAAGAAGGTATAAATTCTAAGAAACTATTTTGAAAAAACGAACATATCAAAAGAACGTTTCGAAAAGTGAAAAAGTAATTGACTTTTATACTCAACAGATTCTGCATGCATTGGCAAGGAACCAACTACCTTTCGAGTACTCCTGCGCTGTACTCTCAGTACCACTTGGTCTCAAATCCCTGAGTCAGTTCATGTCCTAGAAATCAATTTTTAATACGACTTTTACGCTTTAAACGTGTTATACGAAACAAGACCAAAAAGAAGTAGTAGATATAATATTTTTTTTTCAAATTTTCGAAAAGAGTTGGAAACTAGTTTTTTTACCCGTACTGTTAGAACAAAGAGAGGGATGACGGACATTCGCTAATTGAGCTTTGAACAACGTTAAGTCCACGACTACTTCCGGCCGACGGATGGAATCTATGCTCGTTTTAAGAGGTCCATGACTGACTCCTTCCAAAACCTGCTAAATCATTATATAAAATAAAAAATCTGTTGTGAACAGGTAAGATTTAAAAGCAGTACAGCGGAAGATGGTGAGACCTTTTAAAATATTCTCTATGAAATTAGCAAGCATTTGGCAGTGTTTTTTGTAGCTGCTAAGCAATCTATCCCCAAATTTGGCGATACTAATAACTATACGGAAACAACGACTGGACGTTCCGTAACATAGGTATGTAAGTCACTTCATCGATAATTGTAAGTGTAATTGTAAGGTAGCTTTTGCGCGTTGAACAACACTGATTTCCTGCATGAATGTATTGATGAAGTTCAGACTCTGGGTAAAAATATTGGCGATAACGGAGGTGAACAATTCTTGTATAATCAAAACAGAATTCTCATATCCAACCTGAAAAACCACTCTACGATATCAATAAATAGTACGGTAGTGAGGTTATTTAACGTATACACAACGGCCTGGCAGTATGTCGTGCGACGCCTCTTCTGTGATTTACCGAGGTTTTTTACCTCATTTTTTGTATTCCTGGATAGAGTGCCAATCATAGATCCCATATCAGGCGTAGCTCATGGAACTGTATTCTCTACACTTAACTCTTTATATTCGTAGTGAGCAAAGTTTTATTACGGAAAAGCTGTCGTTCCGGAGGATTTCCCCTTCCTCAGAATCTCGCCGCAATCTATCCAGCCAAACACCATAATCAAACAGAGAAAATGTTAACCAAGATTTCAATCACGCTGAATAGAGTATAGCTTTTTCGCACACTCATCACTTTCTATAAGTCTTCTACTGAGTATGTCACGTGGGGACCAACCGCATAGAGTTCACATGAAAGTTTAAGGTGTCTCTTACATTTAAATAACAGTCTTAAATACTGTTCAATATCACGCGTGATTATGAAGCAATCCTTCCAGCTGTTCATTTTCGGATTCCTGGAATGCATCCAGAGTGCTTCAACAGTTTTGCGAGCTGGTGTTTTCGATTTCTGTGCGAAGACTTGTGTTAACTTCTACTTTGAAATCTTCCCGGTACTTCTTTGTGTCTTGTGCGCGCCTAGTAAAGTATTTCGTCTAGCTTTACCGACTAGGTGTTCATTTATACGGAAAGAGAATGGTTTACCCGTTTGGCCAATGTATTCTTCCCCATACGCTTTACAAGAGATCAGATAAACTGTACCTTAACTCATGTCTCCACCGTTAGAGAAAATTGTGCAATTTTGCGTTCCACATAGGATGGTCATATGAGCTGTTACGAACAAGCTGGCGTCTTAGAGTAGTCGGTGGTATTTCAATTACTGTTACCGAATCCTCTAGACTCGCCTTTCTTAAGCAACGCTTTGTAGCTGCACTCACTTCGTGTGAAACAAAGGGCAGGATAAACTGGACCTTATTATTGCCAGAGTTGTCGTTGGCGGAGTTTTGGTTTTCAGATTCTTCCTTCTGCTCTTTTTCAGTGCACGCGCTGGTTGCTGCTCGAAACATGTTTCCCACAAGCGTCCTTTTTGTGTGTGAAGGATTAGATTTTAGGATTTGGTCGGAAAGAATATAAAGAATTATTTGATCACTGCCGGGGTTGATAAAATGTCAGTTCAGTCGTAGACATCGCTAGAGTTAGTAATTTACAAAGAAAAACCTCTTGTGGTAGGATCATTTTGCGGCAATTGTTGTCGAACAGAGTATGCATCTTTGAGAGCATGGCGAATGAAAAAGAATTGATTCTACCTTAATACCAGAATTCGATGCTTGGAGAAAGGTTTTCGCAATGAGAACACATTAATAGCTAAGAAGACTTCTTTAAAGAGGTTTAGGGCTCACTGATCGTGGGTTCATCGAAGGAATTTAACATGATTTGTTGTTGAAGCATTTATCAAATCTTGTCATGTTCTTGTTTTACATTCGTTTTACAACAATCTATAATTTACAATGTACATGTACAGGGTGTTCACATATTCTTCATAATGCAACTTAACAGTAATAACTAAAAACGACAATAGTAATAAGGCCATTCAGATATCATTTTGTTTTATATGACCCGTCTCCACGCTTACTGTGGGGATCCCAGCACTTCCTACATTCAATTTATTTTCTCGCATCCATTATCCACGAAAATCTTCCAACTTCTACGTGCGGCTTCGGTTATTGCTTGACGATTTTCATTTCAACTTGAATGTCGTAGAATGCTGGTCGAGCAATTCTCCCTGAAGTCCTGAGATAGCTGGTCTGAAGCGTTTCCACTTGCATTGCAGTCAGCGGTTTTTCACGGATAATTCCGGCACCAACCTCCCGACCCCAGAGTAATGAGGGCTTGAGTGGCGCAGAGCGGAATCGAACTAGAACTATGCTCGTGGTAACCAACATCACTACCACTGTGCCATCTGCATACTGATTCTCCGTTTCTGAACGTTCGGATACGCATGAAATTAACGCATGGAACTCAACTGAAACACAACTCAACGCAACTGAGGCTCAGTAACGTTTTGCGTAAAACTTACGATTCATTACACAAACAAATAATCATCATAGATAAAATCGTAGTGGTTGTACACACATTGCATTACGTCTATTGTAACATTTCTCGCTACAAAAGCTTCACTTCGCGCTGGCCTTTCGAGCCGGTTCAGCATTGGATTTCCGATGCTACTGCTCTGTGACAGCTTTGTAAAAATTCACGCATCTTCTTCATTTCTCTGAACAACCATGGCAACACCATTACTCGGCTCCAATTCCGGTGCATTAACAGTTGTCAACCGTTCAGCTTCATTCATGAGCAGCTGCGAAATATCATTCACAGAAAATTTGTAAAAAACTATCGACACCGTGGGCCGACTTGAAAAGGCGATCCGTGGTCCAAGCTGAAGTCATCGTCAGCTGACATGACTCAAGGTCATAATATTGAATACTTAACCATCAAAAGTAATCCAAAACGATAAGCACAGAAATTCCTTATAAGTATGAAATTGAATAGTGATATATCAAGATATAGGTGGGTGGAAAAGAATGGAAGAAAAAAGGTAAAGCAATAAGGGAGACGTACGATAACGACAATTTGAAGGGGCGAGGGGAGCCTTTTATACCATTGTGAACTTCTAGGGTATTCCTCAGAATTGATAGAACAGTGGCTTTGATTTCTCCGACAAAAGGTATAGAAGACTTCCCAGTCATTGGTGTTATCGATTTTTAATATATTTCGATCGATTATCCAAATAAATACTTGAAGATAGCGATCAAGCATAACTCAGTCAGTTCGTACTAAGCTTTATGAATTGAAATGAAAACTACAGAAATCTAGTAGTTTTCCACAAGATAGAAATTTTTTCGTTTGCTTGCCATATGAACCGAATTTTCGAAAGGTTTTTTAGTCTGAAATCATTGGTCCCTTCGGGATGGTAGATCAAGAGTTTTTCTACAAGTGTCTTAGACTTTACATGTCCTGTAATTACCAAAAATCATCGGAGCTTTTCCGAGAAAAAGTCATCGTCGCTTGAGTACGGCAATATAAAGTCCAATTTTTCAACGACAATTTACCGTCTTTTATTTATAATTTTTATGATAGTCTATGATTATGGCATGGAGCAGTCGGCGTTCGACGAAGCAGCAAAATTCTCCCAAATCCTGACAATGTACTTGACGGATGAAATTTGTTGAAATGCAACGTACAGTTACAACATTCTTCCTTTACAAAGATAAAACAACGCTCACTCTATAATTAAGTGATATTCTGAACTCCATAGATCCTCTAAGTGTCAAAAATTCAACCTTGATTATTGAAAACCAGTAGTTGGAGCGTCCAAGTCATGGACGAGTTCACCCTTTTTAGCACCAGCGGCATAAACAGTGATCGTGTATGTGTTAAGCGTTCGCAAGCAAGAGCATATACTGGTCCCAGCAAAAAATGTAACAGATAGGAGCTTTTTTGCTTTATCTGTAGTTTTTAGGAATTCGAGCTGCATATCGGGCCTATCGCAACTCTATCAATCTTCATGGTCCGGATCCTCAGTTTCCGGATGACCTGCTGCAGGAATTCACCTCTGACCAACCTTTCTTTCTCAGTTTTGCTTGGGTCTGCTTAGATGCAGCTACAGATTTAAGGATACGGAAGAGTGTTAAACAACTTTCGATAGATTTGAAGCACATTAGCAAACAGCGTTTGAAATCTCTATTTTTATTTATAATTTTTTTTTATAAAGCCGTGCGGAGAAGTAGTCGGCGAACTCACTTTTGGATGGGCCAATGAGCCAACGGATAATCACAAGGATCGCTATAAATTAAGACTTCATACATGATATGAAGATAATTTTCTGAAGCACATAAAAATAATGACGAAATTAGACTGGATTGAAATTCAGATTAGAAAAATCTTTAAAAAAAAATATAAAAATATATACATAACGGGAAACTATCTTGAAAAACTGGATACTGGATTGGATTCGGTGCCATCACGAACACCAACACTGGAAGAAGAAAGAACTGTGGATGGTCGACTCAGATCAGTCTGACGCTGAAGATTGCGAAAGTGCCGAAATCCCAGTCGAATGTTTTTTTATCAACCTGGTGTTAATTTATCTATGAAAGAAGAAATTAGTGACCCGGATGGTGTAGTGGTGAAGTGCGCTGCTCCCCGGTAAGGACAACAGCGCGTGTTCGTTCCCCACTGCATACACCTGCGGTCAGGAGTTTTGCAAATATCTCAGCACTTCATAGAAGAAATTAGTGTTTGAACAGTTGTAGATACAGGTGAACACAATTTGACTCCTAGTCTGCAAATATTTTTGTGCTTTGGAATTTCACAGTCTTGCATCCCTTAAGGAACATTGGGAAACAAATTTTACAAAGTTCACAATATTTAGAAGTGCAGCCGCAGTAGTTAGTACTAAAAGTTTTTCCCACTTGATGTATGTAATGATCTAGTAGTTGACATAACCAGCAGTTGCAGGGGTAGTATGAAGTCGACTCCATTCAGTCTTTATGTGCTAACCTAAAAGTAAAATCGGTATCAGATTGAAAGGAATTGTTAGGCGAACAATCAGTCACACTTGTTCCATGATGCGCAGCTGCACCGTGAATTTGCGAAGATTCCAGTGTATAATCCACCTGGCTAGTCAGGATGCTCAGATCCAGTTATGTGCTTGCGTATCAACATTATCTTTTTAAAGGCTCAAGGCAACGAAGAAGGTTTTTGCAGTAAAGTTTTATTGGCTAGTAGTTCTGTTTCTGCTGCTTTGTAGCCACAGAGTGCTCTTCATTGTTCCCCTACCAGTATACTAGTGAGCGAGATCTCATTATACTTCCTCCTTTCACGCAGTGTTATTTTCTATGACAAGTCGAACACACCTAAAAACCCTTTTAATGACTGAATTCCAACAGTATCCCTCAATTATGTGAAAGATGTGGCCAGCAGACCGTTACGTGATACGCTACCTACAGTAGTCAGGCGCGGTGCTCATCTGGATTCTATGGGAATCCCAAATCGCCCATGCGTAAGCAAATAAAAAAATTCGACGAGTTGAGGGATTATCTCCATGGAGTGTAGCAGTTCTAGTCAGTTGTCAGTACCAAATAATCACTAGTTCGAGATGGAATGTTCGACTTCATATGTATCTGCCGCGCGGAAATTCTTGATGTTGTCACAGAACAAATCTCAAGCCCAAATAATCAGACCGTTTATGTCAATAATTATACAATAATAACAAGATGACAACATCGGGAGTTGCAAACAGTATAACCGCCAAGGGAACAACGGAATCAACGAGCAGAGGTAAACAAGTGGGTACATAACTCAACCAACAAGACAGAAACAAGTGGGCGACGCGAGAAGTGATGAGATACCCAATAACTGTAGCAAGGAACAATGAATAACTGAGACATCGGAGGGAAAAGACATAATGTAAAACTGGGGTTGAGGTTGGTTATATGAATGGACGGCTTGACAATCGAATACTACCAAAAGAAGTACTACACAAGCAGAAAATGGAGAATGTAATAGCACTACTTCAGCAAAATGAAAGATAGCTGAAGGTACTGTTTATATACGTTTGCCAATGGATGGAGTATTACTCGAAGACGCTAGAGTTAACGCTGAAAAAAAAAATGGAAAGTTTTTCAGTTTGCATAATATGACTGCGCTGCTTCATCAGAAGTTCTTGCTAAGGTGACACCACAGCTTGTGCCGAAAGTTCAAGTGAAAGCGATCGTACAGAAAGTTCATGCAAAAACGATACGATAGCACGAACAGAAAGTCCACCAGATGAGGATAAAATAACCTGCATAGAATATTTATACGAATTTCATTAAGATCTAGAAAACTAGTTGAGAAACAAGCAAAACGAAGGACCCGGGTGGTATAGTGGTGAAGTGCGCTGCTCCCGGTGAGGACAACAACGCGCGTTCGTTCCTCACCGCATACACCTGCGGTCCGGAGTTTTGCAAGTATCTCAGCATTATATACTAGGTAAAAAACTGTTTGCGTTCGGTCATACAGTTATAGGTCAAAACTCCTAGACTCTTATTTTCCACTAATTTTGGGTCCTGGCCAACCAGTGACAAGTTGATACATGCGCCAACGCCGTCGATTTCGTGGAGTCTGCGAAAGCAGGAAACTCGCCCGCAATTTAAAACCCAGCAATGCTCGTTTTTTTGAGAATAAACGATAAGTTTTTTTAGCTAGAGGAATTTTTCGGTTGATAACATCACAGAATTACAGAAGCGATTTTGCTTTATCCATCTAGGAGTATAACATTGGTGCTACATTTCGCTAGAGTGGGCCGTCCAAACCCATTGCTGTCAACCCAAGGAAGTATTATAGAAGCTACTCTGTATTTATATTTTACTTGGTCCGTGTCCACATCTATTGCACGAATCACTGAACATCATTGCATTTCATTCGCCTTCTCGCATCCATGATCCACGAATGTCTTCAAACTCCTTGCGTGTGGGCTCGGCTGCAAATTCAGAAATTTTCGCCTTCGTTATGTCGTTGAATGGTGGTCGTGTCAACTTTCTCTGGAGTACTGGGATAGTCGTGCTAGAGGGAGAGTAAGCCGACCTCGGACAAGTCTGATACCAATTTCTCAACCCTGGAGGGACGGGAGGTTTGGGGCAGAGTCGAACCATCACCGTGCTCATGATGATTGGCATCAATACTACTGCGCTACCCGGCCTTCATTTAGTAATTTGTACTTAATCTAATTCAGTATATTTTGCATCCTCGTACTCTATACCATGAGCACGAAACGACCCATAATAATAATTAAAAATTGACAAGAAAACTCCTGTTTTCTTGTCAACAAGGAACTCTCGATTCCGATTGCTTTTGTTTCAATTGATAATCTCAATTGTGATGGAATGGATAGCATAATGGTGACGATACCGACCATCTCCGTGATCACCAAGCCTCTCATCCTCTCCGAAGTCGGGAAATCGATACCGAGCTTGTCCGGGAAAAATTCACGCCCTACAGATCAAGTGAAAACGCTCTAGCCCAGCTATCTTAGGACTCCAAGGAGAGGCTACTCGACCACCACTTTGCGACATTAAGTATGAAACGAAAATCGTCAAGCAGAAGCTGAAAGTGCATGTAAAAAATGTAAGAGCTTCGTAAATGGTGCATGTGAAGAAGCC
This sequence comes from Angiostrongylus costaricensis, assembly GCA_900624975.1. Classification (NCBI taxonomy): domain Eukaryota; kingdom Metazoa; phylum Nematoda; class Chromadorea; order Rhabditida; family Metastrongylidae; genus Angiostrongylus; species Angiostrongylus costaricensis. The sequence continues at coordinate 48,599 of UYYA01003941.1, forward strand.
AGCTAATCGAATGTGAGAAGCGATGGGATCTGCACAGTAGACGTGAAAGATTGGTCGTATAAAATACATAGAAGCTTGTGAGCTGAGGCACGCTTGCTAAAATGCGACTACGTTCAGGCACCTAAGATCATCCTCTGAATAAGTGCTATCGACCTCTTTCTTTGTTTCCTATCCCTCTTTATTAACCATCTCAATATTCATTTCATCGACTTCAATCGCTGTCGTGGACCTCCTTTTTCACCGTTTTGTATTAAATTTCCAAGTCAAGAATTGTTAGATACCATAGTTTTCGATCCTTCCCATCTACAGGATCGGTAAATTGGTTCCAGAGTTGTCTGGAAATCTTCCACGGATCCATAGGACAAAACGGCACCCTCGTAAGGTTATCCAAGGTTTTGAATAAGAATTGACTCGACCACTGCTCAAGGATATTCATAAGAAACAAAAATACTTGGGCAGCGTCCGACACCACACGCAAGAGCTTCAAAGATCTCCGTGGATGATGGATGAGAGAGAACGAATCGAATGCAGCAAGTTCTGGTATACGCATAGTGTCACGCGTGTGATGTGATCATGTGAAGAAGATAAAAGCACTAGATTTGAGCCATACCAGCTTACCGAAACTCAAATTTCGATCTCAGTTTACTTCTCAATACATAACCGACAAGAGGCGGTACAAGATTAGGCCGCTAATAGAGCTTATTAACAGGACAAACCTGGATAGACCATGTGTTTTGACGAATCCGCTGCACAGTTTAGAAACAGAGTCACGTTCCCGCACTGAAAGCACTTGCACGGATTTAAACAACTCAGAGTGCTCTCAAGAAGGTGGGTACACCTACAGAGGTCTAGTTCATACTGGTAGCAATCCCCTCACAGCTTGAGATGTATGAAACACAAGTGTTCTTTCAGCCGAAGACATACCGTGGAGAGGGAAGGCCTTATCGCCAACTGTGGGAAGAAAGAAGAGACTTCCCCAGTGTGCTATCCACCAGGAATTGAATACGGGAGAGTGGATAGCCCAATTAAAGCAGAGCGATGCTTAAGCTTAAATACAAAGGGTCATTATCTCATTGTGATCTCAACAGTTCATGACATAACGTTTCCCCTAACTCGTCAAAGCCTCATTTAACTGTTTCTAACTATTAATTGTAGAAAAGAATTGCAATTCGCTTGTAATGCTGTTACTAGTTTTTCTGGAAACTATTGTCTGACGTTAACGTGTATTTTAAAACAGCATATCTCAGCTCAAAATAGATTTTATTAATCGAATTAGAAACATTAAAATCTACAACCTTCTGCCAAATAGGAGCAGTTGCATAAAGCTTTGGTTTTCTGGAGGCGGTGGAGTAGTCCAATGCAATTTGCGCATAGCTTGTACAGGTCGTCACTTTAGTCCTTCGAAATTTTAACAGCTTAGTATGGCCCTGAAAGTTAAGTAGCCTCTCCGTACTTGTCCTACTCAACGTTGTCATATCGGCGCCTCATTCAGGGTCAGCAAAATGAGGGTGGTTTATTTCACGCCGTTTAATGGCCGAAGAAGCCTAACGTCGCTGTTGGTCCAACATTAACTTGGGGACGCGTGACGTTGCCTCGCGATTAACCGGTACGAGATGCTCTATGAGGGATGTCCGTGGTGCGGCGAAGTAGGCCAGAGAAAAGCGTGAGCATTGAAGTCAAAAAGTGCGGTCCTAAACGTACAGCAGAGTCGATATCGATATAAGTGCGTATGGTCGTAAAGGGTTAAGCATTTTATGAATGAAGTGTGGTCGCTGAACCTTCCTAATCATTGTTCAATCTTTTGCATCCGAACCATCCCTCCGAGGTTGGCAAATTGGTACCAGACTTGTCTGGAAGGATAGTAGCACTGGCTCGATACATCGGTAGGCCACCGCCAGTCATTGTGAAGGTGAAGGCCAGATATGCATTCGATCACATCCAACGATGCTCAGTGAAGTAGAGTGCATGGTGCATCTTTCCGGAATTGACCAACGCCGAGAGCTTTACCCTTTCACTACATTTAAAGCATAGTTTAGCACTGCACTTGCTTTTATGCCTATTGGTGAAAAACTGGTTGACGGACAAACGCTCATAACATTCTTATTTCGAAGTACAGCCTTAACGAAGGGTAGCAAAGGACTCACTTCAACCCGTACGGTTGCTAGATAGCACATACTGCGGAAATACGCCTTTAGTACAGAAAAAAGTGAAAAAAGCTGCAAAATCTTGTCTATCTCATTGTTTGTGGTCCACACCTCAGTTACCTGCAGTGAAATGATTTAGTAAATGGTCTCGCGTGCACTGAGAGACGAAATACAGCGGAGGTAGCATCGAGTGAGAAAGTGCGCTCTACTACCTGTCATGTTGCCCCAACGATAAACCAGGACATCTTGTAAATGTTGACGAAGTCGTCTTGATCTGCGGGATGAACTGCTCCGTGTCGTTGACTGGTCGTGCTCTGAGAGTTCTGCAGAAGCGGATGGGAGGTGTGTTAAATGATTCGAATGTATGTCAACGTACTACTATGTCGATGGGCGAAGTTATAGTAAACCCATCAATTTTCGTAAGGTCTTGTACTACGTAGTGCATTGTAGGATGTATATAGTACTATAATACCATGGATGTGCATGTGCTGTAGTAGGTCTTGTACTGCAGTTCTACTTAGCGACAAATTTGGTGTCGATTCAAAATTTAGAGTTGCAATTTTGCTTCGACATTTATACCGTATAGAGGTTTCTGGTTGTAACCAATCCTTATCATAGAAGTGTGTTTATAGGCACTGGCCTCATGGTCCACCGTGACTCGGATGTGAATAACATTAAGACAAAATTCGAATTCAATGACGAGAATAAGAAACGGCTGGACGCCATCATCGCCAATTATCCTGAGGGCCATAAAGCTGCGGCTCTTATCCCTGCTTTGGATCTAGCACAACGTCAGCACGGATGGCTGCCCATATCAGCTATGCATGAAGTGGCTCGCATCCTTGGTCTGTTCCATCACATCCTCTTGCATTGTTCCTAATGTTTTATTTTCTTTTTCTTTCATCATTCCATTCTCATTCTTCCTTTTCTACATACTGTTGAGTTACCTTGCTTCGCGTTAGCTCTCCATCGTTCCAAGTTATCTCGGACGTTTTGCAGAAGTTCCACGAATGCGTGCCTATGAGGTTGCTACATTCTACACGATGTTTAACAGGCAGCCTGTTGGGAAGTATTTCATCCAGGTATTGGCTTTACTGTTTCTGCTTTGTTCCTCTTCCACCTGTAATTTGCAATCCTTTATGCGTATTACATTAGCGACCATGAGACATTGCTTGAGTAGAGAAATGACTGGTTCCTGCTTGCCTTTACCACGCTAAGGATATTTTTTCTAGATCTGTACTACCACTCCTTGCATGCTACGAGGTGCAGAAACAATCACTGAGGTGATAGAGAAAAATCTTGGTACGTAAGGTATCATATACAGTTGTAAGAAGTCTAGCTGTCGCCACTTTTTTTGTAGTTTTTTTTCTCTAGCAGATAAATTTCCATCTGTAGGTATTCATGTGGGTGAAACCACGAAGGATGGTCTTTTCACGTTGGCGGAAGTGGAATGCCTAGGAGCTTGCGCTAACGCCCCAATGGTACAGGTACGTGTGTTGGATAATTATTGATTGCTGTGAAGATCTAACCCTTTTAAATCGTGATTTTATTTTCTACAAGTATTCCAACTATTGGATTCTGTCAAATGCGAAAGCTCGCGTTTTCAGATAAATGATGATTACTATGAAGATCTTACTGAGAAGGACGTAGACGATATTCTATCTGACCTGAAAGCCGGACGCCGACCCCAACCCGGACCACGCTCTGGTCGCCTTGCTGCGGAGCCAATCGGAAAGCAAACATCGCTTACCGTAAGTTTGAATTTTGAACTACTTCGATGTTTTAACTACTGAACTGCTAGAAGTACCGAAGTAGTTTCGGGAATCTCGTCTTCTTTCTTTTCACGTAGCTGCTGTCGTTTAAAGCTGAACGACCGCGTCTTTTCCTTATTTACAGTACTTTGTAGCGCTATAGTATAAATACTTTTCTTCTTTATCGATGTCACTGTTTCTCGGTAGGATTTCATCAGTTTTACCACATTGATACTGGTCTTCGTTTTGAATTAGTAGCTTCACTGACAGCTTATCTATCTTTGATAAGGAAACTTGTTAATTTTCTTCTAGATTTTTGGAGTGCTTCGTAAACAAATACAGTGTCCTCACACTAATCCACCTATTAACCATCTGGCTCTTTTATAATTCATATCCTGTTTACCTTAATTCATCTGATTCAGTGCCTTTTCAGGAGGAGCCCACAGGTCCAGGCTTTGGTCTCCAGGCTGCTCTTAAGTAGATACCGTGTCGTATAGTCAAGATGTAGAATAAATGAATAAATATTACCGCTTCACATGTTTTTATAAATATCGCTTTCCCACTTGAATTGTCTATCTTTGGAGTGGCACTTATGTCGGGGCTTGATGTTTTGAGGTTTCTGGCAAGTATGACTTCCAGATCCTTCAATTTCAGATGAAAGTTGTCCTATTATTTTCCCAGCTTTATCCTAATTTCCGAATAGCCGAGCTACAAGGCATATGCGATGGATTGAATATAAACTTCGACGTCTCTCAAATTGACACTAAGGTATTTCGAAGTAGTTGGTCGATATTCTTCCTTATGTAGCATTGATTTGTTTCGCTCATTCTGTACTTGTCCCATTTGGCACACATATTAAGTGTAAGAGTTGGAAGGGCTTAGCTAACTCAAGAGAGGCGGAGAAAGAACACAACTTTTTTGTCGGGTAAGCATGTCAAGTTCAGCTTTGAATTTGTTCAACTAGACGTCCAGTCAGATATGACGACTTCCACGGACTGGATGATCAGTGTGTCGATCTCCCAATGCACATTGCACTAATACTCACAACCACTGACAGCGTAAATGAAACTCCAGAATCCCTTCAGCCCAGTTAGTGGAGTGTTACCACGGCGACCAACTATAAGTTACTCTCTTCTAGGGTCCTCTGTTCCTGGTGGATGTGCAGAGTGAAGACGACGTAAGGAAGTTGCTGTCGCGATCTCTTCTTCTAAAATCGGCTTATTTTTATATGTTTATGAGCAACTCTTATGAAGGTTTAAGTAACGAGATTACCAGCCATGAGGAGGTCTTTGAGGTATGTGCTATTGAAAGTTGTTCTTTGTAAACCATGGTGGAAATGTAAGCCTCACTTCTAGAATTTCGATCATCCAAGTAAATCCTTCTCTGTAGTGGTACGTCCTGTTGGTCGGAGGAAAGGCGTAAATTGTGTGAAAATGGCTTCGGTATGCTCAACTTTTGATTTCATTCTTTAGCAAAGTCAGCTTACCAGAATGCCTTCACCATCTTGAAGTGATTTTCTCTCCCTTATTTCATTTCCCTAGGAATTTGCTTCAATACTGCCGCTGGATGCTGCACCTGTAGATTTGAACAACCCCGATAACACTTTTACTGTTTTGGAAGAGTTTGCCAGTGCCGATGCTTTGGAACCAAATCAGCTTTTCTTTTGCAGATTGGTTTGTTTCCTTGATTTCGCTTTTACCTTCTTTGAACGAACAATCAAGCGTTTTCTACAGATTAGCCATGGTCAGGCCAAATTAAAAACGCTCTATGATATAAAGAGACGGCTCTACATTGGGAACACAACTATGGACCCAGAATTGGCCTTTATTCAGGTGCTTTTATTGAGGAGTCACAATATGATTTTTACGGTGCTGTTTAGTTTAGCTCTTGACAATATTGTTCCATTCTGTTGAATCCTAGTTGCTGCCAATACAGTTTGCTGCCTACTCTTTTGTAATGGTATTATATGAAATGTGCAATCTAACCATAATAATGCTGAGATATTTGCAAAACTCCACACCGCAGGTGTCTGCGGTGGGCAACGAACACGCTATTACCCTTTCCGTGTGCTAACGTGTTCACCGCCACACCATGCGGATCCTTCGTCTCGCCTTTCTCTCAGCCGTGTTATTGACCTATGGTGCTATCACCAATCACCCTTCAATGGGATCGAGGAGTATAACTGAGTTCTATACTGATTTGCCCTCCTCAGATCAATCCCGTTGGCGGGTGATTGCTGATAACACCTATGGGTCAATAGTACGGCTGAAAAAAAGACGAAACGAAGAATTCGCATGGTGTGATGGTGAACGCGTTAGGCCCGGAAAGGATAATATCGTGTTCGTTCTCCACCGCAGACACGAGCGGTTCGGAGTTGTGCAAATATCTCAGCACCATTATAGTGACACAGTTTGTATACCTGTTCGATTTCCTCAGTGTTTCAGAGTAATGCTTCTTCGGTGCGAGCTGATGATCTTGTCTTGGATCCTTTCATGGGTACAGGTAATATTGTTGTCATCGTCCTCAGAATTATGTGCTAACTTCACCACTTATGATTTTATGATAATTCGTTATTCCATATGAGGCCTGTCACTGATGTAGTTTAAAGCAAACACTTCTAACTGTTTTTGAAGGTGGTTTGTTACTTTCTGCTGCTGAATTTGGTGCTTACACTCTTGGAACGGAGATTAACTATCAGATTGCTAAGGCCGTTGGTTCGTTTATTTCCCTAAGTTTTTATTTCAGTTTATAAGTTTTTAAAACATGAAGTACTAGAAGAAAGTGGTTTCCTCACTTTTCCTACTATTTGATTGTAATGGCGCGTGAAGCGCAGTGCTTAGAGGCGTCCTGAAATACACATGGGATCAATCCCTCGCCCCAAGTTAAGAATACCTCTCCACCCATCCGCTGTCGGCAAAATGATACCACAGTTATTTGGATAAGACGCCGACTTAATCTGTAGGCCAATAAAAGTTATTTTGTGACCTAAATAAGTATCCAATATTTTTCACGGAACTTACTGACATCCTCCCAACGGTTTACCGCCTCATCGTGGCTGGAAGGTGTTCCTGGGTGTTGCGCTGCGATATACAGCGGAAAGATTCATCTTTCTGGCAGGGTCTCCCAAGCTGAGAAGGAGCCCGGCGTTTCCATCCCCTCCCCCCCCCCCCCCCCCCCCCCCATGGAAACCTAGCTAAAAGTAAACCAATACCAGGGTCCACCAGCGTCCTGGTATCAAAGTAGCATAGTGGCAAAGCTCCCTCTGATCCACGAGGACTGCGACTGCCTGTCGCTATCACCAACAAATTACGGTGCTTGTAGTGTGATTTAATTGTAGAATTCAAAAGTAAATCTCGTTGCATGGTGTTTTCTTTAGTTTTCTACTCTGAAATTATACAATCATCTCTGGATAAATTGCCTGGACGCTTAGAAAATAAATCGAACATAAAAGAGCTGCAAATTTAGCTATTCATCTATGCCGGTGACCTTCTTTAAGACCAGAAATCCTCGTATGATCATTATTATAACGAAGGTTTTCCATTCTGGTCTTCTCATTTCTAAATTCAGTGAACTGAGATAAATTTTCCCACCGTATATTGGTTACTGAATCCGTTCTTGTTCAAGAAATAGCTTTGAGGCTAGGGAAAGTGAAGGCCGTTTGCTGCTTCATCAGTCATATTGATGTGGTGTAGACGCTTTCCATACACTACTAGTGGTGACTGCGTGTGCTGCATTTCAAATCCGTAGTCCGGTACATCGCATTCACCGGTATTACTCATCTTGCTGTTCACCGTCATTTAGGGACTCACTGAGCACCACATTTTCCTCTGAGGATCTTCGTGAAGTATTCTAACCATTTTTTCGGCAGTCTTCCTGCTGTGCGATTCACATTCATTGGGACCCAGTCCCTTGCGTCTCTTGTTCACCGATTGACGTTTAGATGCATATTGTCCGGTCCATTTGATGCTGAACATTTTGGCTTGTATAGCAGTAACTCTGATCCTTAATCGTTGTCGTAAGTTGAAACTTTGGATTCCATCTTGCATTATGCTTGGTACTCTCAGCATCGTCATTTCGGCTGCGCTCTCAGGAGCGTTGAGTGGTCTTTCATACTACTTACTTGGTAACCAGGCTTTGACGTGTACTTTAAGAAAGAAAGAATATTAGAGTCGAAAAGTTGGGTACGGGACCGTGTGTTCTTCGCCATCTTCACTATATTCTCGATACTCTTGAAGGCTCACCAAGCCACTCGCTTTCTGCTCAGACCTGGATCGCAGTCCTATGTAGAACTCGTGGATCGCCTTGGTTATCGTTTCAGTTGGGTGCTCCGGGTTCGCCAAACCTACCATTTCCTTTAGGGTTAGCAAGTTGGTACACTTAGATTGCTAAGCGGATAGCAACACTGACTTGATACATTGCCACTGCAAGTCATTTTATAGGCAAATATGTATTCAGTCACCTCTAACGATGCTTATTGAGGTTGGATGCTTGGCATATCCATTAAGGATTGATCAACTCCATAGGTATGACTCACCGAGACAGTGTGTTGATGAAGACTAACAAATGGTTTTTAGATAGTCGGGTCTAATTTTCTTTAGAGCAGTCACCTTAAAGTTCTTTAGCGACGTAATAGCATATTAGATTTCATAAAGAGTACCATTGGTACATTATAGGTATCCTACCTTAGGACACGAAGCAGCTTCAATGATATCGAAGTAGAATTCCTGGATGGGCTCTATTACACTTTTCGGTGCAGGGGCCATTTCTTCTGCATGCCGAAAGGCGATGACACTAGTCTTGCAGTTGCCGTAGTCTAGTATACATAAATGCCTTCCTTTGTCTCCGAATTTTCCACTGCTGCTGCTCTTCTCTCGAGATGTTTCTCGCTTCTTTGTAGAGCAACCTAACATTCCGGTTAGAATATTTCCAGTTACAAGTGTTCCGTTGTGGTCTTCCAACTTTGCTTTCCAAACATAGTTGTGGTCATGTTGGTAAGCTCATGTTATTCCTCATCGATGTCATGGATAATTCTATCATCCTATACAGGTCCGCTAAGGAGTTGAACTTTCAACCTCTAATAGTTTTGGGGTTTCGTCTACTAGACGTAGCTGTTTTTTGTGTAGAAAGAGAACCTCATTTTTTTAGAGATACGATGGTCCGGTATGGCATAAAACTGTGCGACATCAATTACATCGGTTAGAAAAAGTCTTTGATCTGCGGTGATCTGGTCAACTTCATTATTTTACTCTTCGGAAGCCCCACCCCCACGCCTAACGTTGAGAGTACGGTTGCTGGAATTGTGATTTACCACGAATTTCTTGTCTTGGTTTTCATGATATAAACAGGTCTTGCCTAGTGATCTTACTTAGTCCATTCTACTCTGTGCAGCCCAAACTAAAATTTTGCGGAGTTTACGGTGCACTGCGTCGATTTGTTGGCAATACTTTGCCGTAATCGTTCCGCCCAGATCCAAAAGGTGATGAATCAGCCCTGCTGTAGACCACCAAAAAGTCACCGCGACTTTTTGGTGCAGTTTCGGCTTTTGAAAGTGCTGTGGAGCCTGATCGCAATCCAACCGTTGAGCTGAACGTCGCCAATTGTTTACGGGGTCCATTGCTCATTGCATTTCACAATTCGATCAAGAAAAAGGTCGTTCCTGTTGCACAAAATAGAAGCAGACTGCACTTCAAAACCACGATTTTTTTGATTACCTTGTAATTCATGCGGCACCCACCTTTCGAGTTTTTTTCATTTTTTTATCTTTGCTGTGCGATTGAAGTGAGTGGAAATTCTTCCTGTGCTCACGCCAAGCCGTCCTGCAAGCTCCCGAACATTTTTTCATGTGTTTGCTTCCACTAGTGCCTTCAGTTCGTCATCGTCAAGTTCATCGGGATGTTTGTGGCCTTCTGTAACTTCGAAGTCGAAATCACCAGATCGGAATTTCCGAGACCATATTCGCAATGTTGATTCACCAACACTACCTTCATCTCAAACTCGATAATATTACGAGCTCCTGCCGCGGCATTTTGTCCACTCTTCCACTCGTACAGAAGACGGATACGAATATCACGTTGATTCATACTAAAGTTAAAGCCTATAAAAGTGTTGGAATAATAAATCTTGGAAAAAACAATCACTGTATATAGAAAAAGTAGACTTTGCGCTTCAAAAATGTATATGAAACATATATAAAGAATAACATCTTTATTAAAAAAAAAATTACACGGAATATTAAGACAATAAAGTCGGACATTTCATACGTACCAACCCAGTGTAATGTGCATCATTCCACATTAAGTCGGGTTATCAAGGAATTGATGGCCGTCGTCGAAAGCCCATGCTATCATGAATGAATCACTTTCTTTAAAAACCTGAGGTGAAAAATGGGTTTGAAATTCTCCGTTATCTGAGTAATCTGCTATTCTTTTCATTGATCGTGAACTCTAACAGAATTTATTGATTGATCTATCAGTGCAAAATAGTTTGCGATACATATCGAGATTGATAATTCACCATTTTTCTTCACGGGCAAACAACGTTTTTATTACAGCATTTATTAATACGGTACCTGACGTCTCGGCGATTTCGCCTCCTTCGGAGCCAGGAGAGGTCATATTGGCACGCAATCTACTTAACCAAACACTTTCGTAACCTGAGCAAATAAAGAATAGAAATCTGTTTATCGTTGGAGTAAAAATTCTTGCATTAAGTTTTGTCCGCTGACGTAATGAAGCTTTGACTGAGTAGAGGGCATGTCACCTTGACCTTTCCAAGCTTTGGAGAAGGTGAAATCGCTGAAATATCTGGCGTTGTGTATTAATAAATACTGTAATAACAACCTCGTCTTTGCTCATCAAGAAGACAAGGAGCTTTAGAAAATCACTTTCGAAATACTTTCGCAAAATTGGGCAAAGAGAATGATGCTGTGGCAGAAAAACGATCAAATACCAGTTTAAAACCAACCTGCGGTTTATCCATGATGCAGATGATCAACGATCAGTGCCGATGTTAAAACAAAGTCGGTCTTGGGATATGGAAATTAGTTATTCAAATGGAAAACTTCTTTATAATCTTCTTCTTCTGCATTTCAAAACCGGTTTTCTGTTAAACCCTGAACGACTGATCAACATGTATTTTCTTTTCGATGGTAAACTAACACGGTGTTTATTAAAAGTTTAATAGAGAACTGGAATAAAGCCTATGCTTTTTTCTGTATTCCAGGTTATTCTCGGGTACTACTGTTTTCGCTCAATTTCCTGTTTTTTTCGAAAGATTACAAATCCCTTCGTCTTTATTTATCACCCATTTGAATTAGCTAACTGCAAGTTGCTAGGAACAAAGTCAACAAGTCCTTAGAGCTATTCAGCACGTTCTTAGGTTTTTCGACAATTTAACACAATTTTCTGATAATCAGAGTGTTTGAGAATCTCGTGGTTTGACAAGTCTACAGAGGAGGCTTTAAAATATTACTTTAAAGGCATAAATAACTTTTCAAAGATGGATGCTCTTTCAGTTCCAATTGCTTTCATAGTTGAAGTTTGCAAGAATTGGAAAAGATTTGGGGTAGTGAAGCGTTCTATGAGATTCAAAATATCAATTTTATCATTATGGAAAGAAAATAAGTGTCTATTGTTCACAAAGTTCTGTGGTCTGTAATGTTTTTTTTTCCCTCGTCAGTTAACAGTATTCAGGACGAACTATGGGACTTTTGTTTGGAGTTGACAGGAGCATTTCTGGCACACATGTACTATAATCACCGCAGTGAATGCCTAGTGCGTCCGTTACGACTCGGATTGATAAGATTCTTTAGGGAAGTCCTCAAGACATGGTGTTTCCATGCGCTCTACGAGGGAAAGCGTCATGGCGAACTTCGAGCAGTATGGCACTGATCGTTGCTTCCTGAGTGGCATTCTGGCTGACGCTTGCTGGCATGATCTCTGGGCTAGGCCGCTGTTCAACGCTATTATTACGGATCGTGCGTTAGTTTCTACATTTTATTACAGTGAACTATACTAGGGTACTTGAATGACCTGTCTTCACTGGTTGTGCGGGTACCAGCATGATTTCCATTGTTTCGGAGTTTTGCTGGTTTAGCTATCCCAAAGTCAAAGGCGGATCGGTGGGAGATTTGCCACCATGCGACTAGTTTGATACCAGGATCGTGGTGGATCCTAGTATTCGTTTACCCTTAACTGGGCTCTCTGATGGAAACGCCGGTCTCCTTCTCAGCTTAGGAAACCATACTGGGGGACGAATCCTCCCGGTGTACATAGCAGCTCGACACTCAGGAATACCTCCCAGCTACGGTGAGGCGTTAAACCATTGGTAAGACAGAGAACTATAGCCGTGAATTAAATTGAAGGGGTTAAAATATTGCATTATTTATGGACTATAAAGCCAGAACTATATGGACTATGTTTTCATATAAAATATTTACACGAAAATCAAGGTTCGCGAGTTCTTGATGGTTTTGCAATTATTTAGCTAATTTTTAATCGGGGAAAAATTCCAGTGATAATCTTTTCCCTGTCGTTATCCTATCAATCTAATTTTTGAAGAAATAAAGTGCACCGTCTTCTACATGTTATAGATAACTACATGAACTGGGAACCTTTTTGATATGAACGAGCAGATATTCCTAGTTTAAAGATTGCTGAATGTCATTTTTCATTGTAGCACCATATGGAATTCGCGAGAAAGGTCGAAAAATCGGAAAGAAACCAAGAGGAGACCACTGGACTTTGTCAAAGGCTGAATGGTGAGATGTGATTTATCCTTTGCCTTCTTTTCCACCTTCAGATGAAAACTTTCAGCGAGTACCACTTTCCCGAAAAACAGCCGTATTCATTGGAGAGCACATTCATTGATTTGTGTGATCTCGCTGCAAAAACACTACTGATTGGATCTAAACTGTCTTTCTGGTTTCCCACAATCATTGACAGGTGTAGTGCAGGATTTTTCAAGATTTATTTACCGAGTAATAGATGAAGTAAGGCAAAACTAGAGCATTTATACAAGGATAATCCAAGCTTTTCTTTGTGCTCTATAGTTTTTTCTTCTGCCAATATCTGTATCTTCTGAACTGACCTTGTTATTGTTACGTTGGATTTAAGTGCCAGCTAATCGGACCAGTTTAAGCCTATTCGGAGATATTCTGGGAAATTCCATATAACAAATGTGTGAAGGATATAAAAGAGCACGTTCGAATGAAGAAGGTAACGTCATGCGGCAGATCGACTTATTGGGGCCATCATATTCAATGTCCATCGATTCTAGACCACAGCACAGACGACCACTTTAAAAGTCGCCATCACGTTTGGGTCTGATACTACTTGCGAGCGACAGTACGGTTCTGACTCATGCACTCTGACGAGTGCAACACAAACTGAGGTAACTCGCTTTGATTTTAGTGTACCACCGCCATGGACCACCATCTAAACAAGTAGGCAGCCGCCAAGTGAGGTCTTGTTAAACACTCCGCACCATGATCGCATACGATGCATTCGGCTACCTGTGAAATTTCTGCTTTACCAGCACTGACCGGATTTTGTGGACAAGATCGTGAATGGGAAGTGAGGGCTTCCTTCGCTGTCAGAACACTCATTGATGTACTACCGACTCAATGGAAACGCAATTCATAAGGTCTCTGGTCGACGATTTCCGTTTCCCGGTTCTCACATGGCATGGTGTTTTGAGAATTGCTGCGACGAAACAGAACTATTTAACACCTACTCCTGCACAAAGCAGCTCTTGAAGTTGCAACTACGATGAAGGAAAAGTATATCGAAACTACTCAGAGTCCAGCCATCACATGAAAGCGCATCCTTCAAGTCGTGAACTTGATTTGCAGACAGCCGAATGAGCTAGATTGAACTATCGCATCTCACCCTGAATTATAATCTGAGCATGTTATCCTCGATGATCATTACCATGGCTGTTGTGTTGTGACTAATCGAACTAAAAACCTAAGCTTGAAGACGGTTTTAATTGTGAAGAACGGAACTGGCGAAATCAGTAAGGACTTGTGTTTGAACACAACACCATTTGTATGGGTACATACGTACGTGAGTATAGCTGTTTGTAAACCAAAATACCCTATGTTGGTTTTAGTAAACCCGATAGGCAGCCCGTTAATAAGTCCAATCCCTTGCCAAAAACCTCGTCGAATTACCCGTAGCTACTTTATCGACAGGAACGCTAAAAATAAAGGGCCTTGTAAAAAAAAAAATGCGTTGTTCTTCTTGTGTATCTCGAGTAAGCGGGATCCGCTGTCCATATTGTGGCTTTGTTGATCCTTGTTCAAGTTACTTGCTGACTTACAAGATTTCAGTTAATGCAGATAATATATTTTTCATTTGTTTAATTTTATTTGATCCGTCTTCACATTTGCTGTAGGGATCCCAGCACTTTTCACATTCAATTCGCTTCCTCGCGTCTACCATCAACGAAGGTCTTCCAACTTTTACGCGTGGCCTTCGGTTACTGCTTGAGAATTTCCATTTCATCTTGAATGTCGTAGAATGCTGATCGAACAATTCTCCCTGGAGTTCTGATATAGCCGGACTGAAGCATTCCCAACTGGGTTGCAGAGAGGGTTTTTTTCTCCCCAGATAAGTCCAGTACCAACTCCTATAAGTCCGGATGATACATTAGATCAAATTTATTACTTATATAAGATGCACGACGTTTGGAATGTTGCGCCTAATGCCATAGTAAATAAAGCATGAGATAGCTAGTAAAAATCCAGGTGCGAGGTGGTAAAGAAGAGTTCATGTAATTAGGTTTATGTGATTGTAGTCACTTTGAAGGCCAGTTACATTGCTATTTCTACTCTCATTGGAAAGATTGCTTTTCTTTTACATTCATTGTTCCGGAAACTTCTCAACTGCGTTGATCTGGCAAACTTATTTGTGCCATCCATTATAGAAAAAGGTATAATCGATGTTTTAAGCTATTCGGAAGATTGTCTACCTGTACACCCAGCATTAAGACTGGTTGCAAATTGTGAGCAACGTCTCTCTCGTAAAACTAGCAGGTAGTTCCATTTTTTGGTTAGTTTTGGTTTTTAGACTGATAAGCAGTGCTTTCAAGGCGATTGTTGGTTTACCAGAAATATCGTGAAGCTCTACCTGATGAGCGAGCATGGTGTCCTGCCAGTCACTTTCAGAATGCGAGCTTTCGAGATGTTACATTTACACCGAGGCTGGCTCTTTAAGTTATCCACGGAGAAGTTTTCCATTGATGCGTCTTTCACGTGTTGTTATGTTCGTTGTTGAGCTAGCGTTTATGTCGAGATCTCTACTTGTAAAGTCTGAAACACCACCGTACTATATCTTGTGCCTTATTTGATTGTGAACTGAGAGTCCTTAGAAGGACTTCTTTATGTCCGTGAAAGAATAGCGTCCATGCTTCGCAGCTTGATTTGATCGATATCAGGGCAGATTTTTGTGACTTCTACAATACAAGTGAAATTTCACGATATGTGGAGACATTTGTATATTCAAAAAAAACATCCTTCGCCACTCAGCTCGATTGTGAAGTGTTTTGATCTACTCCAATGTGGTAAAACAGTAGTCTTGGGAATATCCTCGTAAAGCGCGACACGAAACAGAGTCTCACCACTACTATCCTTTTTTGAAGGCGAACTCTGACATGAGAACTTGAGGTCAAAATTGAAATAGCTATCATCATTTGATTTTTTTGACCTAATCACTTTCGAAGACCCTCAGAACAATTTCTGCGAGTAGTCAAATCGAATAGTCGCGGGTTTCAAAAGGACGATAGCATCGAGAGGCCGCACGATAAATTTTGAACACTTCGTGTAAGTATAACGTTAAGCTGTGCTACTGATTTTCACTTCAGTTTCTTCGACATCCGTGTTTAAAAGACCGTGTTTCCAATCTTAGATGCATTGTTTTGCGCATTTCCTGTTCTATCCGAGAGCTGGTAAACAGTATATAGCGGTGTGGTGGTTTAAAACGAGATTAAACGTTACATATAATATTGGCACTATCAAGGAGTCTTAAATTTATCGTTTGTTAGAAGTGTCGTAGCGAACAAGTAGCGTAGTGATGGTGGTCATCACGACTGCTGCTTTGTTTCAACCCCTCACCGGGCTCACCAAGCCTGGCATTCTTTCGTAGCATGGAAATTGCTACCAGACTTTGAGAAAATGTCCAATCTTTGCAACCTACACAGGTTAGTCCGGTTATCTCAGATCACCAGGAAGAATCGAGTCGACTAGCATTCAATGACGTTCATAACGAAAATGGTAGTCCTCAAGCAGCAACCGAGCCCACACGCAAAAGTTCCAAGTGTTTCGTGGGTGATGGTCGCGAGGAAACGACTTGAATGCAAAAGCTGCTAGGTTCCGCAAAATAAATGTCAAAAACGTTTCGTATGAATAATTAACAATAAGTGATGAAAGTTTCTTTTTCCTGGTTACTTATCATTCTCACAAAAAATTCTTACCGGAGAGAATAGAACTAGTTTGCGAAGGATCAAACAACGAGGAAATTTATCACTATGCTAGGAATCTTCATCTGTATCAGTTTCAAAGTAGATCCATATCGACGTCAACGTGAAAAACGACGCAAATGAAGAAGGAATGGCATCAAAGACGTTTTTAAACTGTTCAATTTTTTTTAGATCTCATTATAAAGTGAAGTATAACGAGGAAATTTTTAAGTGATGGCTTTCCTTATGTCCTGGCTTAGACGAGCTTAGTGTAAACTTTTATTCGGCTAACATTTCGGCGTCTTCGCCTTCCTGAGAGCCACTTTGATCCTCGTTGATGGTCCATAGCTAGTTGCTGTCGCGTTGTGGAATGTTCGTCGTCCCATCGAATCGAATCCTAATGGAACGAGCGGAGCTCGAATGGATCAACGCGACTCTGAAGAAGTCGAAAGCGCCGAAACTTGTTCATACCAACCTCGTGTTAGCTAAATCGTGTGGAAAATTATTGGTCATTGTTACCGAGCTTTAGTGAAAGCAAGTTTCTAAGATATTTGAGTGGCCTTGGCAGCTGTGTTATTTATCACTGGATGCTGGTATTTGCTGATCACAGTAATCACATAGGTTATGGCTAAATCAGAGTAAGTGGTTGTCGACGTATGCAGTTGTTAGGAAGGTTTGGTCGTTCCTATTTTCTCCATGGTCCCATCTGTTCATCCTCTTCCAACAGCAGTTTTGTTCAGCGCGCTCCCGCTATCAAAAGGACCTTTCGTTTTACTTAATCTGTAGTCATCTTATTTCCTTGAATCTTAAAGTGCGCTGTATAGATTGTGCAAGTATTTATTGTTTAGTGGTGAGTGACGATAATGCCATTTTCTTGCATTGGTCAGTAAACATAATGTCAGACAATTCATCAAACGGTAGTAGTTGTAAGTTTTAGTGATATAAAACTTTTCTTTGTTCCTCTAACTAAACACCGTAATAAAAAATAATTTATTAACTAAGCAACCATTTATTTGTTAAAGGAAAGTCTGAAGTGTTTTATGGTAAAAGATTTGACTTCTTACAAAATAAGCACACTTCAGTTGATAAATATAACGTTGGAAATTCTCAAAGTACTTTTTGCGCGAATGCTAGCGAAATGGCAATAGTGGAAACAGCGGTAAGAGAATCACGTGCTGCTTTTGTATGACTTGTTGTCGTCGTTTGGTTTTGAGGTGTCGTTGTGTTGCCCTGAGTTATCCCCGCTGAGTCTTCACTTGTGTTTTTCTGGTCTTCAGCATTCGTTGCTGGGTCTTGAGCTTCCGTTTTGTGGACTTGAGTTGTTGCGGGGTCTTCGGTTGTTACTAGGTCTTGAAGTGTCGTTTTGTAGCCTTGGGGTGTCGTTTCCGCCGGAGAAGAATTTGCTGAACTAGTTGTTTTCTGCAAAAATATAATTAGAGGGATTTTTTTATTAGCATAGGTTATTCCTTATTCAAATTCCTTCTTTAATGTTAACTTTTTGTTTACTCTCTACTACAGTATTTCACTGCAGGGTATTATGTGAAATACAATCACATTGATGCTCAGATATTTGCAAAAATCCGGACCGCGGGTGTCTGCGGTGGAGAGCGAGCACACTATTACACTTTCCGGTGGCTAAGGTGTCCACCACCACACCATGTTAGATGTAGAACTGGCTGAGAAAAAGGCGAAGTGAAAGACCAACATGGTGTGATGGTTAACGCTTTGGCCCTCGTAAAGAGTAATAGTTTTCGTTCCCCACCGCAGGCACCTGTTGTCCGGAGTTCTTCAAATGTCTCAGCATCATTGTGGTTGCTTTTCTTTAATATTTTCAAGGAGGCAGTTGGGCGTTTGTTACATATTGGCTGCTTTTCTCAGGATTTAAATTTTGACGTTCTGACTGAGATGGATTACAGGCGGATCTTTCTTGCCTATCTTTCTACGGTTTTCAAACTGAACGTTCCATGTGTCCAAAAAAGATTAAGCTTTTTATCTAGCTAAACAAGTTATAATACTTTATACTGCATCCATCATTCACGAAAAAGATTTGTGTGAGCTCGGCTACAGTTTAATTTCTATTTTATTTCTATTTTCCTATCTTTTACTACAGTAATGGAGCGCTGGTCGAATCTAAATCTTCATGAAATCCGGAAGGTAATGCTATCACAGTGTCCCCATATCTCCACCAGTAACAGTCACCGCCTTGTGGATCATACAGAGCTTTTCCGAGAGAAGACTCGTACCAATCTGCCGAACCCAGAGAGATGGTAGCTTTGGATTCTATGGACCAGTGTTGAACCAGTGAACCAACGTGTATTACACGGGACCTCTAACCATTGCACTTCCAGTCCACCATTACACGAATAACTACTGGAAAATTTAGAAGCCTACTAATGAATATATTTACTGATTGTTACAATTTGCTGATTGACACACTTATGGATTTCAATGTCCAAGGCTAAATTCAGTGTGCAGTAGTGTTTTAGCTCTACTGTCTTTGTGCTCGATTTTTTTCTTTTCCACTTATTTTAATATAGTGGCTAATTAGATTTAAGCCATTAAACTTTGAAAACATCGTGACCTTTATGTATCTGTTGCTCAACTCACTCTACTATAAAATAACTCACATGTTCAGGTGATGTTTGTTCAGTAGACGTCATCTGTCCACTTCCTTCATCAGATTTGTTTTCTGAAGTTGTTTGTATTGAATAATGAGAAACAAAGGTGTTCTGAGCTACATCTATCAGTAATTATAGCTCGTTATATCACTTCATCTGCAATATTATCTTGACGAAAGCCTCCTCACACTACAAGGCCTCTGTACGGGAACACCGCGTCGCGTTACAAACGCGCCAAAACGCTCAAACTTCTCAAGTTGAATGCATAAACGAACGCCTTGTTGGAAGAAGACGTTTTCTTCTCACTTCAGATATTGATGGCCGAAATCGCAATGCTTTATTTTTTGTTTAGCGCATATTTCTTTTTCCTGGTAGGATACAATGTGAACTACAACCACAAGGATGCTAAGATATGACCAAAACTTGGAACTACAGGTAAAAAATAATAAGCAGTAAATATCATGACGTGATTTCGACTACAGCTGCAGTTTAATTGGGTTTATTGCCGATTTCTGCTAATGGCACCAATAGAGTAAAAACATGACAGAAAAGGCCAATCAACGGCCTCAGTTGGTGTGCTACAACGCACGGGAGATCCCTGTAAGGCTAATCGCGGGATCAAGGCTCACTTGAAATTCCTAACTTTGCTCATATCTCAGTATCCTTATGAGTGATGGTCGGTTTAGGTTCTGTAGTCAAACACCTTCAAACAAAAGATGCCTAGTGCATCATCTTTGCCTGAATATGTTCGACTACCGATAGTTCTCATTCCATTGTGAATGTGTTTTCGTTTTCCTTCAAAGGAAATGACTCACATGGATGGAATTCCTTCTATTCCAATAATTACTTTCAGTAATATACCAGTTCACCCATGGCATTTTTGTACACGTTTGCCGGTCCTATCGTATAGGCTATGGTGTGGTTCAAAGCTTAACACCTCGTTACTGAGAGCCAGACGAAAAGCTTTTCGCAGATTGATAAAGTAGGCGGAAAGTAGAGACATGTACTGATAAGGATTTTCGATACAATCTCTCAATTGGCGCGTTAATTTTTCTTTATACGTTGACTTATAACTGAGTATGATCACCCTGACCCATAAAAACTTAGAACGAGTGGTTACGAAGTTTCTGCCAAAATCGCGTAACCAGAATTTTCAAAATCAAGAAGCATTACAATCAGTTGGAGGCACGAAACCGAGGTCGAGCTCTACATTTCCTAAGTGATACATGGACGAAAAGCATCCCACAACCCATCCTTGGAGAGTTTGACTTCGAAATTTGTTGAAAATTTTGCAGTTGATAAATGGAAATCTAATGTAGCAGCATTGCTCAATGAAGTTGACGAATACTTTGAACTACAATTTCATTCTCCTCTTCCTTTTTCTAGGCACTGTGAGTAATTTTGGCTAAGGATTTGGTAACGTTTCCAACATCCCCGTATCTTTTAGTGTTTAACAGGGATGAATATAGGACTGGCGAATGAAAGACTCTCTTGACGATCAACGGGTGTTATCAGCAGTCTCATATAGAAACCACAGCATAGTTTCATAGGGCGTTGTCAATCAATTCCTTAAGTAGCTTGTTGATAAACTCCGCAAAAGAACACATGAAGTCGAACCTTGTCTCTTCCAATGCGGAGAGTTCATTTTTTGTTCAAATAAACTGATGAAGGTACTGTGGCAGCACTGCGATTTAAAAGAAATACATTCCAGTTCACAGGAGTTCCGAATTGACTTTTTACTTTCTGCCATCCTTTTTAACATGAGCAGACAAGGATAAGGCGTTCGGTGTCGATGAACCAACCCATGCATTCGACTTTATCAGTCGTCATTAGACGTGATTCAATTCATATTTGGTCTATATGATGACTTGTGGACTCCTAGTTATGTACCAATTCAGTGTTTTGTCTTGTTATACAGGTCTCGTACAAGATTGTTGACCTTGGCGGCACGGCTGGATTGGTGAGCGGTGATTCGATCACTAAAGAGGGTGGTCGAACCAAGAATGAGCTCTGTGTATTACAGGATCTTCTCTGACCAATGCTCTGTCCGTGCCCGTCGCGACGACAACAGATACAACGGATAATTCACACCTAATTTTTCACGATCCTATCTTGTACCTACTAATGGATCTTCCTCATATTTAGGATATCGTACCTGTAGTTGCTACAATACGTGGTACGTGTTCTTTGGTGAAGGATAGGAGGATATCGGTGTATATAGAGCTCTTGTACTATCTCTAAGAGATGCGGAGTCGAGCAATGGTTGACACATTTAATGATATGGGTGTTATTGCACTGTGCTCAACCTAATTACTTTTTTATCAGTTCTTCTTATTAAGGACTGACCAAGGTTAAATAACAAACAGCGATTGGAAACCCACCTGACCGCACCGCATAGGAAAAGAGGAGTATTGTAACCAAAACGTGAAAATGCATTCCTCTCATTTCGCGAGACTTTCTAAAATGTTTGAAGAGTTTCGAAGAATCTCTCCTAGGAGCATATTTACAATGTTTATCTAGTAAAATGTTATGTAATGAACGAGTAATTAGACGAATTCAAAAGTACAATGGATAAAGGGTTATTACTTGGAGCAATGTATAATAAGCTGTAGTATACAAGGCCTCCCTGGCCTACTGTCGGACAGCACAGCAGAAGTCAACAATGGTGACTGAAATCGCGTTCGCCAAGTGCTTATGTGGAAATGAATGCCAATATGCCCATGTGATGCCACAATAAATAATTTTATTGCTACATTCGTCATTCCAAATCTTCATCACATCGATTGTCGTGTTCGAATTCTCTTAAACATTCACAAAGCTAATGATTCATACATTTCTTCTCTGTAATGCACATCTTCAGCACTTTCGACTCCACAAAAATAAGGAATCAGAATTACAGTGTTGCTGAAGTAAAATGCAACGTGTGTTGCGAAATATAACTTCAATAATGCTGAAATATTCGGAAAACGCCGGACGGCAGGTGTCTGTGGTGGGAAAAGGTCCGAAGTTTTGCAAATATCTCAGCATCATTAAAGTTATGTTTCGCAACATACCCTGCCACTAGGGCACGTGTGGCGCAGTGGTTGGAGGCGCCACTGCGACACACACGTGGAGTCGATTTTCGCACCCATGGCTCACCAAGCCTTCCATCTCTTCTGGATCAGCAAATTGGTACCAGACTTGTCTGGAAGGATAGTAGCACTGACTCGATACCTCGGTAGCCTACCGCGAGTAACTGTAAAGGCCAGATATGCATTCATTCACCTCCAACTATACTTAATGGTGCGTCCCTCAGGGCTTGATCAACGCCGAAAGCTTTATCCTTTTTATCCTTTACCCTGCTATTAAAAAAGAGTACGCAGTGAATAATAGGTTACGATTGTGATTATAACTACAGGCTCAAGGGTTCATTGCCGATTTGGGCTCTCCAGATCAATTCCGCTGACAGGTGATTGCTGATGGGAATGATCGATAGAAGTAGCTGAGATACAAACGAAACGAAGGATCTGCATGTGTAGTGGTGAACGCGTTAAGCCCTGGAAAGGGTAATAGCACATTCGCGCCCCACCGCAGATACCTGTGATTCAGAGTTTTGCAAATATCTCATTACTGAAGTTAAAATGCATTGGTTGTCTTATAGTATGGTGGAGAAAATTATCGAGGACTACACGATAGCAATGTGGTTCTAGTTGATGGCTTTCCTAGTATAAGTATACATTTGGAAAATCGGGTAATGATTATTCAACAATTGGTTAGATCAAGTCATAATAGCGACGGCGCTTTGAATTTTTACGTGACTGATCTGTAGATTCTTATTACTTCCATCAAGGCGTACGGCATTCACGAATCGTATTTTAGATTCTCATTGCTCCGATTCTGCGCTGTGTTCCATGCCCATACAAAGTGAATAGTACAGTAGACAAGACCTACCTAAAAGAGACTAGTGGCTCGTAGTAGGATAAGAAAATAAAGGATAAAGCTCTCGGCGTTGATCAATTTCTGAGGAATCCTCCATTTATCAGACTTCGTTAGGCATTGTTAAGGTGAGTGAATGCATATCTGGCCTTTACAATGACTCGCGGTGGCCTACCGATGTATCGAGCCAGTGCTGCTATTCTGGTCTGACAAGTCTGGTACCAATTCGCCGACCCTGGAGGGATGGAAGGCTTGGTGAGCTACGGACGCAGAGATCACTCGCATATGTGTATCGCAGGGCTCCTCTAACCATTGCGCCCTTTTTGATCTTAGTAGGAGTGATAGCAAATCTCAGTCCAGCCATGTCGAACCGATATGGTATTCAAATGAGAGCAATTCATTTCTAACACGTTGTTAATGCAAGAAAATGTTGTGTCGTAATGGAAATTTAAACTTCAGTTAGAACGAGCTATTCACATAAATTATGAAATCGCTTTCTGAGGTTTCTGTAGTAGACCATTTTCTCAAGACAATCAGCATCATGTTTCTAAAGAAATGTTCACGGAGATCGGGAACGTTACTGTACTTACATGATTATGAATAGTTCCCAGGATCGACTTTCTATTAACCTCGGCATTGGATTATAAGTCTGTCGTTCTCTTTCTCAGAAATCGCGAGGCTATTGTACAGCATACGTTTAACTTCCATACAAAAAACACTCATACAACACAACCGCAGCTGACGTTCCGGCAGAGCCGCCTTCTTCGGAACCTGAAAGGGTACGGTGATATGCAATTTAATATGTCAAACGCTTCAATAACACAATACAGAAAGATGAGAATCTTAATGGTAGTCACATGGTCAACAGCTTGAAAAACCTACCGTTTTTACGTGCCTTCCACTGAGGGAGAGCCGCTGATCAGCGTCGCATATGATTGTTCTTCTTTGGTAGAAGGCAGGTGAAAAAGCGGCGGGTTTTTCGAGAAGCCGTAGATCTTGTAATTTTCGTGCAGATTCTCATCTTTCTGTTTGTGTTGTTGAAGTGTTTGACCTACTGAGCTGCGTATCAGTGTACCCTTCCAGACTCTGAAGAAGGCGATTCTGCCGAAACGTCAGCCGGTTGTGTTGTACGAGTGTTATTGTATGGAAGTAAATGTATGCTGTTTAACAACCTCGCGATTGCTGAGAGAAAAAACACGAATTATGAAATCTTGAGTAAGGATTCGGTAAAAGCGATTTCTAAAACAATTGTCCATCTCTACGATGGGATTACTGCTCTTTTTATGGAAAAGCTCCGACCGTGCTTAAAATTTAACATTTCGTTGTAGAATAGACGGTTCTCTAGGATTATGTTTTCTATACGATCCGCCTTTCGAATTTACTGTGGGGATCCCAGCACTTCTTGAAAACGACTGGTTTTCTTGGATTCATCGTCCAAAAAGGTCTTCCAACTTTTACGTGTTGCTCCGACTACTGCCTGAGGATTTTCATTTCATCTTGAATGTCGTAAGATTCTGGTAGAGTTGTTTCTTCCTGGAATTCTGAAATAGGAGGACTAGAGAAGTCGGATAACAATTTTCCGACGCCGCGGGTGCCAGAGGTTTGATAAGTCTGAAGCAAGATCGAGCCAGCACGATGTTCGCAATGATCAGCATCACTACCACTGTCCTATCAGTATCCTCTAGAAGTGTTAAAACTATGAAACTCTTTTTCGTTAGAGTACGATGACTGGACAAAGATCTATTCTTGCAAACAGCAGCATTCTCCTTAGTAATTTTTCACCAGTGTCTGCATGGAAATTCGTTCACAGCGGTAAAAGAATGATGTGCAGGAAAGCACACAGCTAAATCTTCAGATTCTGCCGCTATCTAATGTCCTCTTCTTCTTCAATTTCATCCAAGAATTTTGCCTGTAAGAAATCATTAACGCCTGCGCATGATTCAGCTGAAGTCGTGATTTGTAAAGAAATGCTGTATGGATGTGCAAGCATCTAAATATTATGACATATTTCTGCT
This sequence comes from Angiostrongylus costaricensis, assembly GCA_900624975.1. NCBI lineage: Eukaryota > Metazoa > Nematoda > Chromadorea > Rhabditida > Metastrongylidae > Angiostrongylus > Angiostrongylus costaricensis. Next base: position 73,498 of record UYYA01003941.1, read on the forward strand.
TGCTTCTCCTGTTTGTGCATGTCTTCAGAAGCTTTCACTTTCGATCAGATAATACCGAATATGCTTGGAAGGCTCACATTCTACACCTTATCCGATTAGGACATGTGTTAGAAAATAATCGTCTGACTTTGTCCAGTAAAACTACGAACCATTTGTGCTCAGAAAGCTGTTGCCACAGCTCGTCCACTAACAAACCAGTGGTTTGAACTTTAACTACCGTTTTACAGCAAAGAGGAAGAGTAATGAGAAGGAATTTTTACCAATTTCATTGGTTTAATCGAAGATTTCGACTGCGTATTATGACTTGAATATCAACTGTTAGGGTCTTTAAATTTAACCCCGTCGTTGACAAGGTTGCAGAAAATAATGGCTTGGCTGCTGCTCTAGATCTCTAGATGGGATGGGCATGGATATTTTTAATATTGCTTTAATTCAAAAACATAAGGTTTAATTTGATGTTTTCCTGTCGGCAAACAATGCTGCGCTAAAACTTGAATAACACAATAAACGGCTATGAAAATAAAGGGCTCTGCGAAAACACACCTTTACGTGTACTTGAATGACGAATCTTCTTCACGAAGAGATATACGGGACCTAGTACTTTTTTCCTCTAAACAGTATATTGCTGCTTTGGTAAGATCTTTTTATTGAAATCTCGACAACCCGTGTTGTTTTGACATCACCATGAGCACTCACCGGTCACCGTGGTTCTTGTGAAGTTTTATCACTTAGCAACTAGATTTCTTCAGGCAAACGACTTGTTATTTACGCGAATTCCTGATGAAAATGTACTACTTGTCCTATGAATCTCGATGTTTCGAATCGAAGTCCAGTGATGTGGTTAGCGACAAACTCCAGGCTCAATAAAACCGCTTTCAGTAGCACATTAATGGAAATGCTTGCATAGGCAGATAGCCGTGAGAAGAAACGAAATATTACGGATGAATTAGGTGCAGTCTTGGTGAGTTTTTAGAAGGCCACCTTGGTGATGATGTTGTCATTCTATCACCTCAGGTATTCCCAAGATGGAGGAAAAGAAATGAAACGATATCAGTGACTACTACTATTGTTCGTTGCATACATATCCCGAATAACTCCTTACAAGAGAGCTTTCTTTCAGAATACCGTGCTCATTTTTAACCATACATCGTGAATTAATAATGTGAGCCTTGACAACCTAAAAAGATCATGAATAGTAAGTTTCACTTAAACGACGATTTTATCGCTAAAGACTTCTCTATCTTCAGTTACATCGGCTAATAATGAATGCTTTCCATCGTTGAACACCACACAAAATAAATCCGACAGTCCTCACAATGAGTCATTTTTGGCACATTTTTTCCAAGTTGGGTTATCCTCTCTTTATTCCTCAGTGATTCCATGATCTATTTCTCATTACACGAATTGCTTGTTTTTCTTCAATTGCGCGTCTCTTCAGAAATCTTCTTTTGTTACTTGATTGCAATCGATAACAGATCAGGAAGCCCACTATGAATAGATAAGGCTGTTTAGAATTGAGAGACGTCACTAGTTTCGATCACATGCTCACGTCGTTGTTTTGTAAAGAGAAAACGTTTATGTAGAAGAAATAAACGTTATCAATATCAAAGAAATAAACCAGCACAACTCAAGACAATTCAATGCATTAGACTCCACAGAGTGTTGACTTCACACAGAGAGAGAGAGAATGCGATGCTTAAAAACATCGCATACAGTGATGAAACCGTCTCTATAATAGCAAATAGCTCCCTTCACGAAAATGAATGAGTTTCTAATTGCTCCAGTAAAGGAATTTTGATTCACGTGAAGGGAGGTAGAAGACCAGTTAACCAGGGACTTCGTTCAAGGTAGCATCGTTGTTACTCTTCGAATCCCGAATTTGTTCAAATGTATGTCATTCTCTGTTTTCTTTATGAGCAAACACAGGTTGTTATTACAATATCTGTTCAATACAATACTGGCCGACGTTTCGACGGTTTTGCCTTTTTCGGAGCCTGAAAAGGTCATATTTCCAAGCAATCCACTCAGCCAAACACCATTATGACGTCGTGAACAGAAGAACGGCTCTTTATTCCTTTCCTCACTTCTCTTGATCGGTGAGTGTTTAAGGGAAGCTACTCACTATGCGAATAAACACTTATGTGCTATGTTTTATTTTCTGAGATCACGCAGGTGTTTACCTGGGTAGACTGCGTGTCAATCTGACCTTTCCAGGCTCTGAAGACGCGAAACTACCGAAATGTCAGTGATTGTGTATGAATAAATGGTGTAATAACAAACTCGAATTTGCTGATCAAAAAGACTGTGAATTATTGATTAAAGCAGTGGTTAAAAGAAAGCCGACCTTAGAATTGGCTGAATGTCAACATTTTTTTTCCTATTCCTTGACAACATGGCAACACTCATTTTGGAACGGGAGCATGGTGCTAATTCCATTCCGCTCCGGCCCAACCAAGCCTATCATCCCACCGGTGTGGGAAAATTTGTACCGGACTTGTCTGGGAAAACACTCTCTGCAATCCGACTGGGAACGCTGCAGGTCGGCTATCTCAGTTCTCCAGAGAGAACTAGCTGACCAGCATTCTGTGACATTCAAGATTAAATGAAAATCCTCAAACAGCAACCGAAACCGCATGTAGAAGTTGGAAGGTCTTCGTGGACAATGGGTGCGAGGAAACGAATCGAATGTGAGAAGTGCTGGGATCCGCAAAGTAGACGTGAAGACAGGTCATATGAAGAAACCTGGATTAGAGTCTTATTTAAAAGTTAGACACAAAAAACCGAACCTATGCAACGTACTCTTGGCCGCAAATTTCGAGCGAAATCAAGTAGTTCGTCACGTAAATAGTTCCAAGGAGTCTTCAGCATCTTATGTTCTTCTTAAAATTCGACGATGCTCGTTTTCATTACAAAACCTACCATGTGCTTAAAAATTTCCTCATCAAACTTCCCAAGATGGTCTTCAGTGTTCAAATTTCAAAAAAAATTTTCATCAACAGAAATAGTTTCCAGCTTCGAAATTTATAGTAGTCATAATTGCTTTTGCTGCTAAGACTATCCATTTCCATAACAAAAAGATTCTTTCTACAATTATGACTTTCATGCCAACCACTGAACGACGGGACTGAGTTGTGAACTTGCTTCGGCGCCGGTTGAAGGGTAAAGAATAAGAATGTAGTAAGAGATTGAACATGTCGCATATTGCTATGAAATTCAAAGAAATAGAGATAAGGATTAGAGATTCTTGTTACAAAAAGGAAAATAACTTGGTAAATGAAACGCGGAAAATGAAAACATATAGGTGGCATTTTAAGCGTAAAAAGTAAGATTAAGAAGGGAACAGACTTGTTTTACACGAAACGTTTGTGCACAAAAAAAATTCCAAATGAAACCAGAACCGATAAATTTTGCAGAGTCGGTAGCAGAGGTATTGTTCTGCCTTAAGTAGCTCTCTTCTACTGCATTTCTTCAATCGCTATGCATCATTTGTGCGTCTCCTGACTTACTTTTTGTTGACACTGAGAGCGTTTTGGTTCATAAATTTATACCAGTTTTAACTGGAAAGTTGGATTCGTACGCGAGAGGTAAGAGAAGCTCTATATTTCAGCAACTCGGCTATAGCTCGGACACAGACTCGCTTGCTTGACGACGACATTTTGAATAAACGACGTGTAAACAGAAATGAAACGTCTTCAACTGGAATCGGATAGACCGGTAGCTGGTGAGGTCGGGATCCATGAGCGTCGAAAACAAGACGAAAAATGCTTCGCTTTTTAGGGTGAAATGGTACAATTTGCTTAGCTGGCTGGCTAATCCTCTACTCATGGAATTTTCTTTCAACTAGTAATTCCTCCGATTTACTTTGCCATAATTCGCGAATCATAAATAGAATTTACAGCCTATATTCTTATGGAACAGTACACGATACAAAAGTTTGCTATTCTGAAACGGAACTCGTCAATGGCTCGTCGAGAACCTCCATGTCATCCATTGACGTCATTTATTGAAACCTTGAACCAGTGTTAACGAACCTTTTTTGGATACTTGAATATCCTGTCATCACTAGTAGTGCAGACCCAGGAACATCAAAATTTATTTCATTTTTTCACGACCGCCGCCTATAGCAGTCGACTCATCGACCAAATCAGCATTCGTGGCTATCATTTTGTAAATTGTTTCAAACTGTGAATCATACTGGTTCAAGTGAGCAACAAGCACGTTTGCTGGTCTCGCAGGTGGTCGTGAAACGACACCTCTACTCTCGTCGTCCATCTTTCTTCACCTCTTCGAATTGAATAACTAATCCTCCCACAGCAATATGTATTTTCTTAAGTCCCAAAACGGAGATAATTTTCAAAGGTGTGAACTACAAATTCCAATCTGAAGAAGAAACTGTACAAGTACTTTGCAAATGGTACGCAAATTTCTCCTCGTAGAAGAAGTACAGAGCACTTTCTGCTGTTTAGCAGAGCCTGGAGAATATCATTGGGGAAAAAGTACAACGCGCACTATTAGGCTTGTTAATTAGTTGGTGCCTTGTCCAGCAAGCGCAAACATACCCCTGTCTACCATCTTTTTTCCGTTTCATAGAGCCGTCTGAGCACCATTGGTGGTTTTGCCTCTCTTGCAAACCTCCTTTAACAGGAACGGTTATTAGTCGAAAAACTGCATTTCTAGGCAACAATTGCCATAAGTTAGGTAGAGTTTTCGTGTAGAATGGGTCAAATGCTTTATTAACGAGTGGAGGTAGGGTGAAATTGCTTTCACATGCCTGCCAAGGTGCTAAGGTTTAGATTTCACCGACGCAAGACATCACCTGTCAGGATCGTGCTTCCTGAACTATTTAAACCTCACTCAATATTTTCTTATATGCGCGATAGAATAATGCTCCTGAGATTGTGGAGCACAATCAAACAGCGAATGGAGCTATAATTCTGAAAATCTTTTCAATAATTATTTTAAATCAGAGTGATTTTGTGCGAGATCCTCACTTATTGGAGATCCCATGATTTGGAAAGCAACTGAACTTATGCAGTGACAACCTTGTATAGTTTGCTATTTTCAGCTGGAAAGGATCAGCCTACAATGCTGCATAATCCTCCTTGCCTTCACAGGCAGGAACGTAGTATGTTATTCCACCACAGAGTTTTTTAGAGCATCCAGGAAAAAATAAGGAACGAAATAGGTTAATGTAGGGCTTTTCCGACGTTAACACCATATCTTTCTTGGAGCACTGGCCTTCATTTAGCATAGCTGACATTGAACCTTCGCATGGGTCGCGGCAACATTGATTGAGACTGCTTCAGCTTCAGCCTTTAGTTTTTCCTTTCTTTAAAAACTTTCTACTGGAGACAGATATCCGACCAGAAATCATTGTTTGGAAACAAAGCTTTGTTCAGCACAAGGGATAAAAGGATAAAGCTCTCGGTGTTGATTAATCCCTGAGAGATGCACAGTGCATTCTACTTCATTAAGAGCAGTTGGATGTGATGGAATGCATACCTGTCTTTACAGACTTGCGGTGTCTACCGATGTATCAGGCGTGTGCTGCTATCTTCCAGAGTACCAATTTGAAAAAATCTCGGAACGATGGAAGGCTTGCTGGACCTGGAACGCAGTGATCGATCCCACGTGTATTGCAGAGGGTCTTCCATCACTGCGTTACACGACCCCCTCCTTGTGCAGCATAGCTTTCCTAATCTTAAATAGCACTGTCGTAGTTTTTGGTAGGATCTTCTCCGAATTGCTAAGGATATAAAGAAACGAGCAAATCTCTGGTTCGATCCCACACCAGGCCAGCCAAGACTCCCAGCCATCCATGGACGAGAAATTGTTAGACCTGCTTGAGAAGCCTCCTCTAATCCATAAAGACTGGTGACTTTTAAGCTAGAAACGTTTCAGGAAGGCTATCCCAATTTTTACAAAGATCGACCAGCAGTTAACGGTATTCATAAAGAGGATAAAAGTCTTCAATCAGTAGCCAAACTCCCATATTCAAATCCGAAAGTAGTTGAGAGTAATGGATGCAAGGAAACGAAGTGAATGAAAAGCATGCAGTGACACGCAAAATGTGACGTCGTGTCATTTACAATGGAAAGAAAGGAGGAAACTGTTCATGTTAAATATTCCGTTCCAATTTTATCACACCCGAACTTCCTTTTCATTCCTAGATAATAATGGGCGTTTTTCCCCAACTCAGGCTCTGCATATAGAAGGTGGCAATCAGATTCAGTGCGAAAGCACAACACTATGGAAGTTTCTAAATTTAAATCATCTTTTTTGTAGTTGGTCAATTTAGAGATGAACAGTGTCGTTAGGCGACTGTCGGGCTACATTTTCACTTTTTATCAAAAAAAAGAGAAAAGAAAAAGAATCTCGAAGAAACAGGACGCCACCTAAGCAAGAAGTTTCCATTATCATTCTGGTTCCCGAGTTTCCGACTTTACATTTATTTTTGCTAGTCCTACCTAATCTAGCATTCTGCCTTCATCAGCGAGTTTAGACGAAGGCTTTTTATAGCGGAATAAATAGTTCTGCCTACTGATGATACAAGGCATCTAACACTAGTTATCAGCTACACAGATTAGTCACTAACTATTAACACAGTATCAGAGGAATCGTACGGGATAACTTTGTATTACTGACCCCGAACAAATTAGTGTCCCTTAGATGAAGACGGAGTTTTCATGAAAAAATGGAGTGGAGAGAAAACGCGTTCAATAGATTTCGTCGAGTAGAAAGATATCAGCGTATCCATGCTGTCTCCGCTTAGCTTAATCATCTTAGAAGAAAGCGATTATGAAGGATTTGTTCCATGAATACGACATTTGATATTAATGGGTGAACTGAATGCTGATGTATTGAAACAGATTTGTCCAGTGCTCAGAAACTAAAAACACGCTGACAATAATAGTTCTCGTACATTCAATTCGTTAATTTATGTATAATCTGCGTAGTCTAGAAAGACCAACCTTTTTTAAACCTAAGGATTATTACAGACATTACTATAGGCGACCAATATATACAGAAAGATAAGGAACTGTTGGAAAGTAACTTTTCCTCATAGAGTTAAGCCACAATCAAAATGTAATTTTGTAAAGAGACCTTAAGCCCTCATCCTTCGATTCAAAACTATCCAGTCTTATTAGATAACACCAGCATTTTCTCTATAATTCTCGCCCCAGCAGAGCCATGTGTCACTTACGAATGGGTGCCCAGATTTCCCTCAAATGCGAAAACTCCAATAGGTTAGTTGAAATGTTGCAAAAACGACGTAGTATTTGTTTCGAGACGTAGCTGGATGCAGGACATGGATCCAGGGCCTCTACGGGATGAAATAGCTAACACCCAGTGCACTTCATCACATTTATTCGCACATGGATGTATAGGCTTCTGGCTATGCGCAGTGTACGCTATATGTCGATTCACTCAAAAAACGGCAATCAGTAGATGGAAAGAGCAAGATAGACGAAGTGGCCCCTATCAAATACGCGTAGCACCTACTATGGAAGTGCCCAACCAGCTATATGCCAACATACTCTCTACAGTGTTGAGCTCAGTGAGCTGGCTATGAGCACCTCTTCGTCAAAAAATCCGAGAACAAGTGTTCAATAAAGGAAGTTCTTCATGTCGTTCGAGCGAGCATTATTACAGTGTGTGGCCCTATCAGGCGACAACGGCTAATTGAAGCTTTACAGGCGGCAGCTCGATTCGTAACGAGTTTAAAGGTGGTTAGTGATGACTGATTAGTTCTGATTATTCCTGTAGGTGTGGAGATGCTCTGGCTCGGCTTTTTCAGAGCTTCACGGAGGATTGACTCAACCAATAATCAACGGCATTCATGACGAAAAGGGAACTCATCAACCAATAGCTGAACCCATACACGAAAACTTCAGAGATCTTCGTGGATGGTTAACGCGAGAAAACGAATCAAATGCAGGAAGTACTGGAATAAGCAAAGTAGGTGTGAGAACAGGCCAGTAAAGTAAAAAAAAATAAAAATACTCCTGCAAGTATGACAAGCGGAACAGATACCCCTTCACCAAACTCTTCTATGATGGCAATCATTACAATGGCGGAAAGGGTGGCCTAGTATACACCAGCAGCATTCCCTCTATAACTGGATATTGAAACACTGTGATTTTGAAGCCCGTGTCGGATTTTAAAGATGAATTAAGGCTCTATACATCGATAGTTGGCACATGAAACTTCCAATAGCTTATTCAGGGAAAGAGCTTATTGGAAACTGTGGAAGAAAACAAGAGTTTTCCAAATAAATCAATCATTGGAAGCTGAGTAATGAACAATTAGCGCAACAGAATCGATACCGTGTAACGGTGTTGAAGTGGAAGGATAGGAAGGGATATTTTTAATTCACCGTTTTATCACTATTGTCCGTAATTCACGACTAGACCTTTCTCTCGAACTTATCAAAACAGGAGATGATTGAAAGTTACTACCAAACAAAACTTTTCGTGGACGCAAACGATCCGGTACCGGCATAACAAACATATGTCGGAATATGTATTCTTTCTTGATAAGCTTGCACGAGGTTGATAAATATATTTATTTTCGGCTAACGTTTCGACGTCTTTCTCAGAGCCGGTGATCCGAGTCGATGGCCCATAAATATATTTATCAACCTCGTGCAAGCTTATCAAGAAAGAATACATATTGATTAGTCACACCGAGGTTTAGGGAAGGTCGGTTTCGAAATATTACTACGCTTTGTGCTAGCTGATAATACACCGACCTCTGCACGATGTGCGCAATGATGTATGCCCGGAAGAAATACAAGTTGTTATCACCGGACATTATCATTATGTCCAACATCAGCATCGTGTATAAAAGGGCATCACTGAGTAAGGATGCCCCATTCGAGGAGATGGCTCACTGAAGAAGACCTGATTCGACACGAAGGCGAAGCTGCCACGTCGAGACGAACAACAAGCATGGACCATCGACTCGGATCATCGGCTCTGAGGAAGACGAAGACGTCGAAACGTTTGCCGAAAATAAACACCATTATCAGCCTCGTGTAAACTCATCAAAGAAAGAATACATATGTTGGAATGATTAGTAAGTGATACATATAGTTCTGTCTCTTCATGGTCTAGAAACATCTTTTTACCACTTATACCTTAGGTACATACAGCTCCTTATTCCACACAACAACTCAGACATGTATGGTGAACGAAGGTTGAACAATGATTGCGCGCGTGAAATCTTGCTTAGTGAATGGAAGATGGACGTCTACTTGTTTTGTGACGGAGTGGTAGTGCTTCGACACTGTCGACTTCTCATACCGTTGAAGAAAACGATATCAACGGCTCGAAAGAAAGGGGACGATGTGTGATGTGTTACGAGGCGATTACAGAGTAGCATGAAGGCAAATGAGCCGCTGAACGTGATAGAAAGGTTAGCACTAGATACAGCTGTTGTAAAAAGCACTATTGTTTAGAATGTCCCAGTGGAAGTAACACAGTGTGTAGAAATATTTCGAAACCGGCTTTCCTTGAACCTCGGTATCACTAATCAATATGTATTCTTTCTTTGATGAGCTTACACGAGGTTGATAATGATACAGCGTGTAGATTTATTACTACCGTCACAGCCCCTAATGTGAAGAGTAATTATTGCAAGCAAGAATTGTGAGCTTCAAACGAAAATTGTAACTGCTTTCGTCTACGCAGGAATGACATCTGAACGACCTCCTTCGATATTGATTGTAGCCAAGGATTTTTACATGCATCTCTTGTATGTACACTGTGATCTGTAAATTGTATTATGTAAAATGAATGCGTCGTTTTCTCGTTCAGCAATGGCGAGTTTGTTAAACAGCATACATTTACTTCCATAGAAAAACACAATCCGATACAACGCTAGCTGACGTTTCGGCAGTATCGCCTTCTTCAGAGCCTGGAAGGATATGCTGATATACAATCTACTAGGCCAAACGCTTCAATAACACTTACACAAAGACGAAAGACTCTTTGGTAATTACATGATCAACAACTTCTCGAAAGAAGACCCACCGCTTTTTCGTGACTTTCAATGAGGAAGTTTAGAACAGCTGATTATAGTCGCATGTGGTTGACGACTGCACCATCCACCGCTTTTTCCGTGACTTCCAATGAGGAAGTTTAGAACAGCTGATTATAGTCGCATGTGGTTGACTACTGCACCATCCCACATCAAAAATGAGGAAGTTTGGAACAGCTGATTATCATCGCATATGGTTGATGACTGCACCATCCCACACCAGAAATTGATGTCAACATACGGGGTCAGGTCGCGTATGACCTCCGAGCATTCTTCCCTGCTATTCATTGTGGGGCATATGTAAGATGAGTTTAAAACAAAATCGTGACAAGATTTGATATCATTTTCGGAAGACGAACTGTACTAAAGCACACTGATGGATGCACGTGAACGTCGAGTCGCTCCAAAGAAGTCTTCTCAATGGTTTATCGTCCTAGCCTAGCGAAAAGATCACCTATCTAATTGCAGTACCCAAGCACATGATTTTTTGCGCGTTTTCACCGGCCACAGTCTCTGTGGCGCGTGCTCTTTTCAACAGCAGCAGTCTCTGCCCAGCAACTTGTCGAAAAATAGGTTTTTGTAAACTACTAAATGCAGGTTACAGCTTTTCATGAGCCACACCTAAATCAATGCCAGTGGTGGACACGTTATTCATAGAATACAAAAATTCCAGTGAAAGACCATAGGAACTCCACTGAACGTGGTCATCAATACGTTGAATAGGAATCACGAAAAGCAACCGAGAGTGTTCAAAATGGTGAAATGGAGCAGGAATTCAAGAGGCTAATCTCAGAATGCTGCCTAACATGTTAAAATTGTTCAACAGGCTACTGCGCTTGAAAACACAAAACACTTTACGCGGCGACATCAAACTATGACGAAGAAGAAGTCGAAGCGTTCTATATGGACTTGGAGAAGTTCTACAGAGAAGACCACACGAGGTTATCATTGGAGATTTCAACGCCAAGATTGGACCAAGAAGAAGGTCTGAAGAACGTCACATTGGGACCCACGGATTTGAAAGGAACGGACAGGGTGAGCGGCTGTCTGAGTTTATCATGGTGACCAAGACAATCCATGGCAACTCGAAATTCCAGAAGCCCCACCCTCAGCGCTGGACGTGGAGGTATCCCAATGGAGAGTACCATAACGAAATATACCACATACAGTAAATTGGTTTTGCCTAACCGATGTCGTTGTTGTCCCAAAATTCTACAGGAGATTAGACTATCGTCTCTTTCGTGCAGGGTTCTATTTCTCGCGGAAAGGAGAGAAAGCCGCTAAATTCCAAACCGAAGTCCGAGAACCGCCATAAACTGGGACGTGTTCAATTCATTAGTCGGCTGTTGGATGCCGTTGCCGATAACATCGACGAAGAATACGATCGGCTCATTCAACATCTTCACGCTAGCTCTATGAAAACTCAGAGTTTCTTTCTTATGCTATCAAACATTAGCCAATCGGATCGTGTGCTTGCCGACTTTGATAAAGCCTGTGGAAAGATTGGTCTTCAAGTAAATCTTACAAAAATGATGTTCATGAGAAACGAATCGGTTTCGTATGCCTCGCTCACGCTCAAGGGAAAGAATATTTCCGAATTCTCTACTTATGTCTACCTAGGTCGGAAAATCAACATGTTGAACGACTTAGCTCCGGAGTTGAGCAGAAGGAAACGAGCGATTTGGGAAGCTTTCAAAAGCATCGACGATGTAGCGAAGAGGACGACGAACACCCGACACACCCGACCCCGTGCCCACGTGCTCAACTCAGCGGTACTTCCTGCCCTAACGTATGCGTCAGAAACTTGGTCGCTGCGTAAGCAGGATGAAAGGTCACTCAACGTTATAGATAGCGCAGTCGAAAGGACGAGTATCCCGTTCCACACAAGTAAGGAATGGGATCCGAAGCTAAGATCTGCGCTAAAGATCAAAAATCAAAGGTGTCACTTTGTACGCCAAGCAGTCGAAGATAAGGTGGGCCGGACACAGTGCGTATGAATGACAACCGATGGGCAGCAGCCGTTAGTGACTGGATTCCTCGGGATGTCAAACGTACTGCAGGAAGACCACCGACTCGATGGTCAGAGTTCTTCACAAAGAGCCTTGAAGAAAGATATGACGCTCGACGAGTCCCTAAAGCGAGCAGAACCTACTAGGCTACTCTTGCACGCGATGGGGAAAAATGGAAGATTTACTGGCGCCCGCTCGAGTCACTCGACGATCAACGGGACTACAGGTGATACAGGCGGTATTTCAACAAGTACATTCCACTTCCGCTCTCATAAGGCACAGCAAGGATCGATGGATAGAAAGAGTTCATAGAAAATTTCGATAAATAAGCCGTAGCTATCAAGCACAGAAAACAACAAAATAGATGGTCTCCTTCCTAATACTATGAAGTAGCCCTAAATGCGGCAGCATTGAATAGGATGAACACAGAGGCTAGCAATATATCAGAGTCTACTTATTTATTTATTTTAATTTATTTCCACGCAACCCGGCTCCACATGTGCGAGTCCCAGAACGTCCCAAGTTTGATTCGTTTCCATGCACCTATATTCCAAGCAAGTGATCAGATTTCTGCGCATAGGTACGACTACTGCTCAAAGATTTTTGGGCTTCGTTATGAACGTCGTTTAATGGTAACGGAGTCGGGTTTTCGTGAAATCCTACGGTAGGCACTCCAGGGTGGTTGCAAATCTTCATTACAGGCAGTCGATAAATTTTGTGGAATGGAGGCAGCGAGCTCAACGAAGAAAAATCTCATAGCATCTTGCTGACCATAAAAAGTAGGTGGACATGGCTGAACTATGGTGAAGTCAAAGTAGGATCCAGCGCGCATTAAACGGAACTACTATCACTCCTCAACTCGTACCATGAATCTCTTCAGACTCTTAAATTGTAAGACGAGGCAGGTAGTACAGTGGTAGTAATGCCGTTCATCATGAGCAGCCGAACCCTTATGCAAATCTGAAGATCTTTGTGATGGATGGATGCGAGGAAGCGAATCTAATGAAATAAGTGCTTACAATACATGTTATAGAACCATCCTAATCAACGGTACTGCATGATTGTGAAAAAGTAAGAAAGGTATCTTTAAGTTCGGGTTAGCTTATCAATGAAATAACACTGATAACACTGAAATAACAAACAAATAGCACACTGATAATTTATACGAGGTTAAGTGAAAGTCGGATTACAATAATTTATGGATACCGTTAGGTAAAGCATGCTCAGGTTGTGGAGAAGGCGAAGTAGCCGAAGCGTCAACCATCGACCTATAGCAATAATAATAATAATTCCCAAGTCCGACTTCCTATTAACCTCGGCATTGATTGAATATATCTTTCTACTTCTGTTCAGCAAACACGAGGTGCTATTTAAATAAATCTATTTAAATAGCACCTCGTGTTTGCTGAACAGAAGTAGAAAAATAATAATAGTATCTCGAAACCGACTTTCCTTGAACCTCGGTATCACTAATCAATATGTACTCTTTCTTTGATGAGCTTACACGAGGTTGATAATGATGTTTATTTTCGGCTAACGTTTCGACGTCTTCGTCTTCCTCAGAGCCGATGATCCGAGTCGATGGTCCTCGCTTGTTATTCGTCTCGACGTGGCAGCTTCGCCTTCGTGTCGAGTCAGGTCTTCTTCAGTGAGCCATCTCCTCGAATGAGGCATCCTTACTCAGTGATGCCCTTTTATACACGATGCTGATGTTGGACATAATGATAATGTCCGGTGATAACAACTTGTTTTTCTTCCGGACATAATCATCGCGCACATCGTGCAGAGGTCGGTCTATTATCAGCTAGCACAAAACGTAGTAATATTTCAAATAAACATCATTATCAACCTCGTGCAAGCTCATCAAAGAAAGAATACATAATAAAAATAAAAATAATAATAATAATAGTAATAACAATAATAATAATAATAAATAATAGTAATAATTAATAATGATAATAACAATAACAATAATAATAACAATTATAATAATAATAATAAATAATGATAATAATAATGATAATAATAATGATAATAATGTTAATAATAATGATAATAATGATGACAATAATGATAATAATGACAATAATAATGATAATAATGATAATACTAATCATAATAATGGTAGTAATAATGATACTACGAGGTACGAGAGCTGATAAGGTTGAACAGCATTAGACTTTCCGTTAGTGATAAGGGTGGAGAGTTTGTCGTAATTCCTCATCAGTTAGATGTGGAGATAACGAAAAAGCACCTTGAAGATGCTTCGCTTTATCGCCCATCATCTGAGGAGGAATTCAAAAGTAAATACCGAAAACGAAACCACGAATGGGCCAAAATGGCAAGGGCTGCTGCTTTGAAACTATCAGTTATCTCTCAACTTAAAGTTGACTTACCAACATGCCCCGTCTTGTACTTACTTATAAAAACTCATAAGTTAGTATCCAGCGATGATATTGCGTCTAACGATCCATCACTATTCAAGGTTAGACCTATCATTAGCTGCGTAGACGGGCCAACGGACAGGATAACACGGTTTTCAACCCTGATATTTAACCAGTTGTTGAAACACATTCCATCCCATCCTACGAATACCCAGATGTTTCTGGATCGTCTACGTACTGCGCAGCCCAATAGCGCGTGCGTGATGGAGTCCTTCGACGTTACCGCCCTTTATACAAACGTGTCGAATGACTCCGCAATGCAAGCCATATTCGAACTCCTTACACAACACGAAGGAGAAATAAACATGTATGGCTTCAGGATAGAGCACCTGATGGCACCCTTAAAAGAATGCTTGAGCTGCTCAATCTTCAGATGGTCTGGAAAGTACTACGCTCAAATAAGAGGGTTGGCAATGGGACAACGACTGGCTCCAAGCCTTGCCATTGCATTTATGTCTAAGGTGGAAGCACCGGTGACTGATCTCGGGCCGCTACTCTATTGCAGGTATGTAGACGACTGCTTTGTCCTTTGCTCAACACAAGAGGAAATGGACAAATGCTTCGAATTGTTAAACGCACAGTCAGAGTATATCAAGTTCACCCGAGAAAAGCCGAAAGAAAAATGGCTTCCATTTTTGAACGTACAAATTCATCTATCAGAATTGGCTACATTACAAAGNATAGACTCCGCAAAAAAGCTAGAGATGAAGCGCTAAATAGGTGCGAACAACATCAAGTGGGGGCCCTACCAATAGCACCATTTCCCCCGACGTTCTTTAGACAACAAGAGCCTAATAATGAAGTTGATGTTAAATTTCGGATGTTTGCGAATGAAACTCTCAAGTCCTTAATCACTATCGCGCGAAAAGATACAGCTCCAACCTCACTCCAGTGCAAAAACGTGGTATGCGAGAGGTACGAGACCTGATAAGGTTGAAAACCATAAGACTTTCCGTTAGTGATAAGGGTGGAGAGTTTGTCGTAATTACTCATCAGTTAGATGTGGAGATAACGAAAAAGCATCTTGAAGATGCTTCGCTTTATCGCCCATCATCTGAGGAGGAATTCAAAAGTAAATACCGAAAACTAAACCACGAATGGGCCAAAATGGCAAGGGCTGCTGGTTTGAAACCATCAGTTATCTCTCAACTTAAAGTTGCCTTACCAACATGCCCCGTCTTGTACTTACTTATAAAAACTCTTAAGTTAGCATCCAGCGATGATCTTGCGTCTACCGATCCATCACTATTTAAGGTTAGACCTAGCTGAGTAGACGGGCCGACGGACAGGATAACATGGTTTTTAACCCTGATATTTAACCAGTTGTTGAAACACATTCCAGCCCATCTCACGAATACCCAGATGTTTCTGGATCGTCTACGTACTACGCAGCCCAGCGGCGCGTACGTAATAGAGTCATTCGGCGATACCGCCCTTTATACAAACGTGTCGAATGACTCCGCAATGCAAGCCATATTCGAACTCCTTACACAACACGAAGGAGAAATAAACATGTATGGCTTTAGGATAGAGCACCTGATGGCACCCTTAAAAGAATGCTTGAGCTGCTCAATCTTCAGATGGTCTGGAAAGTACTACGCTCAAATAAGAGGGTTGGCAATGGGACAACGACTGGCTCCAAGCTTTGTCAGTGCGTTTATGTCTAAGGTGGAAGCAACGGTGATTGATCTCTGGCCACTACTCTACTGTAGATATATAGACTCAACACGACAGGAAATGGACAAATGTTTCGAGTTGCTGAACGAACAGTCAGAGTACATCAAGTTCACCCGAGAGAAACCGAAAACAAAACTGGCTTCCATTCCTGAACGTCCAAGTCCAAATTAACCTGTCAAAAAATGGCCACATTACGAAGTGGTACCGAAAGCCAAGTAGTAAAAATATCTTGGTTCATTACCTCTCCTCTCACTCCTCTCACACGAAAAGGGCGCTTATAAGAAACATGTTTCGAACAGCAACCAACGTGTGCACGGGAAGAGAGCAGAGGGAGGAGTCCCGGAACTTGGCACGGCAAATAGCCGTTTCTAATGGCTACGAAACTGTAGCTCAGGATAGGTGTAGGGGAAATCCTAGGCCTCCAAACGACAACTCTAGCGATAGAAGGGTCCCGTTTATCCTACCCTTCATCTCAAATGATATAAGTACAGCTATAAAACGCTGCTTAAGAAGGGCGGGCTTAGAGAATTCGGTGAGCGTAGTTGAAATACCACCGAGTAATCTTAAGCGCCAGCTAGTTCGTAACCGCCTATATGACCGTCTATGTGCAACTCAAAATTGCATAATTTGCCCCAGTGGTAGAGACGGTGATTGCATGAGCTCGGGTATAGTTTATCTGATCTCCTGTAAGACGTGTGGTGACGAATACATTGGCGAAACGGGTAGACCCCTCTGTGTCCGCATGAAAGAACACCTAGCCGGCAAAAATAGACCAAATACCCCGCTAGGCACGCATAGGACCCAGAGACATAACGGGGACGACTTCGAAGTATGTGTCACGATCCTTGCACGCGAATCAAGAACACAGGCGCAAAAAACTCTCGAGGCACTCTGGATTAATTCCAGAAATCCGAAAATGAACCGCAGGGAAGAATGCCTCATTATCACGCGTGATATAGGGCAGTATATAAAACTGCTATTCTGATGAGTGGGGAACATTATACTTCCACGTGATTTCTGTGCGATTGGTCTCTACGTGACATACTTAGTGGAAACCTCATAGAGAGCGGTGAGTGTGCAAGGCTGTGTTCAAAGTGATTGAAATCTTGGTTTGGAGTTTCTTTGTTTGGTTATGGAGGCGTCTGGCCGAGTGGATTGCTATCAACTTGACCTTTCCAGGCTCTGAAGAAGGCGAAATCCACCGAAACGTCAGCTTAATCGTGAACAAAGAATAGTAACACCTCGCGTTGGCTCAACAAAAATACGAAGAAAATCACTTGATCAAAGCCGAGGTTAATAGAAAGTCGGTCGTGACAATAATAAGAGCATCAGGGATGTAGTGAGGAGAGCAGAAAACGACACACCATGCCCACGTTTTCTACCCCACAATTCTTCTTGTCTTAACGTGCTGGTTGCTGCGTAACCAGGATGAAAGATCACTCAGTGTTATTGAACGAACAGTCGAAAAGACGAGTACCTCGTGTCACACAATTGAGGGAAGGGATCCGAAGCGTCGCTCTGCGTCAGCGACCTGAAATCAAAGGTGTTCTTCTATACGCTATACTCTCGACGATAGGATGGGCCGAACACGTAATGCAGATGAACGGCAACCGATGGACGGGGAGTAATCATTCATTCTGCTTATGTAGCGATCAGGTTTCTGATGTTTGTGTTTACGGCAGGGAGAATCGCAGACTCTGAAAGGTAAGCGAATGCAGTATATAAATCATAAACATTGAGGGAACTGGTATTTTTATCCAAAATATATTTGCATACTACAGCACATGAAGTGTGGAAATCAACAATGTGGCACTGCACAAGTATTGCCTGTTCCGCGCTCGATAACGTTATCTGCAAATTAGAATTAAAGAAACTTCCAGCTAGTCAATTTAACCTTTTTTTCTTGTTCTCATGATGTCGAGCACAAAAAGACACTAGGAAGGACGAGTGATACCCAAATTTTAGATTAGTTTAGAATAGAAACGAACCGAAATTCAGTTGATTCTTACAAGAGAATATGAACTTGCTTCAGGTATAGATTCATATCTACTTTCATTTTTAACAGAATGCCGACTGTTAATTGCCTCAGCTATGTTGTTCTTGCCCAAAAAATCACGTGAGCAATGCTATAGAATGAAATCCCAAGAAGGCGGGTGTCGGCCAACTTCAGGTTTCAACGAAATTTTTGAAGAAACCTGAATAAAACAACTTGAAGCTAAGCGCTTATGTGAGCATGAACCAGTGAACGAGATTAAGTTCCGCACCTAGAAAAAGTGAGTGAAGCCAGTCGAGGTGTCTGGTTAGCATGGTGGACAAAGCAGAGTTTCGCAGCTCAGCTCGCGCAACTTCTGTTGCGTCGCTATTGCGACGTGTTGCCAGTTCGTGCGGAACCAATTTGTCGAGCTTTCTCGGCTTTCAAATCCTCTTCAGATGATTCGGAACGGTTGAGATGCTTGCACCAAGTTCTTCTTCAAGTTATCGAACACTGGTGTGCGTATTAGCTTACATAGAGACCTACAATTCATCGTCGTCAGTAGCAGAACGATGTCCGTTACTTCCCTCACCTTCAAGATTCAATTTTCCACGACCAAATTTTCAAAGCCATCAGTGCATGGTGCGCTCGGCTAAAATTTCTTGCCCACCATATCTCACTAATTTCTCAAGCTGTCCGCACTTGGTGCGCTGGAGTTTGAATTTTTAGGTTCGCATAGGGAACAAAAGCACAACGGCGATGATTTTGAAGTGAATGTGCGGATCCCAGCGCAGGAATCAAAAACATCAACGCGCAAAACTCTTGAAGCGTTTTGGATAAATTTCAAAAATCCAAAGATGAACCGAAAAGACGAATGCCTCAATATCACACGTGACCTGGCGCCTTATTTCAAAATGATATTTTGACCCCAGAGTGTGCCTTGCTCGCAACCTCCCTTGAACTACGTGTGGGTTAGCCCCACACGCAACATCACGGTGAGTGGCCTTTCTATTCAATATGGCGTCAATCTGAAAGTTTGATCTTGATTAACACTTAGATAGCCTAATATTGGTGGCCTGGATTTTATCGACTCGAACTGGAACATCACAATAGAAATAGTGATCGTCTTTTGGAAGTACCCTCTGCAGCACATCTCTTTCATAGGAATTCCTTTTCTAACACATACCAACGGCGTGACCTTGATAGGTGCCATAAGAATACGGAAAAAGACCATTTTCAACCTTCAATCGACACGTCTTTGGTCGTAATGAATTTCACCGGTTAAAATAAGGACTATTAAAATCTGCAAATACTTTGGCATAGCAAAAAAGTATTTATTACATCAAGTGTGGAACTCAGATTCCTTGGAGCCTCACGAGACGTAATTTTTGACTTTATTGGTTTACCGTTAAGCACCACATAATGGAAGGCGCCCACAGTACAGTGTTAGAGGTGTCCCGCCTTACACATGGAATCGAACCTGCGCCTCAGGTTAGCCAAGCCTTCCATCTCTGCGGGCTCAGCAAATTGGCACTAGACTTGTCTGCGAGAGCACGAACTCAATACACTCCCAGGCAACTGAGAGTCATTGTATAAGCCAGATATGCATTCAATCACCTACAACGATGCTTGATGAAGTCGAATGCATGGCGCATCCTAAGGAATTGATCAGCGCCAACAACTTTATCCTTTTCACCGCATAATCGTACTGCACAGTGTGAAACAAAAACTCAAACTTCGTCTTTAATTTTTTGGAAGCTTCAATTCTAAATGATTTTAAAATTGAAAAGACACTACAACGATGCTGAGATATTCAGAAAACCTGGATCCCAAGTCAAATCGAACCCCAATAACCTTTGCCGGGTGCTCACATATTACACACTGCATCACGGAGGCCTTTGCTCTGCATTTTTCTCAGCTTGTGAAAGAACACTGTTGAAAAAAATTACACATGCGATTATGCGGTACACCAAAGTCTCCCCTATAAATCTACAAAATTTTGAACTCCGAAAATACTGTGATTGGGAATCTACCCCTATTTATCGAAAAATTAACTTCGTCAAATGAACATGGAAATCGCCAAACGGTACAGCTCATACTGAAATCCATGAGATCCTCGTGAGTAAAAGATGAAAGTTATTCAACGTCAGTGTAGCGCCCTTTTTTGGACTACATCAAACCATGGCCTCCTCCGTACAAAAATTCGCTTTAACCATAAAATGATCTAAAGGCTGCACAAAAAAAGGAAAGCATAAAATACCGTCGTTGGAACGTTCCATCTTCTGCTCTTCTCGGTGATGAAAGCAATGCAACAATTCATTCCGTGAGAAATCATTAACAGAAAGATTCTCTCTTCCTCCTTCGATCCGCAACGCTTGTACCAAATCTTACTATCCCAAAGGAGCAACATCATCAATGATCTTTTTAAAGAAATCGAGCTCGAACTAAAATTGTAGCCTTCTAGCCAATAGCTCAACTGGTCATTTGCTGACTAATCACTCCTAGGTAGATGCTCTTTCGAGAAAACGCAAGTGGTATATTCAAATGCAATGAGAACCAACTAGTGGAGGACTTCACATACCATCTGCACAAAAGCGACAAGAAGGAAGACCCTCATGACGAACACACGATCAACTTATTGATCAACATGCTCAGTAAGTTTCTAATAAAGTGTCCTAAAGCGCTTCTAGGAGAACTTGTTTGAAACCCAACTTATGGAACACAGTTAAGATTTCTCAAAGGATTTAGCCGTATTGATCACACCCAAGAATTCTTGAGCGTCAAAGAAATCTACTTTATTGACCCAATTACTTGATCAAAGTACGAACGAATCCTATACAAAAACGCTTGTTGACAGTAATAATTACTGTACAACGAACCACTCGCTATTCGAAGCAGTAACGGAATGCGATAGAGCGTTCACAAGGTGTTCATTGTCGTGATATTGTGGTGTGTGCCTTCACTCAGTTGGAACTGCAAAGCAGTACGTGTCAGCTTCTTTCCAGTCTGCGGATGTCATTTTTTTTCCAGAAATATCGCAGGAGTAGATACAATGCTAATCATACTCGACGAATAAGGAAATGAATTGCGAATCAATCGCGAAAAAGTTCAGTTTGTCAAAAACGCCTGATACGAAACAGAACAGAGCATCACCATTCGTGATAATATCCTATGCTCACCTGGATGGATATTCCATGAATATGGAAAACGACTTTGATGCTCCACTTAGTTTACTCTGCGTCCTTGTCTTAAGAAAAAGTATAGTTTTATATACTTAAACTTGATACTTGAACAGCACATCCTCACTGGTTGTGCGGGCCCCAGCATAATCTCCATTTTTCAAAGGCCTGCTGATTAAACCACTTTGGTTCCCTGGAATCCCGAGGTCAGCCTGGCAAAAGGCTGCCACAGGTCCTCACCACCACGGGCAGCAGCAGCCCTTGTGTGGATCAGAGAGATTTGCCATCATGCGACTTTCATACCAGTATAGTGGTGGATCCTGGTATTGGTTCACTCTTAGCTAGATTTCCTGACGGAAACACCGGACTCCTCAGCTTGGGATACCCTGCCGGGAGACGAATCCTCCGCTGTACATCGTAGTCCGACACCCAGGAACACCTCCCGGCCAAGATGAGGCAGTAAAAAGTTGGGACGACAGTTTATTCATATACATATATATATACATATATATATATATACGTAGTTATATACGTAGTTACTTATTTTCAAAACATTATGAAACCTTTCTTGAGGTTAGCCTCACACCAATGCACGTTAATTTCCACCAGTTACTTCCATATGCTTACGTGAATACTTGGATGACCTATCTTCACTGGTCCTGTGAGCCCCAGCTAAATTTCCATTGTTTCGGAGTTTTACTGGTTTAACCATTGTGGTTCCCTGGAGTTCCGAAGTCAGCCAGGCTAAAGTATGGGTTATCCTTAGCTGGGTTCCGAAATGAGAACGCCGGACTCCTTTTCAGCTTATCAGACCTTGCTGTAGGGTCAAATCCCCATTGTACATCGCAGCCCAACATCCGGGAAAACTGCCCACTCACGATGAGGCTGTAAACCGTTGAGAGGCATCTCCACACTGGTGCTGGTAATATATAAAATATAATAAATACAAGATATTTAAGGAATTTTACTACTATCTCTGCACCCTTACTGTTGTATATCACATCGTACCCTATCATTAAAAAATGAGTAGACAGGAAAGAAAAGTTGAAACACAATGACAAGATACTTCTATTGAGTAGATTGAAACCACCGAAGAGATTATGAGTGTCAAGTGAGCTTTCAGTACGAAATCATATTATCATAGTAATAACGTGAATGTAATCAACCGCTGTTGGATGTTTCAGAACTAAGAACTAGTACTTCACACTAGGCAAATGTCCAAAAAGCAAAAACACACCTCTCCAGTAACATCTGCAAGATAATCGATGCTATCCGCTTTACTTTTCAAGTTTAACATAAGAAACCCACATGATAAATTCAAATCTAAAATATATTTCAGCTGGCACAATGGCAACGCAGTCGTCTACGCACTACAAAGGTCAAATGAGAGGATAAGTCACGACATTCGGTAGTGCGATTCACTCGTGATTGCAAGAGTGCTAATAAAGCAATCTAACATTAACGATGAGGTCGGGATGAAAGTCAGGTTGCAAGAATCAAACCTTATCTCGGAAAAAAAGGTTCAGAAGGAAAACAGTTGTGAGTCTCCGCCATACACGAATGGTATCTGAGACGAAGGGTATCAAATTTCATGACGATGTGCACAGTGAAAAACATTATCGCCATTAAATAGCGAGCAAACCCTGTAAGAGAACGAGATAGATTGAGGAAAAACGGGGAAATATGTTGAAAATTTGCTTCGAAGAATAAAGAGGTAAAAACAAAGCCCGAAACTGCAATAAACACACACACACATCAAACAAAAGATAATAAACCTATAGCAAAATCGAACTACTTCCGAAGAAAAGAAACCAATGTTACCAACAGACATATTGGCAAGACTAGATAGTGAGTTACACCAACTCATCCTGAATAACAGGGCGCTTAACAGAAATGGAAAATAATGTAGGAATTATCTCTTTTTTCGTTCTCTCACTGAATTAGATGTCGGCGTCGTCGAATTCTGAAAAAATAACTCCCAATAAGCAGAATTTAAAAAACAAGTCTCAACATTAAACTCCTACAAAGATCAGACCGATCGTTCGTTCCATTCTCAATTTTTAACACATTCAGCGCAACAACGCTAACCAAGCACATAAGACAAATCAGAGATTTCTAATTCGACCAAAACTAAAGTTTAGCCTTGACGGAACGTTAGCCGTCAAATAGGGTTCAACCTATCAGCGATTTTCTTTTACGATGAGATTCCCTAACGTGCCAGATCTTGTGCACATGGCAACTAACGCAAGACTTCCTAACACTTCGGTTATAAAACCGCAATAACAAAAGACAACAACATCAACTGTATTACCTGTAGTCCCCCTGATCGCCGAGTGACTCTAGCGGACGCCAGTAAATCTTCCATTTTTCACGGTTGCGTGCAAGAGTAGCCCAGTGGGTTCTGCTCGCTCTAGGGACTCGTCGAGCATCATATTTCTCCTCTAGGTATCTTGTGAAGAATTCTGACCATCGAGTCGGTGGTCTTCCTGCAGTACGTTTGACATCCCGGGGAATCCAGTCACTAACGGCTCTTGCATATCGGTTGTCGTTCATGCGCACTACGTGCCTGGCCCACCTTATCCTCGACTGTTTGGTGTACAGAACGGCATCTTCGATTTTTGATCGTTGACACAGGTCCGAGCTTCGGATCCCATCCCTTACTTGTGTGAAACGGAATACTCCTAGCAACATCCCTTCGACTACGCATTCGATAACGCTGAGTGATCTTCCATCCTGCTTACGCAGCAACCAGGTTTCTGACACATACGCTAGGGCAGGAAGTGCCGTTCAGCCGAAAAGGTGAACATGGAGAGGGTGTTCTCTGTTCTCTTCACTACATCCTCGATGCTATTGAAAGCTCCCCAAGTCGCTCGTTTTCTTCTGCTCAGCTCTAGAGCTAGGTCGTTCATCAAGTTGCTCTCACGACCTAGATTGACATAACTGGAGTATACAGATTCATTCCACTGAGCGTGAATGGGGCATACGTAACCAATCCGTTCCCCGCAAATACCGTTTTTGTGAGATTTATTCGGAGACCAATCTTTTCATAGGGTTTATCAAAGTCGGCACGCATACGTTCCGCTTGGCTAATGTCTGGAGTTATAAAGACGATATTATCAGCAAAACGAAGATAATGTAACTGCCCACCATCAATTTTCACTCCCTTACTATCCCATTCCAATGTTCGCATGACGTTCTGGAGGGTGGTGCTAAATAATTTTGGCGAGATGGCATCGCCTTGCCTAACCCCTCTTTTGACGTCAATGTTAATATCGTTGTAGAACGGTGATAGCTTGGTTGTGAAATTTTTGTACAGTTCGCGAAAAATCTTTATGTATTAAGTAGAGACCCCTTGACTATCAAGGGCTTTCAAGACTGATTCTATCTCAATTGAATCAAAGGTCTTCTGTAAATCGATGAAAGTGAGACAGAGCGGTCTATTGTACTCTCGCGATGTTTCAATGAGTCTTGTTATCATGTGGATGTGGTCCATCGTACTAAATGGTTTTCACATGGCTTCCTTCGTCCAGTGTTTTGTCAATCTTGTTTAGGATGACTCGAGTGAAACGTTTGTAGACGACAGAGAGCAAGTAGATTGGTAGACAGTTACCGATACCGTGTAGGTCAACAACATAAAATATCTCAAGACATAATAACATGAAAAATCTCAAGAGCGCAAGATTTGTTCACCATAACAACGACTGGCAGCTAGTCTTTCTTTGAAATTCTCAACGTGATCTCTGTTTACCATCACTGTACTGCTACCTGAAGCGCTAAGAATATTCCATTCCTTGTATGCCTCATCATAAGCAAGGACGAAGCAGAAAAGAACAAAGTGCTGGCTGTATCTTCTCTTTACAGGTGATGCCGAAGCAAACAACAATCTACTTATGCATCTACTTTAGAGTCATCAATAACTTAAAAACCACCAGTAATCATGAGGTGATGAGTCTAAGTAGCACTTCGACAACTTCTTTGCTGTTTGTTTAAGAAAATCAAGCTGTAGCTATTGATTATGGTGAGCTCAGGGAAAATGTAATGACTGAATGGTTTCAGGGGTATGAATTCCACAGATTATGTGATCGAACGTTGAGGTATGATTTCTCCTACCAAGTCGCAAGTCTAATTTAGCTTTTCCTCCTTAAATTGGCCTGTGGGACGGCGGATCACTGACCATCGACGCCAAACCTTCAAGATCAAATTTTGTAAACCAAAGGCTGGATGTGAACTGGTTCAACTTTCTGTTACAAATATCTAATGATTTGTCTTGGTCTCATAGTTCCTCATAAATGTGGAAAAGTACCCAACAGAGGAATTAGAAATGAGCTTACGTGGAAAGCCCATCGACAAAAGATAATGAAACCCTGGCAGTGATATAATAATCATCAAACAAAGTAAACTTTTTTATTAACTGCCCAATGCAACTTTTCACGACTGGGTTTTCGCATAATACCCTACCTTGAAAAAATACAATAGGCAATGAATAAAAATGTTAACATTGTGATTTCTATTGCGGTCTCAGCTTAACTGTGTTCAATGCCGATTTGAGCTCCTCAGATCAATCCCGTTGACGGGTGATTGCTGATGTACTGGTAGATAGAAATCTAGCTGAAAGACAGATGAAACAAAGAATGCGCATGGTGTGGTGGCGAACGCGTTAGCCCCCTTGAAATGTTAATAGCATGTTTGATCCTCACCGCAGACACCTTCCGTCCGGAATCATGAAACATTTCGCTCAGAGTTTTTGCAGCATCGTAATTCATAACCAGATTAAAACTTACAGCAAACTTCTCTCCAAGTTGTATTGCACCTCCAAGGGCTCCAAGCTGTCCAGTATTCGGTGAGATGAAATTTGTCCACAAGAAGGTGACAGCATCATCCACCTAACAATGTTTCACTGCATCACAAATAAATGTCTACTAGAACCTTGAAATATGGAAGGAACACGCATTAAAAAATATACGAAAGAATAATTAATCAGTTGGAAATTAAAGAAAGCATGATGACTGCGACAGATATTCAAAACCACTTCTCCTTTTAATATACAAATTCAGACATTTAAGTGAAGGGATTGAAAACGTGTATACTCACCCATCCACTGGCTTCACGCAAGGTTCCCGAATACCGTGCATACGCCCACACAGTCAGCGCGCCAATCACAATTACAAGTACTGATGAAAAAAGCCCTTAAGCAAAACAAAATTAATGAGGCGATGGCTGCTTCTAACATATCTTAACAAGAACTACCAGCGAGGAAGTCTAGTCCAATCATTTGACAGAATTCCTGGCATATATAGTCGACTATCATTAACGAAACAAGAACAGCAGGTGTTCGCATAGATTTGAACAAATTCTTTCCATTATTCATCTTCAGATAGGATTCATAACTCTCCTAAACAAATCAATAAAAGCCTTGTCAAAAAAGAACATTATGTGACTCCCACTAATCCTGTAGACTTTTACAAGAAAGGCATTCCACAAGTAGGTTTAATCCTAGTTTCAAGAGCAAAATCCACTTCCTCCCAAGAAGTCTGAGCATTGCCAGGCATGGCATGAACCATCCAACAGTGTATGACTAGCAGAGAATGGCCGTAACCCACATCATTTCTCACTTCACCGGTCCTCTTGTGGACATTGAAGTGTGCTACACTAAAGAGAGCGAAACACTTCTGGAGAAACAGAGACGCAAGTTCACATCATAACTGAACTCAAGAGTAGTGGGGCTACGAAAAGCAGACACGACCCAATGGCTTTTATATGAGGTTAACTTGGCCAACAAAATGACACCATCAGAGTAATTTACCCAATACATTATTTTGGCAGAAATGTTCTTGAAATGCAAAGCAATGCCAGGTGCCGAACGAATAGTTCGTCATTTTCACAAGAAAGGTATTCCACAAATTTGTTCGCAATCTCCTCGGGTTCAACGTTTGGTTCAAAACATTAACCACATAGGCAATGGTTGGATTTTGTACCGCTTAGTGGCCTGTGGAGATGAACCTGACATCAAGAGTAAAGCCATATCCGGACCGGTATTTGGCCTCCATGAAAATATAGATTTGTGTTATCCTTCATCTTTACCTCAATAACTTCATCAAGTTTATCCAAGAACTGTATACTGTATTCTACTCCACCCATCTTGCGAGCGTTCCGAAATTCGCGTATTGCGTCATTCTGAAATCAAGACGATCTTTCTGCTATAGCAATGGACAATAAACAACAAACTTACTTTGCACAGTTGATGTTGTTCAAGTAACTCACTGGTGCTCATATATGGAGTATCTCCACCACAGATCTAGGACACTCAACAAATTATTAATCCTACCTTCTTCAAAAGTTAGTTCCACCTAAAAACCAAAAGAAAAAGCACCTCTTCCATCTCCCTTTGATAGAGAGCTCGAGCACTAGCAACTGCAGCTAAGTTGTTCGCCTCAGCTGTTGCCTTAATTCCTGACAATTCTTCCAATTACAAGATTACCATAAACAAAAACATATAGCGTTAAGTTTCGAAATCTGGAGGATATAAAAACTTTTTTAAAAAAAACCTAGAATACAGACCATCAGCATGGACTTCGGCTCGGGTAAATCTTGTCCTTGGAAAATCTTCATATACGACTGAAATTATAAGGATTGTCTTTGTGGAGGAAAAGGTTTGATATTGATATTAAGTTTCACGAACCTTAAAATACTCGACAAGTTCTCTACATGTCACTTTATGTCCGTTTATCTCCTTCACAGCCAAATTTCGCGAATCAAGAATGCGTGGCACCATCACCCGTAACTGTTGTTGAAATTCAGGATCGATGTCTACAAGTCGTAGAAAAAACTTGATTGATAGAGAAAAAGTGTACCGAATACTCTACAAAAACTGGATGCCAATCTACTAAGAACTGGAAAGAGCACAACGAGTCTAAAACGATACAACTGAGATTACCACATAACAAGGCCACTCTTACCAGCTAAAGAACCGTTGAAATCTGGATTCGTAGCAACTTTAATGCCAGGGTAAGGCATTAAGAAACAAGATATATTTTCGAAACAACTCCGTATATGCTGCCGAAGCTGTTGAAGTTCAGGATGTTGCTTCGCTGACAACTGAAACAATCAACGGTCCTTATTTGCAAACCAAGAATGGAAATGGTTATCATTCACAAAAAAAGCGCACAAACTTGCAACCGTTCATCTAGTATGCGCTGCCCTCCTTGATAACCGAATTCGGCTTCGTATGGGAAAGACCAGTCACGAACAAGAAATTGCAACGACTAAAAATCTACTTTTGTTAACATATCGTAATGTAACACTTTAATTGGTTCGATATTCGGCATATGGTAGTTTTGACGGCTAACTTACTTACTTGGATACTCGAACGGCCCGTCCTCACTGGTTGTGTGGGCCCCAGTACACTCTCCATTGTTCGGAATTTTGCTGGTCTAACCACTGTTTCTCTGGAGCCCTAGTTCAGCGTGGCTAAAGTCTGTCCAAGGCCGTCACCACCACAGGCAGTCGCTGCTCTCGTGGATCGCAGGGAGATTTGCGACCATGCGAATCTGAGACCAGAACGATGGTGGATCTTGGTACTGGTTTACTCTTAGCTGGGATTCCTGATGGAAACGCTGGACTCCTTCTCAACTTGCAAGACCCTGCCAGGGGAATAAATCCTCCGGCTGTACATTGCAGCCCAACACCCAGAAACACCTCCCAGCCATGATGAGTTGGTAAACCGCTGGGAGATTTGATGACTAGACGATAACCAATTCCTGTTTGAAATGTTCACTCTGCTTAGATCGTAAAGTACTTTAATTGTATAGACATTAGGAATTGAAACAGCACCTTTCAAGAGAAATATGTCTTCATTTTACTGAAACAACTGAAATTACGGAACTTTGCACTAATAGTACCTTAACACATTCTCATGCTTCTTCCTGAGTATCTCACCGTCCTTGAGCGGTTGGCCAACTCTTTGTTCATAGTTCAATATTTATATTCTTCCTTTAACAGTGTGCTTGATCAAATCGTAGAACAATTTATCGAGGAAGTAGCCCCGATACGTACACACTGTGGCGAAGATATAAAGACGTCATACCATGGATAGTGAGGACTTCAGGAAGATAAATTGGCCAACGAACAATAAACCAGCCTCATCAACCCTTAAGTATTCCGTCTATGACATCAGGCAGTGCGACAACGGCAGATGTGAAAAAAGCAGATCTTGAGCTTCGTAGGATACCACTAAGATCGGATCAAACGAAAATGCCACGGCGACTGCTCTGCACCTACATACCACAACGGTCAACTCAGATGTTGATCTTCACAATTTCCTGAAGTAAGAAGCTCCATGTGATTCCACAATAAACAAAACGTAAGAAAGAAGAAAGACTGACATACGCCAATTAATTACGGAACCCTTAGTATTCGTGGTAGAACAATTCACAATGTCGTTGGCAACACAGTTGATGATAAATATGAGCTGAAGATGACCTCCGCCAGAAGGTTAAAATCGGTGCAGGTAGAAGAAAACTTGTGGAATTAATCAAAGAACAAGTCTAAAGAAAAGTCGTCCAGATTTATGCAAAAATAATGTTTCGCTGTCACCCCTGATAAACGAAAATGGAACCACTATTACATTCACCCATTATATACGGAATTTCCACATCAATCTTTCCGTTCTACGACTCCTGTAACTCGGATCTTTAATTCATTAAAGAACTAGAACAAGAGAAAAACCGCCCTTTATGCTGATGTCGCGACGAAAGCACAGAGAGAGGCACAGCAACAAGATAAAATAACATCATAGCAGACTTCTTCGTTGCTGGAAACCAGAAACAATTTTTTTATTTTCGGTAGCATCGCCTTCTGGTTTGTGTTTGACAGTGTCGAAATGCAAATTTACCAACGTTTGCAGATCAAGGAGAAGACCTGTCGAGCATAGGAAGTCTAGCTAAGTACAAAAACCTCAGATGTAGTTAAACCAACTCGAAAATCTTAAGAAATTCGTCGACAACGGATGCAAAACAACGAACCGGAAGAAAAGAATTTCTGCGACCAGCATAACACAACCTCAGGTCATACAAACGAAAACTGAAAAAATCCACTCCTAAAGAGAAATAGGGTGAAGTCTTTTCAGTGAATTTATCGAGTCTTCAAATCTGTGTGTAATCCAATCATCGAAAAATTATCCCCAATGATATAAAAATCATCATCACCACCAAAATGCTAAATAATCAGTAATGAGAACTCTTGCTACCGAAAACATAGAGTGGACAAAGAGGATTTTCATGCATTATGTTGAATTTATATTTAGCACACTAATTTTGTCGTTCATCTATTGAAAAAATACTAATGCACTTTATTGCCTCATAAAGTACATAAATTAGGGGACGGATAGCACAGTCGTAGTGATGCCGGTATAACAAGCACGATGCTGGTTCGACCCCTCACCGGACCTACCAAGCCTCTCATCTCTCTGGGAAATGGAGATTGGTCCCGGAATTCACTCGGCTATATCAGAACTCCAGGGAGAATCGAATAAAACAACACTCTACGACAATCAAGATAAAAGAAAAATCCTCAAGTAGCCGAAGCCACCCGTAAAAGCATGAAGACCTTCGTGGGTGATTGATCCGAGGAAATAAATCGAATGCGAGAACTGTTGGGATCTGCACAGCAGATGTGGAGACGGGTAATATAAAAGAAAAGTTACAAAAATGAGCTACCTGAAACGGCTTGCTTTCATTGTCCTCTAATGCTAAGCGGCCATATTCTGTGAACATTTGCAAGTGCTGCAGATGGTCTTCTTGAATATTGTGCAGAATATTATAAATCTGGAAGTTCATGGATAAATGCAACTACCTAAACGTAGACAGATAATACACGATTCACATCTTAGAAATTGATTAGCACTCGCATTTTCATTTGAAGGTAGACGAAAATAAAACATACTTTTAATTTACAATAACATTTATGTAAACACAACATATCACGTCATATCATAAGGATGACACGACCTTATCAAATTACCACTATACCTTTCAAAAACTAAAAAATAAGGTGTCAAAAGGCTCTTTTGGTTTTAAGAGCGGGTTTGAAGCTCACTTGAGGTTCTCACATTTCTGTGCCCTGACGGTTGCTTTGATTCTTAAACATCGAACTAAACGGAAATTAACGCCAAACAAACACCGTAGCCCAACAGACAGTGTGACCCCTACCTCTCCCCATGATCACCTTGTGATCATAACAACAAAATAAAATAAATTTATTTCCGGCCTTAACCTTTCAATGCATACGTACATAAAGGAATAAGTGATAACCAACTCAAAACATTTTTATATAAGTAGAACAAAAACAAACCAAAACCACTACATATTATCGCCATTTCACCAGAGTTATACTAAAGAATCGAGTCCATATTATATGTACATGTACACACACATATACATTGCACATATATGTATATAAACACATAACATATATAGGTGTATATAGATGCATATACCTATGTGTATAAAACATAGTAAATTACTTAATAAACAAGAAACCTGCATTGAAGAAACCATTGTGGAGAGTGCGAAAATTGTTGCACAATCTTTCACCGTACTCTGAGAGTCAAAAGTACCTTGAGTATCCATGAGAATGACGGCAATCTAAGAAATGTTAGACATACACGAATTTGTATATCCTTGGGAGTCACTTTCTTTTCTTGTAAGGCATTTAAACTAAAATTGCTGAAGAATAACGTTACGAGGGAAGCTTCCTTGCTGCCTAGTTGAAACCTGATTTGAAGAACCAAAAGCAAGTTCTTAACACACTAGGAAGCTAGGGTAGAAGCTGAGCAATAGGCTTGTTTGCACTATAATTACTGCTCCAAGCATAGAGTTGGAACGACGCCGATTTTTAGCAACTGCTGATACCCTCCTGGTAATTATAGGAACTCAAAACTTGACACAATAGTATTGGAGTAGGAGTAACGCTCTAAGGGTATTTTCCAAAAAAAAAATAAAGATGACACATCCAAAATATCCTTGCACATTTTAGAAGATCCAACTTTTAAAAGCGAAGTTTTTTTTCTTATGATGGCATACAACGTCAGACCTAAAGCAACGGTGCTTCTATAATCCCATTTTTTAACTGTGATCATGGTAGTCGCAAACATCAATGGTGTATCTGAGCACACTATAACGGGCAACTAAGAAATCCCACAGGTTAAATTTCGTTGCTGGATACGATCACCGACGAGAACTAATAGTAAGGATAAAAATAAATACGACTTAACAGGTCCCAGAATATCAGCAATCATCTCCGTAGAACAAAATAAGCCCCTCTTTAGTAAACATTTGTGGACTTTAAAAACTTTCATTTCAGACAGAAAAGGCTCATTATGAGTTGCGATACGTTTGTTTGTAGCTCAAAGGTACAATTATTTTCAGGCACATAAAGATTAGAACGACTGCTCAATGGGGCAAGTGTAATAATCGAATCTAACAGCGGAAATATCCTAGAAGCACCGTTGCTTTAGGTCTGACGTTGTATGCCATCATAAGAAAAAAAACTTCGTTAGACCGATAATCAGGTTGGCGTTGAACGCCAATGAACAAATTCTAAGCCTATATCAATTATAAAGAATAGAAACAACCTAGCAGTAATGAAGTTTCTAAAAACAAAAGCCTTTAAGGAACTGCACCTCTTCGCCGTTTTTGTCCCTCATTATGAAAGGCTCACTCCAGATAAGGATTCCATTAGTGTCTCGTTTGCTACCGCCCCGCCATGAAAATCCCTTCAATGAATCTGCTGATATGTTAAGCCAATCCATTCCAAAACCATCATCATCTAAACAATCCGACTTTTTTAAAAATAAATGTTTACAAGATTGATTTGTGAACACTCATACTTCTTAAAACAACAATCCCTACGGCTCTCACAAATTAATAACGACAATAATGAAAATAATGATAAATTTTAACGGTAGCAGTGATAGTAATAACAACAACTATAACAAGATGATGAAGATGAAGAAAAAAAGAAAGCGGGAAAGTGAGAAGAAAGAACTTGGGTCCTGAAATGGCAATTGTTAAAAACTGTCAGACCAGAGCCGGAAAATCAATTACAAAATAAATCAGAGAAGTTGAAATAAGTATGACACGAAAGAAACTAACCAGATTCATCTGCACGCCACTGTAAATACCGGAGGAAGAAATTCAAGAGGAAAGATTTGCCCATCCTGTACGCACCCGCAACACCAATTATTGCCACCTAATAGAGTATAAACTTCAAAATAAATGCCAACCTTACATATTTTTGAAAACTCCCATAAACAGAGAAAAACATTCGACAGATAAAACCGACTCTGAAAGATTACGGACAAACATCACCTAACCTAAGGCCTTTCAAAAGCATGGCTTTGGACTTCGCACTTGGGAATAAATCTAGGTACTGTTATAGTGCTTGTTACTACGAAAAATTGTAAAACTTTATCCTATTGTAATGCTACCTCACCACCCAACGGTTTACCGCCTTACCGTGGCTCTTAATGGGCGTCGGGCTGCGATGTAGAGCAGGAGGATTCATTTCCACCCTACCCCCTACAGGATCTCCTATGATGGAAAGGAGTCCAGCGTTTTCATCAGGAAGGCCAGCTAAGAGTAAACCAATACCGGGCTCACCACCGTCCTGGTATCAAAAACTAGTCGCATGGTAGCAAATCTCCCTCTGATTCACAAGGACGACGACCGCCTGTGGTGTTGACGACCTGGGGCAGACTTTGGCATGGCTGACCTCAGGACTCCAGGGAACCACAGTGGCTAAACCAGAAAAACTCCGAAAAAAATAGAAGTTGTGCCGGGACCCACACAACCAGTGAGGACGGGCCATCCAGGTTTCCAAGTAAGCAGTACTACCTCAACATTATCGACGTTATAGGACAACTCTCATCATACAAACCTTTTTATCAGCAACTTTTGGATGCAGTAGAATCTTTTCGAGTGCAGGGACGTTTAGCTCAAAAGAGTGATCCACGTCCTCAACCACATCAACTATTCGAACCGGATGTGGACCACGTGTGATCATTCCGCTTTGTTCGTCCTAAAGGAACAAGTAGAAAACACGTGTATAACAATTGAAATCCCTAGGACAAATACGACTAAATACAATATCATAATCAAAGGTTTAACTAAGACTTACGTTCAGGACCACATCAAATTTACTGAAAAACAAAGAAGTTTGTCAACCGTAAGGCAGAAAAACTACCCCTTTTATATAAAGCTTGAGAAAGATCCTTCAATGCTTAGAAGTGATCGACTCAACAGTTTCACGGTGAAACAGTGATGAAAAACGCTTGAAGATATTGGACCCCTACTCGATTCAGAAGGGCAAGCGAAGGAAAATATGTGTATCCTGGAAACAAACCAGGAAAGCTAACGACATACCTCACTTCTTAACTTCAACGAGTCACTCTCCAAAGAAAATTCGCCCATGGCGAAAACCTAAAAGTAAAGATTCTGGGGGCAAGTGTAGTAGTAAAACCTTACCACAACAAGCACATCGATGAGTAAGGACATAAACCACAAGTAATCGACGAACATACCACTACAAAAAATTTTTGAAATCATGCTTATGGTTCCTAAACTGTACGACTCTAAATGGATCGATATCTACTGTTGTCTAAATCAATCTCGAAAGAATTCTTAACGGTTAAATTACTAGAACAGGAACAAAATGCTCTAGCTAGCTCGCCAGCATATACTTATGTCTACATATACATATACATATACAAGTGTATATATGCACATCCGTATACACACGGCATATACAAATATATACATATATATATACACATATATATACATATATGGATTTATGCATAACTGTTGCCACAAACGCATTATATATAAAGCGCTTTTCACTCAAAGATTGGCCAATTTAAAGTAACCACATGCTGAACATAAACGAATGAATACAGCTGTCTGACAAGACACAATATCTTCGTGAAACCAACAAGATCAATCATAAAGAGAGCCTGAAAACACTGAAAAGAATTTGTACTAGCTAAAACAAATGCCTAAACAGCATGCTTACAAGAAATACAAAGAAAAAACTGCTCTAATAACAACCATTGACCCAGAGCGAGGACTGAAGAGAAGAACAAGCAGAGAATCAGGAACCAAGAGTTTATAAGCCTCAAAACACTCAGAGTTGGGGTTCTCATTTTCGGCCCTTACTATTTTTCTGCCACTCTGCATTCGTACTTGAAGAAACTTGTTTAACTCTTTATATTCTTGTTGAGAAAAGTGTTAGCGAAGTGTGATTTTATTTCTTTACCTACGAACAAGCTGACGTTCCCGCTGATTTCGCCTTCCTCAGAGCTTGGAGGTTAAGTTGACTGCAATCTACGCAGTCAAACCACTCCATTTTACAAAGCAGGAAAATACTAAACCAAGATGTTAGTCGACTGAAAACAAACCAGCTTCTTCGCAAACCGCTTTCTATGAGTATTCCACTGAGCATGTCACATGGAGAGCTCACCATGAATGTGAAGAACTGTTCGATCAATGCTGAGGTGAATAGAGTTGGTCGTGGGAATAACTCGCTTAGTTTCAAACTACCTTCTCTACATATTCAAGAAAGTAGTTCCCTACGATACGTCTAACAAATCATATGAAAAGATGGAAAGACAATGTCATGCACGGCAGCTGCTCTAATCACAACCACAAACGCAATCCAAGAACTGAAAAAAAAACCGGTGGAGAACTCATATGACCCCCTCGGGTCAGAGACCAGACGCGAGAGCTGGCCAGGCAGAGAGCGAGAACGAACAACAGACTGCTAGCAGGTGTTCTGTGGCAGTACAGTCATGCGTACTGCTTTCAGGCTTGGTCAACTGCATAGTGTCGAACATCTCTCGATTAGGTCACGTGCGTATTCGCGCTGGAGAAAACGGCATCGCTAGTGCAAAGGATAGGTATTGACTACCACGCTGTGTTCTTCCCACCCTAGTGTATTGTTGACATACACGTCAATTATATTACAACAGGAATACGGTTCACTGGATTTGTAATTAATGTGCAAATGAGTTTCCTGATCATCCTAAGCGTGAAATACACAAACTATAAATTGTTCAAGCCTATCATCATTTAACCTTGACCTTAACAATCAATACCTTCTTGGATTGCCATAAATCGCATAGTTCTAGTTGTGGGACAGAAGATAACCGCTTCGGGCTTAAATGTTGCCGTTTTCTTTCTTTATTTTTTAGAAGCTTTCTTCCATACTTTTTAATACAAACACTTGACAAGTTTAATCCAGATGGTAGGTGCTTGTAAGCGCTACGCTTTACACAATAACCATCGAATGGTCCTCATCTCAGGCTCTTAGACTATCGATTGGTAGCCTTTAAGAACGTTTAGGAACAGTTAGGCGCTTAACAGCTGAACGAACATATCCTATCCACTCAACTCCTATTTTTTTCACTTTACTACAAATTCCCTCAGTCGTTGTAGCGGCTGCATAGCAATTTGTTCTGATGGGTACGAGCAATTCTTTTGATAGAATTCAACCCTACCTTGGATTAGATTCCAATGGAACTTAAGTATTGATCGGAAATTGGGACCAAGGATTAATAAATCAATATCGTGGCTTTAATATTAGGACGAAAAGGCTCAAAAACATGTTCTAACATCCAACAAAAGCCACATGAAAATGAGGTATCTTGTTTTCGATAAACACAAAACTCCACTATTTCGATTACGACACTACATTCTTTTACTTTACTACGGACTTCACTACAGGTATTTCGCCAAGAATCCCAACATCAAAGCCAATATGTGCTATAACTCGTACCAAACTACGAACACGAATATTCAACACAACACTTTTGACTTACATTTTGTTAGGTCACACGAATATCGACGATCTCTGAAAGATTGAACAATGAAAAATTGTTGAGAAAAAGTCGAAACACACGTCGATCTAGTGCACGTTTGCAAAGAGATACTACTTATTTAGCAGAAGAATGACAACAGTGAAGGGCGGATTTCGCTACGACACGCCGCATGACGCCGATCTGCAGACGCGGACAAGACACAGACAAATGGCTCGGCGGGCGTAGAGCCAGCTGAAGGCAGTACGAGAGCTCGTCCACGATGCATTGTCGGATGTATCTTTCCGGGCGTTCTACTTCAACCAAAGTTCTCTATCTGTTTGTTCGTATTAGGCACCAATTCTATGCGACTTTTGACTTTTAACTGCTTGGATACGTGAATGGTCCGCCCTCACTGGTTGTGCAGGCCTCAGCACAGTCTCCACTTTTCGAAGTTTTGCTGGTCTAGCCATTGTGACTCCCTGGAGTCCCGAAGTCAGCCTGGCCAAAGTCTGCCGCAGGTCGTCACCGCTACAGGTAGTCGACGCCTTTGTGGATCAGGCGGAGATTTGCCACCATGCGACTAGTTTGATACCAGGTCGGTGGTAGGTCCTGGTATTGCTTTACTCTTAGCTGGGCTTCCTGATGGAAACGCCAGACTTCTCAGCATGCGAGACCCTGCTTGGGGATGGATCTCCTCGCTGAACATTGCAGCCCGACACCCAGGAATACCTCCGAGCCGCGATAAGGTGGTAAACCGTTGAGAGTTGGGATTCAATGCGATCACATCTTGATATTAGTGATTCCCACGACCGACTTTCCGTTAACTTCGGTATTGATCGAGTAATTGTCTGTGTTCTTACTGAGCAAACACGAGGCGTTACTTTATTCTTTTCTACGGTAAAGCTGACGTTTCAACTCATTTAGCATTTTTCAAAGCCTGAAAGGGTTGAAAAAATCGACTGCAGTCTACCGAGCCAACTCACTTGACTCTTCCAGACTCTCAAGAATGCGAAGTCCCCCGAAACGTCAGCTTTGCCATAGAAAAGAATTAAGTAACATCTCGTGTTTGCTCAACAAAAACATAGGGAATTATTTAGTACTAGTGTTTTTGTCTACATCTTTTTGTGGATTTCAAAGTTAGATCCAAAGCCATGAGAACGGCTAGCAAGAGTGCATTCAAGCCCAGAAACCTTTAACAAATTAGCTACTTATATGCATTGAATGCAATGCATATATTGTAAAGAAGTGATCATATACAATTTAGCCCATAGTAAACCTTATCAAACGATATGAAGGAGAATAAAATCGCGACATTTTTCTAACAGAACCATTTGAAGGCGCCAGCTGAAGCAGTTTCACGTAAAGTGGTTGGACAGTATGCAAGACCTATACAGCTATAGCAAAACAACAGTTTTTTCAGTTCTGCAACCGAACTGAACAAATGAAGAAATACTTAGCGAATGGGAATCACATGAATTGAACGAATGATGAAGAGATAGTCAGCGTGAAGTCTTGGAGCCTTTTTTGGTTTCTTTTCCGTACATCATTATCGCATTGTGGATGAAACTGAAAGAGGATTCTGAACACCAATGTGTTCCGTTATGAGGAGGAGAAAGATAAAGAAGAGGAACACATCAGCAGACAATGCTTCAAAGAAAGTGTACCGACTTTCAGTGGTTTCAAAACGGGATGATTCATATGGTTTCTGATTCACGGAATGGCTCTGAATCCTGGCGAAAACATTACGGTATAGAGGTATTATCGTAAAATAAACAATATACCAAGCACAGCTAGCGCCAGCGAGTGGCACTGATCAGTCGACTAGGGCCGACTCTAATGCATGACAACGGGCCGGGCAAGTGTCATGGAACGTACACTGAAAAGTTTGATAATCGACAAGCGAGCGAACAAACACCTCATCCCGCATGGCTCGGCGAAGCCCCCGTCAACCAACAACTACTTTTACAAGATTCATGATAACTGCTTTCTGAGAATAGTCTTTAACACCTATATTGAAATTGCTTTAGGAAGTTCCTTTCCACCAAAAGCAGTTTTTAGCTCACGTGGCGCAGTGCTCGAAGGTGGTGCCCTGTAACACACACGTAGAATCGATCCCCATGCCTGTGGCCCACCACGTCTTCCCTCCGTCCGGGGTCAGCAAATTGGTACCAGACTTGTCTGGGAGGTTAGCGCCACTGGCTCGATACATCGGTAGGCCACCGCCAGTTATTGTGAAGGCCAGGTATGCATTCAATCACCTCTAAACGATGCTTAATGAAGTCGAATGCATGGCGCATCACTCAGGGATTGCTCGACTCCAAGAGCTTTATCCTTATCCTTTATAAAATGCATCAAACTAAACAAAGTTATATTTTACTGAGTAAAAAGTTGTAAACTCTAATTATAAGCTAACACTTATTTTAAGAAAACGAAGTGAATTAACCAGTAATTCACTTTACCACCTAAGGGTGGCTAATTTAAACTCATTTACCAGAAAAACATCACGGAAAACTGTACTTGTGAAGAATAGTAGTTGTGCAATCCAATTTCACACAGGCCATCAGTAAACACAGATGTCGAAGTGGCGATGATAGTCGATTCATGCTAATTACAATTTGGCTCTAGATGACTGACTGCAAAAGTAAGAGGAATTCGCTGATTAGGTGATTACAGAGGAGTTAGCTGATCACTTTCAGTTTGAGGACATGAGTAGATCGATAATATAGTTTCTAATTTATCAAATTCTCTCAATGGTTTACCGCCTCATCGTGGCTAGGAGGTCTTCCTGGGCATCGGGCTGCGATGTAAGGCGGAGATTCATCCCCCCAACAGTCTCGCGAGCTGGGAAGGAGTTCGACATTTCCATCAGGAAGCCCAGCTATGAGTGAACCAACACTAGGATCCATCACTGTCCTGGTATCAAACTAGTTGCATATTGGCAAATCTTCCTCTAACCCACAAGGGAGGCGACTGCCCGTGGTGGTGAAGACCTGGGGCAGACTTTGGCCAGGCTGGCCTCGGAACTCCAAGGAAACACAATGATTGAACCAGCAAAACTCCGAGAAATAGAGACTATGCTGGGGCCCGCACAACAAATGAGGACGAGCCATCCAAGTGTCCAAGTAAGTAATTTATCAAATAACTCATAAGCCAACAACATGGCGACATACCATCAACACTGACTATAAACCAACAATTCGCACAACACTTTGCCAAAGTAGCCAGAATTGGCTACTGTCGCCTAGTAGGAGGAACTGAGAACTACACGTATAATATTTTTAGTGGTTCGAGTTATTCGGGTACAATCACGTTTGAATTGATACATTGGATGACTGCTCGAATGCATGCCTATGGATGCGAAGTGTTCTTTCAAACTACATCTAACTGGCAGCGCTGCGTAGGCTATAGTTGTGAGGTTCTGAAAATGTATACGCCTGAAAGAGTGAGCCGTAAAGACTCAAGAAATGACTTTACAACGAGGTCGAGGTCTAGTTAATGTATGTCTGGATTTTACTTTCAACAAGTAGCCTGCTACGTTGCTGAGATATTTGCAAAACTCTGGACCGAAGGTGTCTATGGTGGGGAACGAACGCGCTATTGTCCTTTCCGGGGAGTAACGCGTTCACCAGCACACCATCCGAGTCCTCCGTTTTGCCTATCTCTCAGCTCGTTCTATCGACCTTTTGCCATCAGCAATCACCCGTCAGCATTATATACTGGCAAAAGATCGATAGAACGAGCTGAGAGACAGGCAAAACGGAGGACTCGGATGGTGTGGTGGTGAAGTGCGCTACTCCCCGGTAAGGACAATAGCGCGTTCGTTCCCCACTGCATACACCTGCGGTCCGGAGTTTTGCAAATATCTCAGCAACGTTGTGGTTGTATTTCGCTTAGTACCCTGCCGCGAAATTATAGTAGGCAGAAAATAAAAAGGTATAACATTGTGATTTCAACTACAGCAGCAGCTTAACTGGGTTCTATGCCGATTTAAGTAGCCTGCTATCCAATGACGGAACGCAGAGATGGAAGGCGTTGTTGTTGGCCTGCAGGCAGGAAATGAAGCATGGAGAAAATTTTCCAGCACTTGTGTTGGTTAAAATTGCTGGGACAATAAACTGGTAGCATACAGATGGAGCAGTTACGCAGTCTATTAATCAATAAAATTGAAGCAAGAGCTGAGAAAAATCATCCTGACGTTAGCGTTTCGAAAAGTGCTTCTATCACAGGAGAAGGCGCCTTCGGAATGTAGCGAAAAATCCTCTCCTTCGTCTCTATGTTATGTTTTAAGGTCTGATGTCCTGCTTTAGAAGTGCAGCTTTGAGCATCACCAGGTTTGCAAATGTTTGACCTTTCTCGTTATGCGTTTCATTTTCTCTCTTCTAATAGATTAGAATGTTCATAGAGACGAAAGCCGTAACGATTTCTGATTAAAGACCTGCCACAACATATATAGTAAACATATGGTTATTTGTTTTTAGCTTTTTGTTCACGTTAGCGCTACTGAGAGTTCGAAAGTCACCAGGAGACCTCTGTTTCCAGAAGCACTCGAGCTGATATGCCAGCGTGGAATCGAACGAGCTGCAGGCAACCGCGAGCTAACGTTCGAACTTGCAAAACAATACAGACAGCCGATGAAAGAGCATCTTAAAGAGAGAAGAGCAGCAGCAATGGTCGAAGCTGCAGAGATTGGGAAAAGCATTCGCAAAGCCCGCTGAAGCTTCGCCAATTATAAGACCAAGATGATTGCACTCCGACGCCCATTCGGAACAGTTACACGAAAGGCAATGGAGAAAATCATTCAAGAATTCTAGTCAGATCTCTTAGATAGCCATGTCCACCATCCGCCATATAAAATAAAGGAGGACGGATATGTTGTACCATAGGTTCTCCCTTCCGAAATCCGACATACCATTTCGTCAGTGAAAAATCGAACAGCACCAGGTCTGGATAGGATAAGACCAGAACACCTGAAGAACCCTCCGCCAATCCTCGTAAACACGCTGGCTCGGCCCTTCACACGTTACCTGTCTAAATGCAACGTCCCTACTCAATGGAAGACCAACAAGACCGTGCTAGTGTTCGAGAAGCGTGACCTACACGATGTCGTCAGCTATTGCCCAGTCTGCTTGCTGTCTGTCGTCTGCAAACTTTTCACTCGAGTCATCCTACATAGAATTGACAAAACACTAGACGCAGGGCAGACATATGAGCAAGTAGGGTTTCGAAAAGGATTTAGTACGATGGACCACATCCACACGATAATAAAACTCATTGAAGTATCACAAGAGTTCAGAAGACCGCTCTATCTCACTTCCATCGATTTAAAGAATCCCTTTAACTCAACTGATATAAAAGCAGTCACGGAAGCCCTTGATAGCCAAGGAGTCCCTACTCAGTGCATAAAGATTCTTCAAGAGCTGTACAAAAATTTCAGAACGAAGATATCACCATTCTACAACGATATTAATATTGACGTCAAAAGAGTAGTTAGGCAAGGCGATACCATCTCGTCAAAATTATTTAGCACCACCCTCCAGAACGTCATGCGAACATTGGAATGGGATAATATGGGAGTGAAAATCGATGGTCAGCAGTTACACCATCTTCGCTTTGCTGTTGACATCGTCCTTATAACACCAAACATTAGCCAAGCGGAGCGTATGCTTGACGACTTTGATAAAGCCCGTGGAATGAATGGTCTTCGACTAAATCTCATGAAAACGATGTTCATGAGGAACGGATTAGTTTCGTATGCCCCATTCACGCTCAACGGAGCGAGTATCTCTGAATGTTCCAGTTATATCTATCTAGGTCGGGAAATCAACATGTCGAACGACCTAGCTCCAAAGCTGAGCAGGAGAAAACGAGCGGCTTGGAAAGCTTTCAAGAACATCGAGGATGTAGTGAAGAGAACAAAGAACACCCAACTCCATGCCGACCTTTTCAACTCAACGGTACTCCCTACACTAACGTATGTTTTAGAAATCTGGTCGTTACGTAAGCAGGATGAAAGGTCACTCAGCGTTACTGTCGAAGATAAAGTGGGCCGGGCACCTAATGCGCATGAACGACAACCGATGGAAAAAAGCCGTTAGTGACTGGATTTCTCGGGATGTCAAACGCACTGCAGGAAGACCACCGACCCGATGGTCAAGAGTTCTTCACGAAGAGCCTAGAAGAAAGATATGACGCTCGACGAATCCCTAGAGCGAGCAGGAGCAACTGCGCTACTCTTGCACGCGACAAGGAAAGATGGAAGGTTTAGTGGCGCCCGCTCGAGTCCCTCGACGATCAACGGGACTACAGGTGATACAGGTGATGGTTATTTGAGTTAATGGACCTATCACAGGTAGAATGTCTTAGATGACAAATGAATACTCGTAGATAAAATATCACTTTTGAGGTGTCCCAGTTGGCAAACCAAAAAGCAGTGCTTGAAGAACAGTTGATTTATGTGGGAAAAATTCCGGTGTAGCTTATAAAAACCGTGAAATTAGAAAAAGGGAACTGAATTTTAGCCCCGATAAGCATAGTACTGGTGTGAAAGTTATCCAAAAGTTTGATTTCTGGCCTTCGGAAATAGTCCACCAGTGGTTCGGTAGCAAAGTATTTCAAATTTGATGATCAGAATTATATATTATCAAAGATGTTTTTGTTTCGTCTGAACCGAATGCATTCCTCTTTTGTCATTCATTTCCTTAACGCTCCCCGACACTTGATGTTACCCACTAATATGTTGTTATGTCTAGAACCATTGCCAAATTCCTTAACAAAAACAGCATTTCCGGTCTGGTGCTTAAGAAGCGATCGATGATTTTCAATAAAAAAGTTTCGAGAAATCACACCAGGTATGATAATTCGACCTCCATCGGAAGTTCGTTGATGGTTCACTGACATCCGAACAGAGATTCGTTGGGAATCGTACTGCGGCAGATATATTGTTGTTAGGTACAGCACATGCTTTTATCCTCTAGTAGGATTCCCGAACCTTCTGAAAAGAAATTTTTCCCGACCAGTAAATTGCTAGTCAGATTCAGGTTTTGTTGGTTCCAATACAATTCCTGGTGAGAATGAGCCATTTAAATATTTATGTATTCAACCGAAGGCCCATAACTTCTCATAGGGCGACAAATTCTCTTCGACTTAGCTCCAATTTTCGTCCAAACAAAATGGGATGGTAATCCAATATGTCACACAATGCTCCATTGTCGTCATAAACCATGCCTATCACTAGCGGGAAATCCATCTATTTCGATATAACTCCAGTTTACTATGTTCAGCAACGGCATCCTTCGTTTTTTTTCGGTAATTATACAGAGACATCTTGGCGGATTACTGACTTCGATGTCAAACTGAAAGTATACTTATTCGACATGTTTCGTCTTTAGTTTC
Source organism: Angiostrongylus costaricensis (assembly GCA_900624975.1). NCBI lineage: Eukaryota > Metazoa > Nematoda > Chromadorea > Rhabditida > Metastrongylidae > Angiostrongylus > Angiostrongylus costaricensis. The sequence continues at coordinate 118,062 of UYYA01003941.1, forward strand.
CGCTCTTCCCAGATTGTGGTCCCCGAAGCCAAATCCGACTTTTCTCTTCAGGTATCCGTACATCAAATACATCCATATAACAAGAATACTTTTCTTTGAAACAAAGCACTTGCTTGATGAAAACAATATCTCACAAAAAGCAGACTCAAGCTTCAACTTGAATAACGAAACTCTTAAAACATCAATTAGAGAAGTTCTGTAAAAAAAAACGTGCAAAGACTAAACGCAGATGGTTGACACTACTAATATGCTTGAACTTCCCTATCCACCAATTTTTATTAATATTGTAAGCCACTAAGTGCAATAAAACCACTGCAAACCCTGAATTCGAAGAATTCGAACGTTTGATGAAAAAGAGAGATAGCTTTAATTTAGAAGTTCTGAAATTATGAATAAATGTGAAAATACAAACGGCCTATGCTTGCCAAGTTGGCCTGGTAAGGAAAAAAGCTTACAAAATGTAAAGAAAATGAAGTTAGCCGAAGAAAATCGTAAGTACAATGTATGCAGTTTTATCTACTTTCACGGATTATTAAGCTAAAATGAGGTTCATAAAAACGTTCATTCGACTAACGTTTCGACGTCTTGGTCTTCCTTAGAGCCCAATTTTATTTATTGCCTATTATTTTTCCATAGTAGAATATTATGTGAGGTACAACTACAATGAGGCTGAGATGTTTGCAAATGTCAAACTCTCTCCCAGCTTCGAATCTGCGATTACACTTGTCCGCTCACGTATTACCCACTATAGCACTGAGGCTCCCGTTTTACTTTACTCTGAGCCAATTTTTGCCTTAACGGTGCCACCAGCAATCGCAGCTTTAATTGGATATGTGGGCTAATTGTAGCCAAAAAAATTACCTTCAGAACTGAGTTTGTTTATTCCTTCTTCTTCAACACATGAGAAAATCATCCTAAATTCATTAGCCGTGAAAATATGTTAGACTGCAATATTGCTGAGATATTTGCAATAATAGGCAGTGAATAAAAAGTTAAACATTATGATAGACCAGTTCTCTTCTATCAATGCTGATCTAAACAAACCAACGCTATAGTAGATCTTAGTAGTAGTAGATAGTAGTAGATGGGCTGAGACGCGAGAAATACAAATATAGAAAGATGTTTCAAAAAATAGTTTAGATGTCTATTTAAAGTCAATTTTCATAGTTGAAGCGTCACTTAACGTATACCTCTATCAAGTGAGGAATATCAAGTAGTTTAGGCTAAGGATACGAGGCGCGTTTGTATGCATGGATGAAGAATGACGAGGCGTGGAACAATGGCGATTTGTGCTACACCGATGCATTCGAGAATTCACGGCATGGACTCTTCTCCGTCTGCTGCGTAGTGTTGACCCTCTGTGTATATTTTGTCATATTTATGTGTGTTCTTTGGTGTAGGTGGATTACATCTAGCACATCTTTCGTTTCAAATATTGACTGGTAATTTATACAACGGTCAAGCTGGATTCCAATCCAACCATTATGTCCTACATTGATTTGAGTTTAGCGTCAAAAGCTGATCGTCAATGTGCCCAGCACTTAAAGCAGGTCTCAACGACCTACCCTTGAGTGCATTCTCGCCGACTCTAACGAAAAAAGACTTCGCACAAATATTGTGGTGCTCTTTGTATGTTTACAGCAAACATAACATACGACGCAGTCGACCGATGGTTACACGATGAGGTGTAGGGAGCTTTCAAGCACGTTAACATGTATTGTATTCTTTCGATCAATACTTGAAAACTTTAAGTATTTACATGTCTTTCTTTTATTCTCTAACTTTTATTTTCCATCTATTCCTTTTTCTTAATGGCAAAGTATGATGTGAAGTACAACTATAGGGATTCTGAGACACGAGCAGAACTTAGAACCTCAACTTCGTTTGTAATTTCCGTGTGGCAATCATGTGGGTGCATGAACGCTGATGTAGTGGTGTGAAGGACTAATGCTGTCGGCATCCTCATTGTTCTCAAGGTGTAAGTTCCCAAATGTCGTGATTTCGAAGCTCTTCACGCAATATACAAGTTGCTTATGTAACCACATGACATTACGAAATGAAGTTTTCATTCTTTGCTTTAGAATTTTAAAGTGTATTTTTGTGCTTCATAACAGAGTGCAGCGAAATGGTTAGAGGTGACCCGCAATATACACGTTTGCGTCAGTTCCTCGTCACGGAACACTAAGCTTTTATCTCTCCAGAATCGACAAATTGGTACTAGACTTGTCTGGGACAGTACTAACATTGATCTGATATATCGTTACCACCGTAATTCATTGTATAAGCTAGATATGCATTCAATTACCTGTAGAGAGCCTTAATGAAGACGAACACAAGGCGTATCCTTGAGAGGTTTGCTTGATAGCGAAACCTTTACTCTTACTCTTTATTAATCCTTCGCTTTATTCGTGCCCTCCGACTAACGAGAAATTTAATACATGTTAGTCTGATATTGATTGCACTCTCGAAGTAATGATGCTAAGGTGAATAAAATTCTTTGAGAAAAATGCGCTCTTGCGCGACTTATACCAGCTGGTATCACTACCCGGATTCCTTTCACACGTCTTCAGTTCTTGCCAGTTGTGCTGGAAAGGGAAGCATTTAGCAAAAGGAACTAATCTGTCTTATACTATAACAGTTTAGGATAAAGGATGGAGCTTTTGGTGTTGGCCAATCCTTGAAGAATGCACAATGATTTCTACCCAATTAACCTTTGTATAGGTGTTTGAATGCGTATTTTCCTATGCGATGACTTGTGATGGCCTGTCGATGTATCACGTCAGTATTTAACGTTTTGTTTTCTGCCTTCTATAATTTTCATGGCAGGTTACTAAGCGAAATACAACCACAACGTTGCTGAGATATTTGCAAAACTCTGGACCGCAGGTGTCTATGGTGGGGAACGAACGCGCTATTATCCTTTCCGGGGAGTAACGCGTTCACCACCACACCATGCGGGTCCTTTGTTTCGCACGTCTCTCAGCTATTTCTATCGATCTTTTTGCCACAGCAATCACCCGTCAGCGGGGTTGATCTGGGGAGCGCAAATCGGCATAGAACCCAGTTAAGCTATGGCTGTAGGACCCGCATGGTGTGGTGGTGAACGCGTTACTCCCCGGAAAGGATAATAGCGCGTTCGTTCCCCACCATAGACACCTGCGGTCCAGAGTTTTGCAAATATCTCAGCAACGTTGTGGTTGTATCACGTCAGTGTTTTTGTCCTCCCGAATAAGTCTGGCGCCAATTTGCAGACGTGTGGTCCATANCACCACCACACCATGCGGGTCCTTTGTTTCGCACGTCTCTCAGCTATTTCTATCGATCTTTTTGCCACAGCAATCACCCGTCAGCGGGGTTGATCTGGGGAGCGCAAATCGGCATAGAACCCAGTTAAGCTATGGCTGTAGGACCCGCATGGTGTGGTGGTGAACGCGTTACTCCCCGGAAAGGATAATAGCGCGTTCGTTCCCCACCATAGACACCTGCGGTCCAGAGTTTTGCAAATATCTCAGCAACGTTGTGGTTGTATCACGTCAGTGTTTTTGTCCTCCCGAATAAGTCTGGCGCCAATTTGCAGACGTGTGGTCCATAGAGGGCTTCGTCAGCCTTGGGCGCAGTCAGGCGTGCAAGGCCATCTATAGTCACGACGCTTCAATTTTTTCGAGAACAAAGTTGTCCTACAAGCAAACGTGAGTCAACCACGTAGAAGCAAAAATGGAGGCTTTTCTTTTAATTTGGAGGATTGCTATCTTTTAATTAAAAGTTAGGAATTGCTAAAAGTAACGATTCTGTGGCGTAAAAGCGAGCCTTCACCGTAGATTGACTTTCAAATTCTCCTAGCGCTAAAGTAAATGAGAACCCTAGAAACAGGTAAACATATAATGTCCTTCATAAGCATAATTGATCATTACGCATTATCTCTTGTTGGTCAGCAGACGGGAATAACTTGGGATGTCTGCTAAACCAAGCAGATCGGCAAGCTATAATATGTTAGAGTAGAGGTTCACATTGACTAAATCGTTTTTACCCACTTCCCAGCGAGATAAAAATAGACGAAGAGCACTCGGTTGACTTAATAACATATTTTCAGATCAAATTAACTTGGAAATCAGCTTGTCTTCTAGCAATACGAAAAGATCTAATGGCATTACGAAAACATCTAAAACCCTGAAGCCAGAGGTATAGATACTGTAAAGTCACGTTGACATACGTTGACGACAACGCGGGTCTTCCGATTACTGAGAATAATCCCTCGATTACCAAAGTACTTGAAAACTTGTACGCCCGACAAATTTATAAGAGAGATTTCGTCCTACCACTATCATACTTTAAAGATAAGCTATTCTAAACATTGTTACTATTCTTTTGTTTACATCGTTTTCACTACTAATTTTTCGAGGCAAATCGTCTATAAAGTTCTCTAGTGGTTTTTTAAAAACTACATAGCAGTGATCGAAATCAATGATGCAATCGGCGACACCATCGTTTGCTGACGAAATCGCCCTCGTTTATTTGCTCTGCAGTTCTGGATATCAGAAGCGATGACGACATATGGAAAGAAGGACTCGTCGGTTTCAGAAATGTGTCAGAACACATTGACAGAATAATTTCTACCCTGACAGCGCCTAGCCGTTACGACCTCAGTAAAGTGCACTATGAGCTGAGAAACGTGCATTTAAAGCTGAAAGCCTTATCATATGTGAGCCTTATTGTCGTCAATGGGTCAAATTTATTGTATATTCGACCATCTGCAAGATTACACGGGAATATCGCTGCCTAGTTTCTAATATAGCTTATAGAGATTACTATCTTAATCGACTACTGGCAATCACCTGTTGAGATCTGGATGCATACATATTATTACTGTCTTAGTAATGTTTATTGTTCCAAAACATCTTCCCATTGAATGAACCACTTGTTCAGTTCATTGTGACTCTCATCGAAAAGTGACGCTACGTCATCTCCATCAAAAAACGATGTATCATGGTTTCGTTCTCCTTCTACACGAGCACCTAAAGGGGTCGTTGGATCAGTTATAGTTAAAGAGCTACTCGACAATAAAAAGCGATAGAACACTGGTTAGAATTATTAGCTAACTAAAAGGCACTTTTAGTCCAAATGGAATTAGAAAACCAGCATGTGGAAAAGGCGATCTTCTTCTAGCAAATTCGGGCCTTTCAAATTTTTTATGGTATCCCAGAGAACAACCGCTCGTTGAATAACAGATGTATGACTTAATTTACTCAAAACATGCTGTCGTCCACGTTTGACAAATACGCTAACTAACAGTTTCGACTGAAGAACACCTCAGTGAGTAAAATCTACAACCTTACCGTATTCCAAAAACTGACCGATGTTTCCAATGCAAAGAATCCTAGTAGTAGCTATTGCTTGTGGCACATTATTAATGCTGACACAACAAAACTATTTCTTGGGAAAAATGCATTTAATAAATAACATTCCAAGGAAAAGACTTTGGGATGTTCTTGTAATTTTCATCGTCAACCAATGTTTTCTATTCTAACCAGTTGTTTAATCATTTTCTTACCTTTGTTTTCTTTTTCATGCAAGAAATTAACAATAAACGATGGAAGGGGAAAGAAGTTGGATGAGGTACCACGACACTCTGGATCAAAGCATCTTTGGTTGAAATCGTTCCTAAAATATAAACAATCAGTAACCGTGAGAAACAAAACAAGAACGAAGTAGATGAACTCGAAGAGAAGCGTTCACATGTTAACACATCACATTCAAAGCCAGCTTTTCGACAACTTTCGATACTTTCTTCAACGTTTCAGTACTTGAGGAACTCAGAACTTCAAAGATATGTAGAACAGACTCTCCTCCACCCCCTTGGTCGCATATTTCATAAAGTATTCTTTTAATTCCAAATGTTTGCAGAACTAAATCCCTCAAGAAAATTGGATAAAAAAGTCAAATTTTAAAAAGTTCTAACGAAACTCCAGCAGTTACAATCATATACGACACATTATGAGAAATCATTTCGCTTTCGCGCTCGAAATGGCACCCTTGAGGTTAAAAAGGAAAGGGGAGAAAACACTTTGTTTGCTACTGAAAACCTCATCATGGTAGAATAAGAAAATTCGAATCTCGTTGATAAAGTCTATACAGTGTAATGGTTTTTATTTCAATGAATAAATGCGTCATTTTGTTGTTCAGCAATGGCGAGGTTTTTAAACAGCATACATTTACTTCCATAGAGAAACACAATACAATACAACTCTAGCTGACGTTTCGGCAGTATCGCCTTCTTCAGAGCCGCTTTTTACGTGACTGCCAGTCAACAACCATATGCGACTATAGTCAGCTGTTCTAAACTTCCTCATTGGAAGTCACGTAAAAAGCGGTTCTAAAGGCGATACTGCCGAAACGTCAACTAGTGTTGTATTGTATTGTGTTTTTTATGGAAGTAAATGTTTGCTGTTTAAAAACCTCGCGATTGCTGAACAAGAAAAGGACACATTCATATTCCAATGCCGAGGTCAAGAGAAAGTCGATCCTGGGATCAATGAATAAAATTCAAGGTGAGTTTAGACATGTTGACTAATGTTCGAAGTGGTCATAATTTCCATACTCAATGGATTGCATTCAATGCATGTCGTCGGGCGTTGTCTTGAGGCGGTAAACAACTTAATATGTAGAATCGGTGGAGATGTGAAATAGCTGTTATAAAAAATATTGAAAAGACATGAGTTATAAAGTTTTTAGAAAGATCTTCAATGGTCACACTCCTCGCTTCCATTCACCTCTTCCGTTCCACTTCCACTTATCATCAAGCATTCACTTACCTGCTCAAGTTCACTGTCCAAAATGTGCCATTACTTTTGTGCTCCCGACCAATATTGAAACAGTAACGACAATTTGCAGGCTAAGAGAATAATATCTAATTCTGTTCTCGTATGTAACTCCACATGTAAAACACTATAGTTTTAGATTCGCCTTTACACTAGTTGTTGACATAATGGGATGGTTTATCGATACTTATTCACATTGTCTATTCTCATCACCAACCCCATATTCTAAAAATAGAACTATAGAAATTGTTAAAACGCCTTTAAAATTTGCCATTTGACCGACTTCTTGAGCGCATCTAACCTCTTCTTCACGAAACTCATCCGTAACTCTCAACTGCAATCTATTAAGCACAAATATAAGGTCTCAATTTACATAAATATACCCCTAATTTAACGTGATTCTTGTCTTGTCTTTGTTAATAACGGAAAAATAGAGATATGAGCAAAACTCGGAAACTAAGTTGAGCTTCGCACTCACGATTACCTTTTCCAGGTTTGTGTACTATGGTACCCCACACCAACCTAGGCCTTTGCTTTGGTTCTTTCTCAGTAATCACTCAGATACATGAATGATCTGGGAGCACAAAACGGTATTGAACACAATAAAACTGAAACTGCAGTGGAAACCACAACGTATTATCATTCCCGTTGATAGATGATTGCTGATAGCATGTATAGAGTAAAAAAAATGACTGAGAGAGAGAGTCAACGCAAGGGTCTCGGTTGGTGTGGTATATAACACGTGAGCCCTGGTAAGCGTTTGTCTTTTCGACTATCTCGAGTTTGAAGTCCACCCGAGGTTCCGAGCTTTGCTCATACATTAGTATCCTTGGAGTTGTACGCCACATGCACGTTCACCTTGTCGATGTCGTACAATCGAACACGACAAGGAAACCGAGAAGATCACCAAGAAATTTCAACAGGAACAGGACAGGGCTAAACTGAAAACCGACCAGAAGGTTAAATGGTTAACGAAGTGAGCGTTGTTTGGAAGAAAACAAGTATTAATCGATGAATAAATTTCATTGGATTGTTCAGTTTACAGGAGGTTGTTATACAAATTTTATTCGGCTAACATTTCGACGTCGTCGTCTTCAACAGAGCCGAGGAATCATTAACACCAAGGTTATGTGAAAGTCGATTTAGTACAGTACTATTAAGCCTCTGTGCAAGCTATTCTAATACCGCCTGCTGTAGGATGGATTGTCCACATGAAACGAAATCATCACTAGTCGAAATCAGTCAACAACCGTTCTGCGTAAAAGAGAGTTGCCTGGTGAGGTTGTTTAGTACAGATCAATTCACTAAACCAGACTCTGAGCATACTTAAAGCTCTAGACTAAATTTTGATAACGATGTCGAGGAAGAGTCAACCCGACAACGAAACTGCGGGTTTGCATCGCAAAGAACTCTTCCATTTAATCGAACTTTTCCTTCCTTCTCCTGTCTTAAAGTTCCAGTGAACATGTTGCAAACGTCCAATACCATGGGCATTCTTCAACGGAAATAATAAACCGAATTATGTTCGACATCAGATGGAAATTTACAGATCAATCCTTCGAAGAGAATTGCTTCACTGTGAGCGTGAGTCAGGAACATAAGTATTTTTACCGCAAACAAGTAGGAAAACGGTAATGGGAACTCTGGAACCCGGTTAATATTTGAAGGCAGCTCATCTAACGAGTCTTTTTAGACGACTACATTATAAAAAAAGGCAGATAGTGCAGTGGCAGTGGTTCATTATAAGCATGGCTCTGGTTCGACCCCGCGGTGGTCTCACCACCTCCGTAATCTTTTCGGAGCCCAGAAATTGGTAGCAAACTTGTCTGAGAACATCTCACTTCAAGTAATTCAAAAGGGAGCGCTCCAGCCTAGCTACACCAGGACTTCAGGAAGAATCGACTCCAACACTCTTCAAAGACATTCATGAAGAAGACGACTATCATCAAACAGCAGCTCAACTAACACGCGAGACCGCCGTAGATGGTGGATGCGCGGAAATAAATGGAATATGAGAAGTGCTGGGATACACACAGCAGACATGTAGACGGGCTATGCAAAACGTATATGCACATATATATATACATATATGTATATAACAATTTATAGGTACATATATATGTATACATATATATACGTATATATATATACATGTATATATATATATATATATATATATATATATATATATATACAATTTACGAATTCCAGGATAACATCGAAAGGAGTAGTAAATCATAATAGTATGATGACTTTGATAACCACGTTTGAACTTGAATAACTAAGAAATGGACTCTTAATTTATAAAACACATACATAGTATATTATAGCTGCAACTCGCTCTTCACTACTATCGTTCACCACTTTCCACTGTCTAATATAAGCGGAGGGATTCCATTTCTTCCACAGCATAAGCATAAATTCATCGAGTTGGATATAAGGAGATGGTCCAGAGCCTTCCCTTAGTTTAACCGAAGAGTATTTTGCAGGATCTAAACAAAGATTTCTCACATGGTAAAGAGTTAAATACAAGTTGAATTCCCTACACTGAATACCATGAAACCTCTGCAATTCGTTTCCAATGATATCTTTCATTCCTAGTAACGGAAATTCGGACGCATTCGCAGGAATGCAAATCGAATCGTAGAACACTTGTCGATCAGACGGCTTTTTAGAACCTAAGTAATACGACTGATTCTCCTCGAACAAAAACTCATATCGCTGAAAATTTTTGATATTTTATTTGAAACAAACTTACCGTAGAACGTACAGTATTCCGCCACCTTGAATATTGTGTTCTTACCAAGTTTAGATGATAAAAACAAACGAAAGTTCCTGTTTTTGGTGTACACTGAGTTGTCGAACAAAACAGTTTCCTAAAACAGGACGCTTAATGGACGATGGGTAAGACTAGTAGCGATAAACTAACGAATACGCATCTTAGTACCATCAGAATTCCAAATCTTTACGGGAGAATTTTCTGACAGGATTTCTGTAAGTCGTGTACAAAATGGGCGGATATGTAACTGGAACGTCATAGAATGTGAAACGTCGAAAGGGTGGCAATAGTTCTGACAAAAAAAAGTCCACAATGAAAACAAGAACGTGCATTAGATGGAAAGAGGTATCCATTAGGTAGATGACAGATGACATGAGCAGAAAATTTACTCTCCGTTGAGCTGTCGAGTACGAGAAAATCCTACAAAAATCGACATTTTCGAAACGAGCCTCAAATGCGAAGTAGATCTCCAGGCCAATAAATTAACCTTCGCTGGTTCCGCTTCGATGTCAAATTCATCATGTAACAAACGTCGCACCGTGTTCATGAAGTAGTTATAAGCCGCCTAAAAAAGTGACGTGCTAGCACCTGCTTATAACATTTTATGAAGCCACACAGTGAGGAATGCAGTTAATTCTGCCACGACCGACTTTCTATTAACCTCGGCATTGATCAAGTGATTTTCTTCGTATTTTTGTTGAGCAAACGCGAGGTGTTACTAAACGCGCAGTTAATTCTACTTCATTTGCCTCTGTAACCCTAATCTCTGTGGTTTGTCTTCATGCAAACTAACAATCAAAATTTGAATTCTGTTCTTCTGAAAACGATTCCAGTCCATCTAACGAACAACCTCTTAAGGTCAGCACAAGGAATCTGTTCTATTCCAGTAATATTTGGATTAGGCGAAAGCACTTAGCTAGATTAGAAATACTGCAGTGGAAATTAAAAGTAAATCCGATAGTAACCACATTCCTTCGAAATATTTGTGCAAATAAGTTACAGCCAACTGTTAACAAGTGACCAACGCGGAGTTCAGACATCTTTAGGACGTAGACTTAGATGATCTGCCTTCACATTCTATTCAATCCCAGCATTTACTTTCATCCCACTGCATTGCAACCGTCTTCCACTGAGGTAAGCGAGTTCGGGTGCGACCATGACCTCATGAGATGTCTCCTTATCTTCCCCTTGATATGTTGAATGTTGGTCGAGTGTGATTTTGATTAGGACCCGAAACAACCGTGCTACGTTGTTTTCAGGCCGTCACCACCGGCAATTGCGAATTTTCACGTATCAGAGGGAAGTTTGCCGCCTTGAGATCCACTTCTTCCAGAACGGAAGAACGGATTCTGTGAGGGCGGAATTCCGCTGCAGTCGACCTACGGCTAGAAAAGCGATCTGACAAGCCGAATTGCTTTTAGGACACAGCCGCGATTAAAAATTTTTGCGTAGTTTTAGGTTCTTGTTTGCCGTGTGCTTGTCGAAATGAGCTTTGTAAGACACATCCAAAATTAACCGCTTCCCAACACATTGGTTCATATTTACTCACGTACCTCATGATCAATGTTGGCATTAGTAGCTTTAGAGTATTCGAGGTCAAAGTAAAGGCGACATGGTGACGATTCGGTAATAAGCTCATAAAAGTGACGATCTTTTAGGGTTTCATACCAAGACCAAAAGCGCTCCAGAGTACTCACAAGATAACGTCGCTCACCATCTGAAATGAGCAATGCTAATTCAAGAATTTAATGGCAGTACTGGACAGAATTAGGCTTAAAGACTGATCTCACAAAGATAGCAAGACTAAGAAGATCATCTGTTATAAAACAGCTGATTGAGGACTGATAGAAAGTGAATTTTGTAGCTCAAATCTTCAAGTAGAAATCACTGCCAAATTTGTACGAAAGGGTAGTCATATAAGTGACAATATCTAAAAATTCAAACCGACTTGTTTGTTCCGGCTTCTCAAAGCTAAATATTCGAGAATTTTTGAAAACTTTTACAGATTCTTCAAGTTTTCCAATAGCCGAGCGTTGCTTGGAAAACGTTTCCATCTCTCCAAAACTTTTTTCAACTAGCGAAGGTCGTTTTGGATTGACCTAAATTACATTGCAACTCAGAAATTTTCTCAGAAATCCAGAATACTGAAGAATGAAGGTAGCAACCAGAGTTGATGGTATCAAGTTTTCCTTAGTCGTACAGTTCAACACTTGCTTCTTTCTTGGTGGGCCGTAGAACCAAGAGTCATCTAGGTGGACAACGTCATTGAAAGAGTCTTCTGGATCGGAATCGGATGTGGTTGTTGCAAGCTTCGAATGCATCGCCATTCCTCTAATACGTTGAAAATTTAGGCTTTTTTTTTTCTTGGTATGGAATGCTATCCACACTTACGCGACGATGTAATTTCTTTAGGAGTTATATGATGCGAAAACAATGACGCCTCCCTACATTAAATCTAAATATCCCAATTCATAGTAAATTTTATTAATTGTAATGAAAACTATTGGAATCTACAAATCATTTCCTAGAGGAGGAAAGCTATGCTCTTTGCGTCAACTCGGATCCGAAAGGAGTAAAGCAGGATTGCAGCCAACGTAAAAAATGGTCTCCTCCAATGTCGTCTATATTTGCAGCTGCCACTCTTCCGTTGGAAATTTCGAAACCTTTAAATTTCACTCTCAACTTCTTGGGATTTCAATTCTATAGATATTTGAATTTGAAAGGACAATGTATGGAAATTAAGAAAGCGCTTCATGCAACAGAGCAAAGTCTTTTCTAAAAATATGTAAAGTTGTGAAGTTCTAGAATGCTCTAATGATGGGGGAATTACTGTCATTGATCGAACAGCCAACTTCGCTGCGATACGGTATTCATATTCTTGCAACCAATAAGGACTACTGATGGGAAAATGGCAGGACTCCAACTAATCTAAAAAAATTAAAACATCAACTAATCTTCAACCGACTCTACAACTTTCTCTGTCGTACCAGTTCATGAGTTTTCCTAGTGGTAGAACTAAGCATTCCAAGCGATCAGTTACAACTTCGATGATTTTCTGCGTGGCTAGAAACTATTGGTGAAACGACAGATGGTTTGGTGTCCACATCTTTTTTTATGTGACCCGTCTTCACGTCTACTGTGCCGATCCCAGCACTTATCACACTCGACTCGTTTCCTCGCATCCACTATCGACGAAGATCTTCCAACCTTTACGCGTTGTGGCTGCTTGAGAATTCTCATTTCGTCTTGAATGTCGTAGAATGCTGTTCGAATCGATTCTCCTTAAAGTCCTGAGATAGCCCAGCTGGAGTGATCCCAGTTGGACTATAGCGAGTGATTTTTTTTACTGGACAAATCCGGTACCAATTTCCAGACACCGGAGGGATGACAGGCTCGGTTGCCTCGAAGTGGAATCGAACTAGAACCATGCTCGTGATGACCGACATCACTACTATGTGCCATCTGTCCCATGTCGACATCTGGTTGGAAAAATCAACGCGTGACTAAAGCACTCCACTAACTGCATATCAGTTACAAAAGTATAGCAGCCAAGGCCATTAAATTTTATGTAGGGACCTTAAAAATATCATAAGCACACGAGGACCTCGAAAGGCACTGAAGGGAAGAATATACGTTTGCAATCACATGTGTACTAGTTTCACACCTTAATCGTATTTTCATATCTAGGACAGGCCCTATTATGAACACTATGCATAACACCAAACATTAACCAAGCGGAACGTATGCTTGCCGATTTTGATGAAGCCTGTGGAAAGAGTGGTCCTCAACTAAATCTCACAAAAACGATGTTCATGTTGAACGGATTGGTTTCGAATGATCCATTCACGCTCAATCGAACGAATATCTACGAATGCTCCAGTTGTGTCCATCTAGGTCGAGAAATTAATATGATGAACGACCTAACTCCAGAGCTGAGCAGGAGAAAACTAGCGGCTTGGGAAGCTTTCAAGAGCATCGAGGATGTAGTGAAGAGAACAAAGAACACCTGACTCCGTGCCCACCTTTTCAACTCAACGGCACTCCCTAGACTAACGTATGTTTTAGAAATCTGGTCGTTACGTAAGCAGGATGAAAGGTCACTCAGTGTTATCGAACGCGCAGTCGAAGGGACGATGCTGGGAGTATCCCGTTTCACACAAGTAAGGGAAAGGTTTCGAGGCTCCGATCTACGTCAACGATCAAAAATCAAAGAAGCCGTTTTTCACGCTAAACCGTCCAAGATAAAGTGGGCCGGACACCTAATGCGCATGAACGACAACCGATGGACAAGAGCCGTTAGTGATAGGATTTCTCGGGATTTCAAGCGCACTGCAGGAAGACCACCGACCACCGAGGAAGGTCAAGAGTTCTTCACGAAGAGCTTAGAAGAAAGATATGAAGCTCGACGAGTCCCTAGAGCGAGCAGGACCAACTAGGCTACTCTTGAACGCGATAGGGAAAAATGGAAGATTTACTGGCGCCCGCTCGAGTCACTCGACGATCAACGGGACTACAGGTGATACAGGTGATGCACTTGGGTCGAAATTTGGGTTTAGTATTTCATAGTGAGGTTACGGAAAAAGTTGATCAAATATGCTTTACGTCAGCATGACCCTTCTTGGCTCTGAAGATGATGAAATGAATGAAAATATAAGCCATAATGAGATTCTATATTTATCTTTTCAATACTATAAAAAGAACCGCTCCTTTCTGCGTTCGTTTGAAGGACCAGCCCACCCCTTAACTTCCACAAAAGAGTTCTATTAATTTACGGACTTTAGTGAATAGAAAAGCTTGGTCAAACTAGGAACATATTACGAAACGATCATTGGTCGGGATACGTTTGGAAAACGAATACATAGGTGGAAAGGGTAGACCACTGGACTTTCGTATAAAACATACCTAATCGGTAAACTTAAAGATAGACCAAACACTCCACTACGCTGGCATAGGACGTAGACATAACGGCGATTTCGAAATGGGAGTCACTATCCTCGCGCAGGGATCGAAAACTTCAGCGCGCAAGACTCTCGAAGCATTGTAGATTCCAAATTCTAAGCATCCAAAGACGAACCGCAGGGAGTGATGTTTCGTTATCACACATGACCTCATCCAGTATTTCAGAGTGATATGTTCACGCGAGAGGCGAGCACTATCTGTCCATGTGAACCCTTGAACGATCGGTCTCGTCGTGGCATACTCAGTGGAAGCGGTGAGTGTGCGAAGAAGCTGTTTTCTTTTCAATGTCATTGAAATCCCGATTTTGTGATTCTTCAGTTTTAGTTACGGAGCTGTTTGGCTGACTGGACTGGAGTCAACTTGACCTTTAACACCACCGAAAGGTCAGTTTTTTCTCAATAAAGAATAAGGCAATAAATTCGTGTGTTCTTATTAAGGAAACAGCGTTGTGGGGAAGGAGAGGGTGGGTGGTTCCGGTCTAGCAGCAGCTTGGTTTTTAATGTTTTCTAGGGGCTCTACTTGAGGAGATGCTTAAAAAAATTGGTACTTGACTAGCGAGGGTTGAATATGGTGAATAAGATAGTTTTATAGTCAAATTTCGCAGCATTAATGAAATCATCTGATGCTCACCGGTTGCGGACTTTCCAGAAAATCGTGTTTTTTCAAGTTGCTGACAAAAATTTCTTTTTTGCTAGTTTTTCCGGAATTCAAAAAATTATGATTCCATAAGTACACCAGGAAATTAGTCACTTTTGTATGGCACCACTTCAGACGTGCAGTTCTTATCCTTTCAGACAAGTCCGCTACCAATTTGCTGGCTCCAGAGGTATGGAAGGCTGAGTGAGCTCTGGACGCGTGATTGAACGAAGAGCTACGTATGTCGCAGGGCATCTCTAACCACTGCTCTACTCGCGGTAGGACTCAGTAGTAGTTCGTAAATTGTAGGACTTGCTCAATGAAAGTCGGATTACGCTGAGAGCACCAAGCATTCGTAGTACATTGCTCAAGTTAAAAGTACAAGGATCGTTGCTGAATGTAATGGTATGATACAAAAATGATAAAGTCGTAACAGAAGATAGAATTTGTAGAAGATAGATCATTTCAACTCTGAATAATTGAGAGAAGGGTGGCAGAAGAATCCCTAAGAAAACAACTACGAAGTGCTGCACGACGACAATAGACTTTCATCTCACAAATTTAGATTTTGAAAAGCGCGCGTTAAAGATAAGGATTAGAGCGTGGAAACTTGAATATTATCGTCCAAGAGGTGAAGTCCCAGTTTTCATGATAAGCCGTGACTTCGTTTTCCTTCCATTGTTTCCCATTTCGTTAAGAAATTGGCTTATATTGTGTGCAGAAATGCACTAGCTCGAAGTTTTTTGCAAACTGTTCGTTTATCCATTTTATACCCGGTCTACTAAAGTTTGGCTTTTTTGGTTACATTAGTTTTTTCGCAGTAAGGTATTTCTAGTGATACGCAGAGATGGAAGTGGACTTTGGCATATCGAGTTATCTAGGAGATCGGAAAACCACTATTCCATGTGTTATGAAGGAACTATATTCCGATTTCATTGTGAGAGAAGTGTTAGGTAAACGATACGTTCTTTTTCTATTGTCTTTCTTGTTTGTTTCCGGAATTTCATCGGATTCATAGTGTCTTCAGCTGATCAGAGCGTGCTGCGACTGGTGACGACTTCCGAAGTTCAGAAGTACGTCAAGGATGAGGAAGACAAAGCTGTAAACGAGTCCGTCTCAGTACCTTCCGTTGTCACCGCTGATCAAATATCGGCACTTGATGGGCTGAATAAGACTTCAGCACCACTAAAAATTACTTGTGAAGTAGGTCTCCCTCCATTTGCTTCTAATTTTTTCAAACCTACTTCATAAAGCCGTTTACAGCATTAGAAATATGTGTTCCCTTTCCGGTTTTCTTAATCAAGGACGTCTATACCCGTTGGGAGGGGACGTCTATACTGCCTGAATCAAAACAGTAGTAAAATGTTTTGTGTTGAATTACTAAAGTGACAAGACTTTAAAGAATGCGTGTTCATGTCTTTCTATGTTTCAGAAACTCAGCAAAGACGACCGAAAGGCTTTTCATGAATTCGTCAGGCTTAGATACCAAGGGAAATTGTCTTCTGAAACCAAGAATAATGCTATCGAGATCAGTTACTGTGGTGTAAATAGTAGAACAAGGTTTGCTCATTCTTATTTGAATAAGTCCCTTTAAAGACCTTTTTCTTGAATTCAAACACTTTATCTAGGAAGCGCAAGCGTTGGGACCAACACTGCCCCGATTATTGTCATTTCACGCTGGCGAAGGAGAATAAAGACACCAGCTATGCTCTTGGAGTTATTGCAAAATTTCTCCAGTTAGCTATATTTTAAGATTTTATTCATTCTTGCGTGTGGTGCGGTGGTCATGGTCGCCGTACAAATGAGATCGATCACCGCGCCGCAGGCTCACCAAGCCTTTCATCCCTCCGGGATCAGTGATTGGTACCAGACTTCTCTTGCGGGATAGCAGCACTGGCTCGATACATCGATAGGCCATTGTGAGTCATTGTAAAGGCCAGATGTGCATTAAATCACCTCCAACTATGCTTAATGAAGTCGAATGCTTGGTGCATCCCATAGGGATTGATCTACGCCGAGAGCTTTATCCTTTTTATTTATTCATTCTTGAAGTCGTCCATAAACCGTTAACATTGCAGGGTGTCGGTGAAGAACTTCCGCACACACGGTATCAAGGATCGTCGTGCCATTACCTGTCAGCGTGTTAGCTGCAATCGAGTCGAAAAGGTTCTTCCAGAGGATAATTTGCTTTCAGTGCAAGAACGATTTGACTTTGTGGATTGGTTGCTCCATCTGTCTGTTAAGATATTTCACTATAAAGTAGCGTAACGCTGCATTTCAGGAGCGTATACTTAGTCTCAATACTCATCTGAGAGACATTGTTGTATACGATGTCAAGTATGAGCATGACGAACTCAAAATGGGTGGCCATTGGGGAAACCGTTTCCACATAATTCTGAGGTCGTTCAAAATCTTATATCGTTTAAATATAGGTTCTTAGGTAACCGTTTTGATGACGTCATTCTTTAGAAGTATTCCGTTAGAATCAAGGAACATTCTGGAAGACCGCCTACGAGAGTTTGTTCTGCACGGATTCATAAATTATTTTGGTATTTTACCAGTAGATGTGTTTTTTTGGGAAGCTTTTTTTCAGTTCCATTTCGTTTTAGGTACGCAACGTTTCGGTACATGCGGTACTAATACTGCTGCCGTTGGTAAAAAGATTTTGCAAAGAGACTGGGAGGGTGCAATTGAGCTAATTCTTAGCAACAACCAGATGAATGGTGAGTGAGTGATCAGCATTGTTTTCTTTTCTTGAATCGTTTTTATTTCAGTTTTCCTTGTCCTTTTCCTTATCCTTGTTCTGCTTGTTGTTCTTATTATCAAATGGGATAACGCTAGTAACACTTTTATCTCGTCTCCTCTATTAATCACTTTTACAAAGAATATTAGGTTTTAGGTTACCTTGGTTCAGTTGGCGATGCTTCACGATGTTGGAAGGAAACTGGCGATGCTTCTGTGGCGCTAAAGAAACTTAAAGGTAGTCAGGCGTATGCGTCAATAGAAGCAATAATTTTCAAATGTCTCGCTAAAGGCGGTACCTGGCAAAAGGTTGGTATGTTTTTATCTTGTTTTTCTTCTTTGAATTTGTTAGTTTGATTAACATTCTCTTGCAATGGCTTGCCATGACAGGTGGAGTAATGTTTCTGCTTGTCGAACTGCTCTGTACATCAAGCGTTCGTTCAGTTATCACTCTTCCAAACTGAGAGCGAGTGGAACATATCTTTCTGAGAATCTAACTAAGTTTAAATCAGTGTCAGGAATAACTAATTGTTTTGGTAACTGGATGGTATTTGGAAAGCTGGACAGTGGTGACGAGCTGAGAGATCCCTGAAACGGCATTCGATTCCAGGGAGGACGAGTGGAAATTGTACTGGGGTCCGCACGATTCTTCGTAATTTGTGGCAGCGAATCATTTCGGTAGTGAAGTATAATTGTAATTTTGTTGAGAACATTTACTTTTGAAGAGCAGTAGAGTTGCGAAATAACCTTTTACGTTTGTTTTGTGCTTCAGAGAAGTCGAACTCTTCGGACCCTAGCATTTGTTAATTTGCAAATCAATGTCTATACATCTATACAGTTGTCAGATGACATGGAACAGCAAACACAAGAATATGTAACCATTTCGCACTCATTAGGCAATTAATCCATGCTATTTTAAACTCATTGGTGGCAGTTTTTGAGCAGCATCGGGCTGACAAACGGGGAAATCAAAACCTTCTGTCCCGATACCGCAAAGTCGTTGAAAATTGTGGTGTAGGAAATCTTGGACCAGTCGGTTATTATGCGATTATGCGGAAGTCGGAATATTTTAATATGAAACGTATTTCTAAAGCATTTGTTGCGAACTCAGACTTTCAGTTTGACCTCAAAGTTGTATTTCTATGAATATTTAAGACTCTTACCACGACCCCTAATCTCGGGTTTGCTGCTAACTGGACGTCTTCTAGTTTTCAGTCCTTATGGAGTTGCTGATTTTTTCAAAATTAGCAATATTTCGATAACTGAAGGAATTCGTGAGAGGTTTTGTTTGAGAAATATGAATGTTTTGT
Organism: Angiostrongylus costaricensis; assembly: GCA_900624975.1. Lineage (NCBI taxonomy): Eukaryota > Metazoa > Nematoda > Chromadorea > Rhabditida > Metastrongylidae > Angiostrongylus > Angiostrongylus costaricensis. The sequence goes on from UYYA01003941.1 coordinate 137,303, forward strand.
AGAAAAGACTGCTGTATTATTTCAGGGTATGAGTGATATATATGGGGCTATTACCATGCCATATTACTGTGGTCCACCATACACTGCTGTTAGAATTTGGAAGTGTTTTGCAGCTTATGGGCCTCTATTCCAGTATTTTTTATACCCAGCTTATACTTATTGCTATACAGAATTTTATATCTGCATGAATGTCATTCACTTTAGAAATTAGAATTAAAATAATAATCGATTAGCAAATCAATTTCTGGTCAGTGGACTGGTACGGAGAGCCTTTTTGTATATTTCTAAGTGCAGAGTAGAGCTTTTTCCGAACAACAGCCAATACAACATCTGTGTTCTGCTAACCGTCAGTTGGTAATAAAAAGTATAGGAAAATAGTTTTACATGTTACAATAAACTACTGAAAAGAAAGCAGGACCAATAGGTGTACTACCGGCCAGTCCCGCTAAACCATTATGGCACATACAGGTATTATAGGTGTTACTCATCGCAAAAGTGTGGTGTTTATATTTCAGGATAAGCACAGTTCTATGAGATATATGGTTTGTGGTTGTCTTCTAATTATTCAGTAACCATTCATGTCATTGGGCTTCTTACTTGAATTCTTTGGTACCTGCACGGCTTGTCTTCAAGAGTAGTGGTGGCCCGGGCACATTTTCTACTCGTTTCCATCTTGCGCGATTTTCCCGTTGATGGTCTTCTTCGAGTACAATGATGTCTGCCAGAAACATTCCATTTTACAAATATCGTTTTGAGCTGCGAATATTGCTGGTTGACACGAGTAAAAAACATGTGTGTCCATTCGTAGGTCATCGTTCTAGAGGATGCTTTCATCGTTGTGGAATTGATTCCGCTGTTCTTCTTGTCCATCAGTCGTCAAGCCTTCTTATTAATCATTTCGTCGATGTTTCACGTTCGAACTGTGTTTGTATGGGCCTCAAAAACAAAAAATGTTTCGGAAACTTAACGACGAGATGGTTTCGCATCTAGTGTACCAGTTAAATTTTGTCACTGTCATTCTTTGGAGCGCGCGATAAACACGTTGATTAAAAAAGGAGGGAGTGAAGTTTTGGCTATATTATTCGATCGGTGGCCTCTCTGAGGTTCCTAACGTATCCCATACTCTCCTCTTTACCTTAAACGACTTCTTCTTCAAGCGAGTTTCCGTGTTCGTTCAGTACCTCAATTACTAGGAAGATGTATTCTTTCTTATTGGAGAGTCATTCATTTCCACTCAGGCGCCGTTGAGTGGTTTTTACACGAACAGAATTTCCTTCCTTTCCTTTTTATACTATGTTCTGCGTTCAGCGCCAATTATCCTTAACTGTTGTTTTTCGAAAAGATAACAATGTCGCTGCAAAACAAGTGTTTATGGGAATTTTTACCACCAGTGCCGTAGTTACCAAATTCTTCCCAATGAAGCTACTTTGCAGTTCAAAAGAATGCGACGGTTTACGGCCTAGACTGGGTGATGTAGCCATTTCAGTTCTGTTTTCTTATCAACATGGCAAAGTAGTGTATTTTCAACAGAATTTTTTTAGCATAAACACATATAGTTGTGGTCAATGTAGTAGGTTCCCTGTAGTAATTCTCTTTACTCCATTTGTTGTGCCGCATCTAATGTTCCTGTTGTGTGCGATAAGGTAGTCTGAATAGCTTCTAGAGTACCCTTGTCAAGTAGATCTTTGGTAATTACGATGATTCCTTCGGTCACACTTAGCTAGGATGACGGCTCGAAATCGTCCACTGACGGAGCTGGAGTCTTTTCCTCCTGGTCGTGAAGTGTATGGGCTGCACGAAAGGGATGTATTAGTTTGTGGTTTCAGTTCGAAGGAACCTGGGAACGAGAAGAGAACAGAAGGCAGTTTTCCTCTAGCATTGAGTTTGGGATCTGGGAACAAGCACATGGGACGGAAAGAAATTGTTGTAGGAGTTCCCCCTGTCAATACCATAGGTGGTAAATGATAGTATCTTCGATCATAAGATCTGATAGTGAAGCATTGTATTATTTGCTTTGGTTCCTAGGTTGTTTCTTTGTTCTTCTTTGAACTGCATCTAACTGTTTTTCTTTATATTTCATGTTGCAGCGATCACCTGGAGCTAACTTTGTCATGTTAAGTGTGTTAAAGTAGGATATAGGTTGAGTTCTTTTTTCTTTAGCAGTTTATTAGTGCTAGTGGACATGCGATTTAACTCCTTGTTTAGAAGCCTTCGTTCGTAAATCTTCTATAAACAGTTCGCTTGTCGGGTCCTCCTTTATTTCGGTCCACTAATGTGAGAAGAGGCGTAAACTGCGGTGGTTAGAGGTGCACTGCAATACACACGTGATTATTGGTCCAAGCCCAGTCCTTTGTTCACCAAGCCTTCCATTCCTCCGAGATCGGAAAATTGGTGCGAGACTTGTCTGGGCGGATTTTAGCATTGATTTAATCCATCGATAATCCACTATAAGTCAGTGGATAAGCCAAATACGAATTTACTCACCTCTAACGATTCTTGGTTAAGTCGAAGGCATGGTATCTCCAACAGAGATTGATCAAGACCGAAACCTTTTATTTTTTAATTTGAGAAGTTAGTACTGGTTATTCTTGAAACAAACTTTCCCTTCTGTTCTTATCTTTCTCTTCTTAGGCGTGGATAAAAGTATTTTAAGTAAAGAAAGCAATATAAGTAGTAATAATCGAATCATTACACATAGGAGACGGTGACAGCGATCGGATTCACTGTATTGAACACTGCGAAAGTTTAGTGTTAATAAAGGACAATCTTTTTTCGTATGAGGATATGGCTGGTCTCCGCGCACGATTTACTATTATGCACATTTCATTTCCAACAATAATTCATCTGCAAATTGTCGTTAGAAGCTCAGTGAGACAGTTTCTATCATTATTTTGGTCTTCTATTCCGATTTTTATAGTTCTGCAGCAATTTCTCTAAGTTTCTGGTGTTCTAACATTTAAATGTCCTAAACGATTCCATATAAGGATTTTTCGTCGTGAACCACCTCGGATTGTTATAGAGAAAAGCGGGTTGTTCGCCTCCGTAAGTTAGACAAGTTGGCAAGTACTGTCTGGTGCTCATGTTTTTTAACGCTGAGAGTATGGAAGTATGACCAAATCCTTGCATGACTCGAAATGATAGATAATAGGTGGATGAGCGGCAAATCCTATGGTATTGACGTTTGGTGTCGGAGGTTTTTCTCTGTGAATGATAGTAGATAGCTTATCGGTCTTTTTTATTTGCTGGTTTTTGATAACTTTTAATGTCGAAATCTAAGAGACATCGGAAGGAAATTTATATTTTTAAAATTGTCAATCGGTACGCGGCAGTCGCAAATATCAAAACATTTAAGAAGACCATCCTACGAAATTCCGACTTTTTCATTGCTGGGTATTCAAAATACGAACATCAGCAAATAAAAATTTTGTTCGCTCTAAAAATCTGATTATCACCTCGGTGATAAAGGTGGCATCGTATTCTGTGAGTAACCATTTGTAGATTCTAATGGCGTATATCGCACATCACTTCAGGTAGTAAATTTTGCTATGAACAAATATAATTGTCTATAGTTGAAAGGCGTAAGTATTCTCGATCATATTGAACTCTATACAATGCTTGTCGTCCGTTATGGGTTCATAAATAACGCCGCAAATACGAATGTTTCAGTGTATTACTGAGGCTTTGCCCATCAATTTGAGAAGTTTGTACGTCCATGCTTATCAAAGCCTTTTGTGGAACAAGGTGAGCTCTCATGCTTTCTGGTCTCTGCTATTATCGTGGTACGTTTACTTATGTGATTGTGGCCTAGGTTGTATCGCGTCGTATATCAGAGAATGGGGCTGTGGTATGCACAGATGACTTGGGGTCTGATGGAAAGAAATTACCTTCGGACGCTTCTCCCTTTGATATCTACATCCCTCTTCCTGGCGAAAATGTCACATTTGAGAGGAATTATGGTTAAGCCCTTGTTTGTTTTATGCATTTTTTCTTTTCCAATTATTTCCTTTTTTAGATAGTTTTATATCCTTTCCTTAGGCTGGTAGTATTATTTTCTTCGTTACACTTTGTAAAAGGTTTTTCTTCGATATTTTCAGTAACAAAGTGGTATGAAGAACTATTGACTGAAGATGGGTTGTCTTTCTCGTCATTCTCCACTCTGGAAGAGTAAGATGATGGGCCTAGTGCTCGACTGATTATTTGTTTTAGTATCTAATATTATTTAGCCGGTTCGCTCTGGGAGAAACGACAAGGGCAATGTTAATATCTCCTAAAGACGTGAGGTGGAAATTCATACGATATAGTAATCCGAGAGCATATCTTCAAGTTAGTAGTTCTGTATACACAGTTCAAGATTCAGAACTGAGGAGAGGCATTACGTAGTTCCTTTAAGGATGGACTATCTACTCAAGCTATAGATGATTCGGAAATGGTGGGCGATCTGATGGCAGTTCAAGTAGAATTCAGCCTTTCATCTGGCTGTTATGCAACGATAGCACTACGTCAAATTACTGGAACTGATATGGGCAAACAGTCAATGAAGGTGGGTCACTTCGCTGTTCACACTAGCCTGTATAAATTTCCACCAAAATATTTCGGTCTACATTTCTTCTAGAATTTTTTTGCGGGAAATGAGGAAAAAGAAAAGAGGACAGTGAGACAAGCTCACTGATGTGTTTTACGAACTTTTTTTTTACTTATTAGAATTTACTGCAAAAAAGCTTAAACTTTGCGATCCAATTCTTTCATCTTCAGATTCATTCTGAATCAGCCAGGAATGACGAGTGTGGCAAAGAGGGTAGTGGTAAACCTGATGGAGATTCAAGTGTTGCAGTGTTTAGTGAAACGCTGTAGGAGAATATTAATAATAATAGAATAATAATAAAGTAGGAGATAAGAATATTCTGATAATGTTAATAGGTGACGTCACGCCTACGGAAATGGGTAGTGATGATGGAATCTTTATACATGGATTAAAGTAAATAGGACTTTCTTGCCATTGTTGGCATTATCTTATCGTTGTTGTCGTACTTGTTTTATCATTACTGTTATTACCATCTCATTATTTTTCTTCATAGCTTGATAATCTCAATAAAGATTCAATTATATTATGTGAAAACCAATTTAGGCTTCATCCACTTCTTTCTTTTCACCCACATTGCTGATTCAAACTGGCAGCTATGGTATCTCCGTTCTTTGTTTCAGATGAAAATTAACGTCAAGAACAGGTCGAATGGCAACGTTTTTCAAATAGAAATTTCTCCAACAGACACCCTAGGCGAGTTACGTTCGCGAATTTCCTCGAAGCTTGAGAATTTGTAAGTTTTGCTTTGATTTTCTTCAGTTTGACGGACATTCCGTATTGTGTAGTGAGGTCAGCCAATTTATCCGTTTTAAGAAATAACCGAGAAGTTATTCGCATTTCGCTTGGTGCAGAAGAGCTAAGATTTCCCGATCCGGTGCTTATTAAAGATGTCGGCATAGTGAGTGGGGATCGGCTTTTCATAGAAACGTTGGTTTTATCGATTTTTTTTAACATATCGACGATAAGCTTTAGTTCATTTGGATCGTGGCATTGGTCGCGAACTACATTCTTGAGAAATATTTTGAGTTCACTGTAAAGTCGTGCATAAATGATTTCTATTAAGATGTCCACAAACATCCACACATACAGCTGCAGACACAAGACAAGATGTTCTTCTAGAAAAGGAGGGTAACGATAACAGGCAACAGTGCACTTCAAAGGAGTCTGATGAGAATCCTAATCCAGCAATTGCGTTCCGTGATCTTGTGATCCGTGCGGCCAGAGATTACTTGGAAAACTCACAATACTCGGTTTTTGCATGTTTTATTTCACCACGTCTATTAACGAACAATTCGATTCGTGTTTAGAACTCGTTTCTACAATCATGGTGTGGACAAAGTTTATCAGGCGCTGAACTGCATTTTGAATTTCGTAGTAGGAATGAAACCTCCATTATATTTATTGTCATCACGGCGTTTTCAACTCCATTCGTATCAGCTGTCGTGAATGTAGGACGGATAGTCGGTGAATGTTTCGCAATTTAATACATTGTAGGCTTACGTGAACCTAAAATTCCGCTACTATGATTGCTGCATTTCAACGATATGTAACGTTATCCTCGGAAAAGGTAGTAGCACGTTCGTTCCCCACCGCTGACACCTGCGGTCCGGTGTTTTGCAATTACCTTAGCATCATTACAGTTGCATTTCACATAATAACCTGCCGTGAAAATTTGATTAGGTAGCAAAGTTAGCATTATAACGTTTTGTTCTCAAGCTTCGCTACTTCCATTTTTGCTGTTTCAAATGCATGAAGGCTATCAATTAGTTTATCAGCTGAAGATACGTGGAGTTGAAGCTTCGCTATTGTAATCGTTATATTATAACGATGATACGACATTTTGTCCTTAAACCTTACAATATCCATTTTCTTCAATGAAACCATGAAGATTTCTAATTCATCAACCGATACTTTCCGGGCTATCCGTCTTTGGACTGAGTATAGTCGTCGAGTGTTTCAAGGGAATACATAGGAGCAATTCTCCTATGTTGTAAACTAACTTATCTGTTTTGTTAGTATAGTCGAGCATTTATCGACTACACTTGATATCGACGTTTTACCGGAAACAAAATTATAAATATTTCTCAAGACTCATAGAGATGCTTACTCTATTTCATTTATGCGTGATACCGACTTACTTTTCGGTGATATGTGCAAAATTCTTACACGTATGCCTCACTTATTAAATTCTTGTAGATTTAAGTTGTAGATGTCGATGGTTCTATCTATTCAGATTTCTCTCGTAAACTTCTCTCGTCGTTTACTGTGCAGCAGGCAACTGTGAAGGATTGTGTAACTGATGGTGTTGCACATGCCCTTTCTAATTCTGGTACGGAATTATGGTTTTAGAAATAAAGGAAGTGCAAGTAGGAAAGGAAAAAAGAAAAAAGGGACTCAAAAGAACCAACATGGTATGGAGACACAAGGTACGAATTCGCTACGTTTCAATAGCGGTTATAGGAGCTACTGGTGTTACACTGATCCACCTCTGCTCCCTACGTTGTATTCGCGAACAACTGTTGGAGCACATGGATCCTCGTACTGTCACTCGTCTGTCTGAGGTTAACCACATACTTCGTTCAATCCTGATGTCATCTTCGGTAGATCGTACATACTGGATGAAGAGACTATCCAGGTATAGCGATTTCATTATTTGAATTCACTATTATCTCTGGCTTCTTTCCCTCCCTTTTGGTACGCATGGTGTGCATATAGTGTGCAATTTCCTTGTTTTAGTGACTTTAGTCAGCAAATGGTTCAAAAGGCGCAGACGAAAGGCGTGACCTTTCGGAGCATATATCGCGAAGAGTATGTTAGGAGGAAGCTGGCACGTCAAAACGATGCCCTATCGGTAAGCAACTTCGACGGCTTTCCTATACATCCTTCGCATAACATTCAGCTATTTAGGACCATCCGTATGCTACACCTCTTCCGTCGGGTACGCTCATTCGACCATATGATCCACATCCAAATATGCCAGGTCGTACAAGATCCCCAAACGGTCCATTGTTCCCTGCACCGGATCCACTCCAGCCTATTCCTAACCCTATGAACCCTCTTATTCAGCCTCCAGGAGTGAATCCATTTGGGCCAGCAGGAGCTCCTTTTGGTGGACCACGCGGACCATTCGGAGGAAGAAGTGAGTTTTTTCAAAATCTTTATGTTCTGAAGTAAATCGTTTTGATATTCATGAATTCTAGATCCATTAGATCCGTTCGATCCAAACAATCGCGAAATTTTCCCTTCACGTCCTGACCGCGGTGTTCCAAGAGGAGAACCTCGGTTCTTCCCCGCTAATCGTTGGGATAGGAACGACTTTATCTGACATTTGTAAAGATTCTGGTCTTAAGCTCTGTTTTTAAAAGTACATTGAGTCTATAAATGTGATTACAGTCCTGATGTACGGTTTCCTTTTCCGGGTCATGAAATTCTGGTCCGCTTACAGGAACTAATAAATATGGAGGTTTGCTTATTTGCACTACAGTAAGACTCCTTTACACTGAATAACAAAACTTGTACTACCACTTTTAGAGAAAACATCTGCAAGGAAGACCATTAGTTCTGGTCCCGTTATAGATTGTGCTGTTATAAGCAATGCATAGTATTGGATATATGGATTTACAACAAATAAAGAGGCATAGATAAATATCAAGTAATATGTGACAGAGATTGTGGGAATCGTGTGGCGCTCAGTGAAGTCTATTTTTTACCAGCAGCTATAAATTGTATTTGAATCAATGTGGAATTAAAAAGAACTTGTGCCTCTGTATTCGAAAAATAACACCTTCCACACCGTCGTATCTGGAAACATTGCTTGTGTCTGAAACAATATCGTCAGAAAAGCAGTTTCTTGTAAATCATTGGATCTTCTCCGGTCATCTCTTGCAGAGTGTTTTTGGTGGAGAAGTTATCGAATGACTACAAAAAGGATAAAGCATTAGACATTTCCGTACGACAACGAAGGCGCCATATTCGACATTTAGTTTACTCTCTACCATCTAAGTGGGACTATTCCTGCGAGGCCATCACAGGACTCCAGGAAGAATCGACTCGACCAGAGCTCAATGACATTACGGCTAAAGAAAATCCTCAAATAGAAGTCGAACCCATATGGAAGAAGTTGGAATACCTTCGTAGAATGATGGATGCGGGGAAACGAATAGAATGCAAGAAGTGCTGGGATCTGCATAGCAGGTGTGATAGGCCGGTCGTATAAGGAGAGGTACTGGGCATGCAGATCGAAATCCATCTCACTCAGAATCTAGTTAAAAATAAGGTCCCAGATGAAATACTAAACGAGCCGTTGTAAACCAGTGTGCATCTGTGCTTCCGATTCAAACTATGGTTTAACTGAACCAATGAAGTGGAGAGCAGGATATAAAGTCCAGTTTTTTTAAAAACTAGAATCTTTGATTACATTTTATTGCTAGTCAATGCAAAAACAGTGTCCAGCCTTAGACAACAATTTTCAAAAGATATAAGATTAGCTCAAAAAGACATTTTTAAACATAAGAACGGTTGAAATCTACACATTTTAGAAAAGTTTATTTATCTCAGAAGTACAGAATTCTGACGTTCTCGACGAGACTAATTCCTGAAAAGCACCTCCAGCCACGGAGGATTTTTCCGGATAGCACTTGTAGCAAATGCTTGGTAGTTCGTTGACGAGAGGATTGTTGTGTAAGAAAGACTTTTGCATCACCGGCAGTGGGTCCACGCTTTCAAGGTTTCGCCAGGATTTAGCGAGTAATAAATTATTCAATCTGCTATGAACGAAGAAAAAAGCATTATAATCACAATTCTTAATTTTTATTTAGTGCCTATTATTTTTCCAGCGGCAGGTTATTATGTGAAATACAACCGCAATGGTGCTGGGTTATAAGTAGAAGTAGAGACCTAAGTTGTGCTTCCAACCGGCAACTACCGTTCCTACGAGCTCACGTGTTCTCCACTGCACTACCGATGCCTATGCTTGCTTCCCTCTCAGCCAGTTCTTTACGCCAACCTTGCTATCACACATGAGCCTCCATAAAGGTTAACCTCGAATTCGAAGCGCGTCCTAGTTTCCGGGTTTTGCTCATATCTCTTTATGGTTGTATTTCACATAATAATTTTAACTTATTATTTACTGCCTACTCTTTTTAACGACAGGGTATACATTGCGAAATATAACTTCAATGATGCTGAGATATTTGCAGAACTCCGGACCGCAGGTATCTGCGGTGGGGAACGAACGCGATATTGTCCTTTCCGGGGAGTAACGCGTACACAACCACACCATGCGGGTCCTTCGTTTCGCCTGTCTCTCAGCTAGTTCTATTGATCTTTTGCCATCTGCAATCATCCGTCAGCGGTCCGGAGTTTTGCAAATATTTAAGCATCATTAAAATTATATTTCACATAATATTTTTTTCTATTCAAATCTACCTTTGCGCAATGTCTGCGAACAAAAGGAGACGAACTTGGTTCGAGAGAATCGTTTCAGCACGCTTAAAAGATTAGGTGTGCGAAGAAGCGCAAGATGTCAACTATTTCATGAACAAATAAGATCTAGAACTAGAACAATTTAAATAATAAATACTTTTAAAGTAATGTAGTTGTAAAATTCGGTACGGATTCAATCAACCCTGCTTCACCGGTGTTTCTCTAAAATATGACGTTGTTACCAAAAAGCACAGGAGCTTAACAGCTTTGTCATCAATGCATATGCATTTATTATTTCAATCGAACGGCAGTGAATAGATTCCGCCGGATGATGTCACCCTGCTAGACATATTCTTCTGCGGTCAGTGTAGGGTATCGGTGAAACGGCCGTATTTCTGTGCAGTAGTTACGATAGTAACCGTCTGAAATACTAGAGTAGGACGGATTAAAACGTTGTTTAACGAGCGTAAATAGGCTTCCATTTGTTTCAACACTGTCGACAATCGCTTTCACTTTTTTTATAGTTGATATAATGCTGACTGCTGCAGGATCCATTTCTCACCAAAGTAGCTCATATTGGAGACGGCAATCAATCAATACCAGCCCTGTATAAAAAAGCACCACTGAGTGAAGTTAACCATTCGAGAGGCACTCCTTTCAACGGATTCAACTTGATGCGACAGCGATTAACCACATCGCCTCTGCGACCACTTGTGGACCATCAACTCTTACCAACACGACCATGAAGAAGACGAAGACGTCGAAACATTAGCCGAACAAAAGTTATTTTTACACAGCCGTCATGTTAGCTTAATATTCCAGGAACGTATTTCTTTCATAGTAGTACTAAGGCTAAAATAAGTGACCTGGTGTTTCCGACAGAATTCTCTGACCCTAGATCTCTCATACCCTTGAAATATTCGAAAATATTCATAATTCTCCTTACATAATTCTTCTATTGTTAAAGAGTGCGATACATTGTAAGGCGGTATCATAGTAAAAAAAAAGGTAAAGCCCTCGGCTTTGATCAATCTCCGAGGGATGCGCCATGCATTCGACTTCACCAAGCAACGTTTGGGGGTGATTGAATTCATATCTGGCGTTTACAATGACTCGCAGTGGTCTACCAATGCATCGAGCCAGTGCTGCTACCTTCCCAGACAAGTCTGGTACCAATTTACCGACCCCGGAGGGATGGAAGGCTTGATAGTCCATGGGCTCTGGGATCGATTCCACATGTGTGTTGCAGGGTGCCTCCGACCACTGCGCCACACGCGCCCACCGCGAAATGTTTTAGACGTAAGGCAAAAATAGATCTTTCCGTAGCTATTATACCTGTTGTGTGCCAATAAAGACTTTGTTTTCCTCTTTTTCAGCTCGAATTATTTAGCTTAATTTTCTGACCCAGATACACATAAATGGAACACTCAGAAATGTTCGTTCCATCGGGCTTGAATGCTATTCAAGAAACAAATCCGCTTATTATCACTTTGTTGCCGCGAATTTAAACAAAAGATCGATTTTCCCCAAAGGAATCCTTTTGTCCAAAAGTACAACTGGATTTAAAGAATGTCTCTTATATTGGATTGACACTGACACAGCTTTAAAGATCGAGCAGCTGCGAGCAATCGACTCAAATCATCGTCGCTCTATAGTTTACGAAAGGCGAAACTTTAGGCGAATAATGTCTGGTACTTACCCCATGTTAACTTATAAATGAAGAAAATAGGTCGTGATTGTTTTCAGGATCGACTTTTTATTAACCTCGGCATCGGATTGTACATGTTTCGTTCTCTTTTTCAGCATTCGCGAGGTTCTCATGCAGCACACTTTCACTTTCGTACAGAACACCTGTACAACACAACAGTAGCCGACATAATGGCAGTATCGCCTCCTTCAGAGTCCGGAAGAGTATATCGATGCGCAATTTCTTACGCCAAACACTTCAGTAACACATACAGAAATATGAAAATCTGAGCAATAATTACACGATCACCGGCTTCTCGAAAATCCCACCGCTTTTTACCTGTCTTCTACTGAGGAAGAATTGCCGCTTAGAGTCGCACATAGTTGATGACTGCATCACCCCATATCCTAGGTAGTGATTATTCACACTGACTGTAAATGAAAGTCACTTAAAAATTATTGTTTTGCTGTGTGAAAGTTAATCTAATACTGCCTGGCGAAGAAGAAGGGATTACGCAGATTGTCTCCTGTAAGTGGATTCAGCTTAGTCTGTTATGAAGTGAATGCGAAGAGAACGGAAGATGGTTTTATGTTGCAATGAATAAATCTATTGAAAAACTCCCTTTCTACTCCGAGAAATTTTGGTGAACTATACTCAGCCATCTCGAGAGAATACGATAAACCACACATGCGTACTTATCACCAAAGAAAAGCGTCAACAAATGCTTGTTTCATGAGCCAAATAAGCCTCTAATACTGAAGCGTTTGTTATAAGTATTGATAAAGAGATGCAGACATCTAAAGGCTATCATCGCGTGTTGAAGGACTGATGACGCAAAGTGAGTTCTTCATTAAAGTCCCAATGTTGGAAAATGAGACTATTAAGATATACTTTACAGGAGTGGCTGAGACGAAAGGCACAGCGTATTAACGCCGCTTATGATACTGGGGAAGGACTCTCCTAAGAAAAATAAAGAATTTTTTTATTTCTATTTTATTTGATCCGTCTTCATGTTTACATTGCGGATCCCAGCACTTCTCACATTCGATTCATTTCCTCGCATACATCGCCCACGAAGGTCTTCCAACATTTACGCGTGGTATATGCTGCTGCTTGAGGATTTTAATTTCATCTTTAATGTCGTAGAATGTTAGTGAAGCAATTCTCCCTGAAGTCCTGAGATAGCCGGCTTGGAGCGTTCCCAATTCGACTGCAGAGAGTGATTTTTTTCCTCGGAAAAGTTCCGTACCAATTTACCGATCCCGGAGGGAAGAGAGGCTTGGTTGGCCCCGGAGCGGCATCGAACTAGCACAATGCTCGTGATGACAAGCATTACTACCACTACGCTATCCGCCCCAAATTAAATAATTAGAGAGATTAATGCAGTGTGAGTAAATCTTGAACAGTGATTCGTTTGAAGAATTGTTAACTCGATCTCGCACCTTTATGGTTCAAAACATGCAGCCTTTGATTGGCTTTAAGGATTGGAGAGGAAATGGTTCCACATGAACGTGCAGGAATTTCTCACATCGAACTCGCGTCAGCGTAAAGAATGAACGAAAGAAAATGTCTTGAGCACTTCATATCTGGTCCCAAAGACTTGAGTGTAAAGGCAAACATGAATGGTTGATTTAGTTTATCATGAATGCCAAATATATTCACTCAAACTCACTATTCCAGAAGCTCTCCTCACAGCGTGTTGGCGTATTAATCTCCCAGAATATTACCACAATGAGATAGAGAAAAAATATGTTTAAAAAAGAAAGGCGAAATTGAGGATGCAAAATCGAGGAGGAATAAGGAAATATCCTAAACAAGGCCTTATTCGCACTTTTAGCAAGCTTCTGGGGAGACGTCCTTGTCAACAATATTGAGTAGAAATGCGGGAGGCTTGTGTAACACCTTCACAATAGTCTCAACCTTTTTATTTACTGTCTATTCTTTTTTAATGGCAGAATATGTTGCGAAATATAACTTATAGAATGCTGAGATATTTGCAAAACTCCGGACCGCAGGTGTCTGCGGCGGAGAACGAACACTTTATTGTTCTTTCCGGGGAGTAACGCGTTCACCACCACACCATGTGCGCCCTTCGTTTCGCCTGTCTCTCAGCTAGTTCCATCGATCACTTGCCATCCCCGGAAATGACAATAGCGCGTTCATTCCCCATCACAGACACCTACGGTCTGGAATTTTGCAAATATCTCAGCATTATATAAGTTATACCTCAGAATAGTGTTAAAAGTGCCAAAGGCCTCAATGCCCACGAGACTCTTGCCACCACAAACTCTGTAGTTGAAATGCGAATGTGAAGTCACATGGAGCCCAGAAAATCGTCGACTTAGGTCCGATTTTACAAGGCTGTACAGATATAAATGAACATCTTAAGACAGAAGGAGCAGTACAGCTAGTTGAAGCTCCAGAGCTCGGGAAGAGCATCCGCAATGCCCGCACCCTCGCTATTTAAATCATCAAGATAGTCGCTTCTATATTTTTGGAACAACTAATCGCATATCCAGAATAGCAACAAAGGAAATGTCTCGCAATTTGATCTCTTGGACCTTCCGTTCGTTCCTATATAATGTCAAGGAGGATGGTTACGACGCCTTTACAGTTCTCCCTTCCTTCACAAGACTTGCCTTCTCATTGGTGAAGATCGGTACTGCTAATGATCAGTGCACGACTAAACCCGAATCATTGCAGCACTTTTATGCCTCATCAATGCAGTGGTTTGGAATTTCACACATTAGTGGCCAGAATGCAGTTTTTGGTCACTCTGGAACCGCCAGAACTCTATTGCTGCATAAAACAATGACCTACAGGAAACAGAAGCTAAATCTACTTGGTGTGTCTAGCCTACGATTTTTTCACCAGACTTTCGCTTAGCACGAATAACACAATAACAAACAGCACACTAGGCGAATAGTAAGCAATTATGTAAACACGGTTTCAAAATCGATTCAACACGGCGGACCGTATACGCACTATAACGGAACACAATAAAGTATCGCAAAAGAACAAACGATAGTTCTCCCTCACCATTACTATCTTAGAAAATGTCTTCGACCCAACTGAGATCAACGTAATCACTGTAGCTACGAAATATCACGGAATTCCCACTCAGTATACAAACGATCTTCCTGATTTATAGAGCAACTTCATAACCAGAATTTTTCATATTCTACAATGACATTCTTACATGCTACCCTGCCGTTATGTAAAGGAAAAGATCGACGAGGCAATCAAATTTCGCGAAATGTCTACAGCCACTCACGAAAACATCATAAAAAACTGGACGCCTTTTCCAGCAGGAAAACTATTCCATGTAGTTTGGTTTCCAGTCCATCCCGCTAAAACTTTTTAATTGTTCCCTATTTCAGAAAAAAGTTGTAATTTGGAACCCTTGTAACGAATGTCAAATGAAGAAGCGACAACTTTGGACAACTTCTGCTCTATGAGGTCAACCTCGGCTGTTAAATCCGCTATGAAAATTCGAACAGTGCATGGAAAAGATTCGAGTCAAATGTCGATTGCTTTGGATAAATAAAAAGGTGCCCAAAAGCGGTCCCTTCATTAAGAGATGTGGGGATATTTTCTAATGTATATCACCACAACAGAATTCGGACGATTTCACCATCGTAATTAAAAATTTAAAAGATGTGTGTGGTGCAGTGGTTGGAGGCGCCCTGCAACACCCATGGGAGATCGATCCTCACATCCTAGGCTCATCAGGCCATCTATCCCACCGGAGTCGGAAAATTGGTAGCAGACTTGTCCGGGAGGATACTAGCACTGGCAGGCCACCGCCAGTCATTGTAAAGGCCAGATATGCATTTAGTCACATCCCACGATGCTTGATGTAGCCGAATGCATGGCGCATCCCTCAGCGATTGATCAAAGCCGAGATCTTTTCTTTTGCAGTGCTCCCTTCAAACCAATATTTTCATAGGTTATTATGCTTACGCCAACTTGTTATAAAACTTTTGTTTCCAGTGGAGTGAAGCAAATCTCGTTTTCAAGACTTCCCTTTATAGTTTCGACAATCACGTTCAGCAGTTAGCCACTAACCTGACTCGACATCACTTCCTTTGTCGCTAATTCGTCCACCTCCTCTTGTTTTGAACCGCAGGACATCTCTACCAAAAATCTCAGCACTGTTGTACCTATCAACGATTTCATTTAGCCTATCTTCATCTTAAAGTGTGCCAAGGAAAATGTCGACGCCTTCATTTTTTTTTCGCGGAATTCTACTTGAAAGGATTTAAACAAAATTTGATAGCGAAATTTACTACTTTACGGTAGAGACGAAGCTATGCAAGGTGTTCAGAAAGTGAATATTGAAATAGAGTAAAAAACAGGAATAAACAGTGGTTCTGCAGCAAAGCAATTTTGTGCACCATTTGGAACCATATTTTAGAGTCGCCTTGGGTTTTTGGCTACTTACGGAACCATTATAAGAGACGAAACCTAAAAACAGAGTGCTTGAATCAGAGGCATCACTAACCATAAGAAGAGGTTTAGGAAGACTTAAAATGGGTAGGGCAAACTTGGTGCTACCATTCGTCACTTGTTACTTTTCCAGCTCGTAGCATCAAACCTAATTATGCAATTCTTTATATAAAAAGTAAGCCGTTGATATCGTAATCAACAAATCTATAGAGAGAGTATAGAGAACATCGAAACTTCTCTAATCGATCGATGTTAATAGTACGGGTTAGAATCGTTTTATTTAAGTGAAGGAACCGTAGTTTTACAGCACAACGTTCCGTAGATATCATCTGGAGCGGATAAATCTAGGTCCACGTGGGGAAGGAGTTCACGTGTACTTATCAATTCCTCCCTTCTGATAACAAGAACTGATAACAGTGAAATCCGTAGTGGTCACCATTGGGAAACGAATAATATGGCATTTTATCTCCTTTTTATATGACACGACAACACATATTTTGAGAATTCCTGTCGTTCATTTGTACCACTCATTTCTTCGCATCCTTCCTTGCGGAAAATTTTCGGAACTGCGCGTGAGTTCCACCGCTATTTGACTTCGGTCTTCTTCGTAAATGTTGCTGGAGTAGATTTTTCCTAGAATTCTGGAATAACCGTGGTAAGGCGATACCAAGTGTTCACCACTAGCACTCACCATCTTTGTGCGTCGAAGGAAACTTTCCCAGAGATGTATGGTTCCATCCTTCGATCTCAGAAAATTGGACATTTGGCAGGCCTCGTGTTGGGTCCAATCAGTTCAAGGCGCGCATTATTGAACGGGATCTCTGCTACTTCGCAGTAAATTTTTAAGAAAGTGAAATTAATATAACGTTTTATGACATTCTAAATTGTACACTTGCATAGAAAACTATGCATGACCGTCGTTAAAAAATACGTTTATCCCTAGGATGGAAGAGAGGGGCCTTTTCTCACGTCTACTCCTTGCTCTAACTCTTGTTAGAGAAGAACGGATTTTAAGATGTCTTCACGTAATACCTAAATTAATCCGATAACTCTGGTTTCAAAAATTGTATAAAGGATAAAAGAGTAAAGTTCTCAGCGTTGATCAATCGCTGAAGGATACGTCATGCATCCGACTTCATTAAGCATCGTTTGGAGGTGATTGAATGCAAATTTTGCCTTTACAATGACTCGCGGTGGCCTACCGATATATCGAGCCATCATCCCAGACAAGTCTTGTACCAGTTTGCCGACCCAAGAGGGATGGAAGGTTTGGTGGGCCGTGGGCGCTGGGATCAATTGCACGTGTGTGTTCCAGGTCGCCTCCGACCACTGCACCACCCGTGGCCTTCAAAAAATGATATACGGTTGCAAAATGCACCGAGGTTTTATGTTTTGTGAGATGTGGTTGAAAGCCTTCGTGTGGCAGAGATGATCAATGTGAGTATTGCTGTTCCACTCGCTTCATTATGACAAGTGCAAGTTCAATAGAACAAACGAAAAATTTAATAGACAAGGACTGAATGGCGTCGCATGAAAACCCCACGAGGACTACTGTTGAGTCAATACAAAAGCTGAGATGCATCTTCTGCCTCATATACTCTTTCGTTAATTTTTTGGAACCTTTCTTTTCCTTGACTGAACTAGTCGAGAATTTAGTATGCAGTGAAGGTTAATTCGCTTTTCGATGCTATTACACACTGCGAGAAACATATTACTTCTATGAAATTAACACAGTAGAAGTGAGATGATGATATATTGCGCTTCCTATCCATACGACAAGGTGGAAGCAAAAAACGCATGCTTGCCCTTTCGTTGTATTCAAATGAATTCAGTTCATCTGTTATCGTTTCCGTCACTATTAATCACCTAATTTGCATTTTCGGCACTAACGACCGTTTCGTTGGTTGAGCATTTTTCTAAATAGCTCTTAATAAACACTCATATCATAAGCATAATGATGCTAAGATATTTTGAAAAGTTGGACCTAGGTCAGATTCAAACACGCGATTACGCTTTCCGCAAGCTCACGTGTTACCCACTGCACCATTGCCACCCGAAAGGATAATCGCTGGTTCGACTATGGTCTGAGGTCCAAGTTTTGTAAATACCTCAGCAGCATTGTGGTTGTAATTTACATAATATCGTGCCATGAAAAATAATAGACAGTAACTGGAAAGTTAGAATTTCATATTATATACCTAACATTTCGTGTGGACAGTTGACCATACTCATCCTATAAAACAACCATAAGTATTCTGTGATATGAGCAAAACTCGGAGCCTGACGTGGGTTTCGAACCCGAGTATATCACGTACTATCCACTACGCCAACTGAGCTCTTTGTTCTCCTTTTTTCCTGCTAGTTTTTTTTTCTAACGGTGCTACCAGCAATGAAACTTCAACAGGAATGATAATAGATTCTGATTTCGACCACAGCTTCAGCTTAACTGGGTTCAATACCGGCTTGTGCTCCCCAGATTATTCCCGTTTCCGGGTGATTACTGATAGCACCGACAGAGCAAAAGTATGGCTGAGAGGAAGGTAAAGCAAACGCCTTGGTTGGTGTGGTAGATAGCACGCGAGACCTGGAAGGGATAATCGTAGGCCCGAAGCCCACGTGGACTCCGAGTTTTGCTCACCTCTCAACACCTTTGTGGTCATATTTCGCATAGTACGCTCCAATGAAAAAAGAATGCAGTAAATAAATGTCATGGTACCTCGTAATAGTTGTAATTGCAAAGTCCTTTTAATCGTTTACACATTCGCGACCACTCTGGCTTCTACCTGCTCACTCACTTTTTTTTGAAAAGAAAGTTTAATTTTCGAATTTTGAACTCAAACACGGCAGCTGTAAATACAAACAATGCATTCGGCGATGGTCTGCGAAACGAAATTCTGCTTATTCAGTTGTTTCACGTCAGGTCTGAGGCATGACCATTAAGGAATGATGAACCGGTGAAAAAAGGCGAAAAACGCGTTATGAGTTCAAAAACATCGGAAGTTTTTTTAGGCAAAATAAAGAGAAAGTCACCTTGTTAGCCAAGAACTTTAGATTCTAGTGGTCTTTTTCTCAATTAAGAAAGTTCACTATGAGTTGATCTGTATGGAACAACAACTACTATAGTAGCTTTCGAGTGCCAATTCTGGGTTCAGTTCAATCGCCAAAGTGGATAGCACATTTTTGCTGCTGAAATCTACATAAACTTCGACCACTTCTTTCTACTTTTCTTTTCGAACCTTACGGTTTATTTGTTCAACTATTCTTTTCCAATTCAAAACAGATTTTGACTAGAAAGATCTTGCTGCAGCAGATTTTCACCTGTTTGTTAGAATGGCTAAACGCATGTGTAGGGAAATTTAGCGCTTTTTGAAGTGGCTCTTACAAATAAGATTATGAAGACTTTCCCTAAGCAACAGAACCGAAGTGAAGTGGTACAAAATGAAGAATTTATTTGCCAATGTTTGCAAAATCGCATTGTAGAAAACGCGGTGTTCAAGTGGTATTTGCATAGGCGAGAGTGGTTCGAGTGTCGGATTAGACATAACCGACGTACACATCATATTAACACATCGCACCAAGAGACTTTATCGCCTGCTAGGTGGTTTGTGCTAGTCGTCGACAATCCGAACAACTCACTGTCTTGCTGTCCTGTTGAACTGGGCGCTTCGCTTGCTCGCACATGGTGCTCGACGACGGCACTGGTGGGCGAGACGTTCGGGCGTTTTCGGAGTGGGAGCGGGTGATGGCGTAGGCGGACGTCGCCCGCTCGATACAATGACCCCGTTTGGGCAGCATTCTCCACCGCACCCTACCATGTTAATTACTGATCGTCGGTATCCAGCGCTTTAAACACCACTCCCACTCCAGTTTTTCCCACTCACTCCTTCTTGTTAGTTTCTGAATCGTCTGATGATGAGCTCGCTCGAATCTTTCAACGCTCCCAACCACTCCGAAAACGGCATGGTTGATAGATGGTGCTTCTACGTGATCGTTGAACGCCTTGGATATAAATGTATCCGTAGGATTAAAACTATGCAGCTTTTAAGCGCACAGTTACGAGTTAACACGAATTTCGCATCTTTCAAAGTAAGTGACTCGATGTGAGAGATTCGAAACCATTGATATTGTGGTCGCTTGATGATTGTCCTTCTTCAGTGACTTTCACTTATCGCTTTCGATTCCATTTGCGATCGTCGCCCGACGATAATACATTTCTCTAGTATAGTCGTCGCAATTGTGTGTGTATACGTCTGCTTGCTCGTTGTCCGTTTCCTATTGATGTTAAGTTTTTCTAGTGAGTACTACTTTCCCTGTGATTCTCACAGGTGGGGTACAATTAAATACTGAAAAATTTTCACAGCAAGGAACCACTTAAAACACTAAGCGCTTTTTATACTATATGGTTGCTATAAGTTCAGGTCTTCCTAAGATCAACGGGTTTGCAGCCTGACCCTGACTGAGCATGTAAACCACCAAATTCAGTACGCGCATACTGTGGACCAGCAAAGTTGACCTACTAAGACCTACGAGTTTAGAATCGATTGCTTTCCCATACTCCATGGTCTCCACGTTTTCATTCTGCAAAGAACAATTGTGCTCCTTATCTATTCATGACACCATCCGTTCTCTGAACTTACCTCACCTCGGCAGCATTTCTCAAAATTTAGCGCGAACGATTAGTGCCTCAATTGAATCACTTGCATAACGTGCATATCTATGACATTGCTGCAGTCCACCCTATACAAAAGTACGATTTTTTACATGATCCGACACAAAATCTTATATTTTGCACTTCTTGCATCCGACTTATTTCTTCGCATACATCATTCCGCGAAGCCCTTCATATATTTTGCTTGTGGCTTCCGCTACCGCTTGAAGGTTTTCATCTTCGTCAAGAATGTCGTTGAATGCTGCTCGAGTCGATTCTTCCTGGAATCCTGGGATAGCATTGCTGGGAGGTGGTGGGGAGAGTCCCCACGTGTATTAGTATTAGTGAATGTGTCCCAAACAACTCTGACGCTAATTTTCTAACCTCGGAGCGAACAGAGGCCAGGTGAGGTCGGAGCGGGATCGAACGACCTGTTTGTTACGTCAGTATGATTGAACATGTACAAGCTCTAGTCGAGTAGTGCGACAAGTATTGTGGACAAGAAGAGGTGTAGTTTGAGAATTCGCTTTCTCATTACTGCTGCTGTTTAGTCTTTATTAGTACTTAAAATAGAAGATGCCTATTTGGTTTCCTTACCTCATTCAATTAATCACCTTTATTTGTAGTCAGCGATCATTATAAGAGAGTGGCAGATTTCCCATCTACATTCATTCCCAGTTCATATTTCCATTTTGTTAGAAGCACGCTTGGTGTCGTGGTCTAGCGTTCACAGAAGTATTCCCCAAGGCATCTCATGAAATTTGTCGTGGTCTCTTTCAAACTTAGTCGATACACAAATGTGTCTAGATTCCTTAGGAATACTTCTTTTAGGAATACTCCGTTTGTGATTGGGGTTTCGCATTCACACATTTTACCTATGATGATGTCACTTTTTAGCCCATCCGTTTTAATTTCTGCTTGAAATAAGCTTAAATAATAAATAAAATAAGTAAGCTTGAAAGCATTCTGTCCTTAGTTCGTTGCTTGCTCCAGTCACTTAGCGTGGTTGACGTGTCGTCGCATATTATCGTAATCGAGACTTTTTCTAAGTAATTCTTTTTCCCAGAGGTTTGCTAAATCTTCCTTCTTGTTGCTCTTTTTTGAATGAATTCCATGCACATTACACTATAGCGCAACTGGGAAATCTGTTGTGGTCAATTCAAATCTCCAGACTGCACACTTGTAGCTTTCGGTCGTCTTTCAGAGATTCTCATTTCCTACAAGACATATGAATGTTTATTGCCTTGTGTTGATACAATACTTTAAGATGTAACCATGTTCCCACGAATGTAAACATCAGAATGCGATTGTGTTCGGAACGATGGCATAACGCGTGACGCATACCGCATTCATCGGCGATGGCGATGATCAACATGACCAGATGCTGAGCAATGAGATGCGTAAACGTTTCCAACTCGGCAGAATTAACTCGTTGTTTCAATGTCATTCGTGAGATTCGAACTAGACGAGTTACGTAGTAGGACTTACTTTCTTCGTGTGACTGAAGTTCCTTCGTTTTTGTGTAGACGTTTCCAAGTGATCAGCATAATGAATTCGCTGTTTCAGTGTCACTCGTTAGATTCGAACTTGACGAGTTACGTCGTATGACCTACTTTGTACGAGTAGCTGAAGTTCCTCCGTCTTTGCTTAAACATGCCGAAAAGCTCTTCACATCCAGATTGTTAGCATCAACACTAACGATCTATTGCCTGATCGTTTCCATCCCATTCAGTTGCTGAAAGAAAATCTTTGCCAGGGTTTCTTGACCATGTTCCTTCAATGTGAATAAGTTTGATTCCCATATTTTTTCAAAATAGGAACAACAGAGAGGCTTTTCAGGTAAAATCCAATGAGGTTTGTCAATATCAACGCCTGTATTCACTTCTAAACGCATTGAAATATCGACTCTTGTCTCGATATAAATTTTTTTTATGTCAATCATCTTTTTAGGAATTGAGGAAGCCACATGTGCTCTTTCGTTGATAAGCTAGTAAGAGGTTGTTGGGAAACTTTATTCGGCTAGCGTCTTGACGCCTTCGCCTTCTCCATATCCGGATTGATCAGAGTCCATCACTGAAGTTGAAATACACTGAAGTTCTTAATTAAAGGACTAGTTTTTTAAAGATGTTTCCTTCTTTAAGTTCTATCCATATGAAGCAGGTCCCTAGAAGTACTGGTATTGCCTTTTTCGGTGTATTGTATGGATTATTAAAGAAGCACTCATGAATTTTTCGCGTTTAGTTTATAGCCTGGGCGGACATGGAACGCCGCTTCGTTTATCATTTTTTCTCCGATACTTCGTCTCAAAACAATTCAATGTCTCCGCTCGTCTCGATTGCAAACAAAATGCAAACTGAAGATTTCTGCTGATATCAAGCGAACAGCAAAGCATAGTTGAGCGAGTGTCACAGATTTGTATTTGATAAGACAAGAGTTAATTTGGATTTTGTCTATCCGGATGTAATTTTAGGTCGTGGGCCCATCCATGGTCCTCCAAATCGCCGATTTCGCTCTACGCTATTCAGTTGATGCTTTTTGTTCCTACAGCAATCTGCTTTAAGTATACATCGCTGAAATAAGTGTCATAAAAGCGAAATGGGACAGTTTTATCAAAAATTCAGGCATAGGCGTAGAACATCGGGAACCTTTCGCAATGTCAACATTGTACTTGTACAATTTGCCCTATGAAAATTCATGTTGGTTTCAAAAATTTCGTAGTGAAAATGAAAGTGTTGAACATGATGAGCGTCATGGACGGCCCTCTACCATCAATGATGGCCAACAGAAAATGTGAACTGAAGCTGAAGTGGATTCCCGCATAACCGTGCGAGAACTTGCAAAAGAACTAGACAAATGCAAAAACCACTGGAACATCTGAAGTCGGAGAAAACCACAACAACAACGAATGGATGTCATTCGAATCGAGCGGATGACAAAAGGTCGTCGTTATGAAATCTATTTTGCGCTTCATCTACGCAACTAAAACTATGTTTGTTGGGCGCATTATGATGCGAAACTGCAAAAGCCGGAACAAAGATGGAATATTGAAGCAGTTCCTAAACCTCGGTTTCTATCGGGTGAATTCTGCTGAAACCATTACAGCAAATCTTTATTGACAAATCGGAAGCTAAGAGTTCCTTTACACCGACACTGCTAAGCTGGCTAGAGCTGGAATAGAAAACTGAAAAAAAGCAAACAAAATACCCAACGGATTTCTCGCCAACCGACTTTCTCAATCACCTAGAGAGCTGCTTACTGAGGAGTTTTTCAACAACCAAACTCTGCTGAGAATTCCACCCAAGAATTTCTGTTGGCAGTAGAAGCAGGATTTCACCATTGTAGATGAACAAATATCTCATTGAAAAGGTACAGATTTCGGTGTTCTTGTCGCTTGTGGTAGCTTAGTATCCAACCAATGTTTAATGAAATGACTAATATTATATTGTATAAAAGTTTATACAGTGCAGTATTTATCATTCTGTCAAGGAATTTTTTCCTTAGAACTGTCACTGGTTTGATGGTTTGATGTTCTCGCATTTCCCAAAACCCATTAGCTCAGGTTTTTGGAACAAACTTTAATGTTCAGTGTGATTCCTGGTGGTTAGCATAGTTTATGACTTGCACCACAATATTCTAAAAAAATCGCATTCCACTGCAGTTTAAGGACAGTGCAGTTAACTAGTTTCGTTGATTTTCTCCTAATGTCAGGTTTTCCTTGTGCAATATATAAGTGCCTTTCAGTGGTTTCTGACGGGTAAATTTTCATTTATGTCCGACTGTGATATGTAGTGAAGTTAGTTGGGGTTCATTCTTTCACTAAAATCCAGAGGGTACTCTAATATTCCGCCCAGAAGCGTTGCTATGTAAACCTCAACTTAGGACCACCACTGTACTGAATGGAATCCAGCAGTAATTTAATAGACTTCAGTTCGATTCCGAACGCTTCCCATTAGTCTACCCCTTTCTCCACACTTCACCACCATGAGCCCTAGGAGAAAAAAAAACTTAGCGAACCAACAGAGTATCGGTCAATGGCCATAGAATTTGGATTGAACAGCTCCCATCGAAAACGTGTTATTCAAAAATCAGATGAGCAACTAGTTGTATGTGAACAAACAAGTAGAAATTTGGTTCATGTGCTCTGGGAGTTAAAGTAATAGCAGAGAGCTTCTCTATTAGAAAGTCGATAGTTGCAGACGATTACCTCATAATTTGTAGCCTTTCTGCTGTTGGGTGCCGTCGTCTATACTTACTCGCAATTTCGAAGACTGATAAAATTCTTCTCCCACCTTTTTCACCAAGAATAAAAGTCTTCTCGGAGTAATTTCTAAGGAGTCACTGATCAGCTTTCTAGGAATCTCAACAAATGTTGGGGAAAAAGCGGACCATTGAGAAAGATTGTGTTGCAACAGATAGGCAGACTTCTTTGCGATGGCGTTTGTTAATCGTTGAACACTGTAAATGCTTTTAACGCTTTATGGTGGGAGATTTTGTAGTCGACGCGATCGAACCAGCTGTTTTGATGAAATCCATGTTTTCACTCCGTTGATTTCACCAAAAAACTAAAACGGGAGGTAAAATTTTAGTATGAAAACGTTCTATGTAGGAATAACGTTTTCCTCATTATGTGGTCTTTGAAGCTTATCAGTATGGAAGTCCAGGAAATCCGAAAAACCAACGAAATGGACATAACGAAGTGAAATTGAACGAGTTGGATAAGTCCATGTCACATGTTTACTTGACATCACTGCATTGTTGATTGTCACTAACGAGCATCGAAACTGAATTGATGAGCGTATAAACCAAAGGGCAAACATTAGAACTGGCTCTCTCACGACCATCCAAAGGTCGACCGTCCTATTTACCATTGTTGATTCGGGATGGACTTCTGGTCGTCGACATTCAACACGGCTTCTGTGTGTCTGACCACACATTGTCATCGGTTTCGTTTCAGAATTCGTACACAACTACGTTGACCGAGAAGATCCACAGGTTCGCTCGCCGAATCCGTTCGAATCATCTGCGATAACTACTGCATAGATGTCATCTCCTTGATTCTTTGCCCAAATTCTTCACTTTTGGTTTTAATTTGTCGCTAAGGAATGTTGTTCACCTTCGATTTAATCCTCTTCCATTAAATGAAGGTCACTGTGACTGAATTCCATCTCACAGTTTCGTTTCTAAGAGGTTTGCTGTAGAGTCGTGGTATATTACGTTTAGGTGGTCAAACTGTTGCAGTTTCTTTGCTTCAATTAAGAAAATGAGACAGTGTTCTTCAATTTTTCTCTTGTCAAGCGGTCACTTTTCGTCAGATGTGATGTGTGATCTTGAATAATACGATTTATGCCAGATGCTAGATAAACGTTGCTCCTCACTTTTCGGTAGATAAGAATCCTGTTTTTCTCCAAAAAATGCGATTTCCTTGGTATTCTGACTTTCGCGGGCAGATCCTTTCGGGTTCGCGTCTTCGACGATCGGATGCAACGTGTTGTCCTCGGGCTTTGTCCGAGTGTGTGCTACCGAACCTCGTCACTAGTCGCTTCCGCGTGTGTTTGACGAGGCAGGAGACTCGTCCCTCGCTGGCGACATGTCGCCCTGCCCGCCCTCCTACACCTTCCACCCTACCGCTGTCTGTTTGTGACTTCATGTCATTCGGTCACTGAACATTAACCGATTCTTCGCGAGTGTTTCTGCAGAAATCAGGAAACTTCTAAGCCTTTGATTTATCTCTGTAGCTGGTTTTTTGTTCTTCTTCCTTGTTTTTTCTTCTTACGATGTCGCTTCTATTCCAAGTTCTCCTAGAACTTTATTGTGACCTCAGTCTGTTTGATTATATTTGGAGTAATAATTCGAAATCCAAGTTACAGTATATCTACCTATGTTGCATCAGCTTTACAATGCAGTGTCAGCCGCCTGATTGCTTGCCTGTTGGATACTAATTTGGCCGCATTTTCAGTGAAAATTCGCATCTCTGTGTAATCAAACGTTGATTCGTTGCGTTCGACTACTGAGATTTTAAAGAAATCCATTCATCAAGCCTACTGGGCTGGTACAGAGATTTCTTCCAAGTGTGGAAGTCAAATTTTTCGTAGGACTATATTTCACTTACATTGTCGTCTACGAGTCTCCCGTCTCTCATCGAACATATCCGAATTTCAGGAGTTTTCCAACATCCAGGACTCTGTGGATTTGTTCCTCAAACTGAATCTATTAACTTTAAGCATTCGCCTTATAATTTTTGCAGCTGCCAAAAATCCTACGTGATTTCACCGACTTCAGTATCTTTAGATTTTACTTCCTACTTAAGAATTGTTTTTAAATGTATCTCTCAAAGTAGAGACGAAATTATCTCAAGGATTCAATGAGAAAAATGTGCTTCTATGATATCTGGGACAACACACCTATTATATAGGTTCTTTATGCTGGAGTCAGCTCATTTCTGATTGACAGCTGTCAGATTCCTGAAGGGCTGTTATTAAAGTCATCATTAACTCGATTGTACTCTAACAATTTTATACGCTCGGGAACATGTTCTACCGTGTATCTCTATGCTATAGCATACTTGAACTAAATAAACCACATAGCTTTAACTGCTTTATGAGCCATAAATTGACTAACCTATCCTTCCCGCATTCTCTTTAATCTCATTAATTAGGAGTGCTTAAACTGCTACCGTTAAAGTAGTCTTCATTCATCGCTATCTCTCACAAAAGCTACTTTGTTGGCTCTGCTTGTTCAAATTATTCGAAGAGCATCACACTATTTGTACAGTAGCCACTGTTTTAACTATCTTTCTCGAGAGACAATGTCATCCACTAAAGCTAACCTTTAGAAGTTTGGCATACTAAAGGTTGTTCATCAGATTATTTTCCCGAAGATGAAGTGGGGCCTTTCTGCTGGAAGCTCCCGAAACATCTGCCACGTACTTTCTGGTCACTTAATTGACAGCTTTATTAAAGTCGTTAATGTACATTTTGTTAGTTCCCTAACAACACTTTTCTGTTGCAGTAGTTTTTCGAGGATTGAAAAAGTTCTATCGGGTAACCCAATCTGGAGTGCACAAGAAAGTGAACAGAACCGGATTGTGGAAGTGGTTCATCTACGTCCGACGTTGCTCAAAACTTTGTTGGCTGCCGTAACAGAATCCATTTTAGTTGAATTTCATAATGTGGTCATGAAAGGGACGATTTCGGTGGCGCAAAGGAAAGGCGAAACAGATTATATAACACCTCGTTCCCGTTCGTTCATTCCATGAAGTACCCGTTTCTAACACTCTCGTCATTTCCTAGTTCGGTTGAGTTGCTATTAGAGAACTATCCTACCCATGCACAGTTATTCCGCAATGTTTCAAGCTGTTGTACATGGGTTTGTCCAAGCTAATGATGATTGGTCTCCAATGATTGGATGAGTAGCGTGGTGGTACTGATGCCGTTTATCAAGGGCAACTCACTGGTTCAACAATGCCATGAATCCACCATATTGCCCATTCTTTCAGAGTCAGAAACCAACCCATGTGGGAACGCCCTAGCAAGGCCACCTCGGAATTCCAGGGAGAATTGATTCGCCCAGCATTCATCGACATACGTGAGGAAGGACAAACATACTCAAGCAGCAACTCAACCCACAAGCAAAATCCGTGGACCTTTCTGGATGACCTATGCGCGGATGCGAATCGAAAGTAAGAAGTGATGGGATCTGCACAACGCTTGATGTCGGGTCGCGTAAAGAAAAATTACCTTCAGTATTTGAAAGTCTGGTTTTGAAGTATCAGTGATGAAGGACGTAGTGGCATTAATAAATTGCGATGTACTGCCTTCTGACCAGGTTTTTTTAAGTTGGCCTTATTATGACCTCTTTTGTTTTGATGTGAAGGAATGAATCGATTTTTTTTTTGTAACACGAAAAGAGTCAAGTGATGAAACAGTAGAAGTCACATGTGAAATCATAAGAGCAGTGGAGAGAAAAAGTAGAAGAAACAACCCTCACTTCTTCATTGTGTTAAGAAAGTCATCACCTTTACTACCACACTCTACTAGAACAAAACTTGACCCGATATCATGACGATAACTAGAGTTCCGTGCATCTTCATAGAGTGGGGTAGTGTTCTTGTATCGGCGAAGTTCAGTGCTAGCGACAGCTAGCAGTTTCGTCGACGTGTTCGTCTGGATATTTATTGTTCTCCATATCTGACAGCTGCATCACCTTGGTGGGACGTCACTTCGTTCTAACCTTATCTGTACCTCGATCACACTCTCCACTCCACTCTTCAGCCACTTATGCTGAACAAACTTTACGTTTACTTTGCAAGTTTATTGTATAGTCTCACATAACCGGACTTGACCTTTGACCTCTAATGATAACCACATTTCAAAAATGAGTCTTGGGAAAAAGAAAAACAAAAGATGACTCGCCTTTATTTAATCTGTGAAGGGCTTGTTTTTCATAACTCTATTGGTGAACTTCAAACTGATTAATGGCATCGTGTTCCAAATTTATGGTGGTGTTTTCTCCATTTTCCATAATTTTCCTAGCACTTTCCACCTATGATGTTTGTCAGAACTGAAGAGAAATGGAGAAATGAGTCTGTCAAATTTCGAATTCTCATCATACCTGCCTTCAGCTGAGAATGAATGGTGATTTTCCGGGTAACTGTGACATCAGTACTAGTTTCCTTAAGCGTAGTGGATGTTCTTTGCGCAGCCAGTCTTCTTGTTTTGGGCCGTATCGAGCGATCGGCATACTGTTGTGTCGTCGTCGTCGTCTTCTGCAAAACAATACTTTCCATCTTCCACATCTGAAAACTTCACTTTCCATACGACAACGTATTAGTTCCACCAATTAGGTCCATGTACTGCTTTCGGTTCATTTGTTTTCGTCATTCTGGCTGCACCTGTTCACCAAGCGCGTTCGTATCGCAGCTCGTTCGTTATCAGCTGTGTGCCTTAATCCGAATTCTCGATAGAAAGCTCTTTCTCTGTTGGAATCATAATATTGCGCCAAAATGTTTGCCTTAACAAGTATTGATATTTTTCACTTTTTTCGGAATGTGATGGCCCTTTTCTAAGTTTTCTCATGGCTGCTCGTTTATTCTAATGCTCATACAAGAAATCCAAATACAGTGGGCTAAATTTTGTTATTTGTTCTTTCAAAAATAATGACGACGTTGTGAACCAGCGGTCATACTCTGTCTATTCCCATGCCTTGATCACCTTTACTACCCTTAATCCCGTTAATCGAGCGACTCAAGCGCGTAGCACAGCCTGTCGCCTATCGACTGGACTCCGCCCGATCGACGTAGCACGCCATATTCTTTTTATCAGACCTTCAATTTGTGGCTTTTTGGCGAGAGAATGAGGGATATAGTTTTCTTTACTGCTGTGAAGCAGACCTGCAATTCATCTACTGCGAACCACTACTTATTGTAGTTTACCTAAATGCCACTTATTTGCTCTCATTTGACGAAATCGACGTTGAAGATAACTCACACTATAGACTACCTATGTATGTATATGATCATCTGTTTAAAGAAACCCCAAGTCATTCGTGCACAGCAGAGACAGAAGACCCATCCTTTGTCGTTTTTAGGTTTGGTCCATTTAACACTCTGTCAGTGCCTTTAACCCCTGAAGATGCCTGGAGACCAATCGGCTCGAGACTTCTTATAAGAAAAGCTCAATGGGAGCTTTGACGTAGTTTCTAATTATCAGCGTCAGTTGCTTCCATTGTTCTGCAAATGCGAATTTTTCATCTGTTCTTTAGTGTATAAATACCGATAAGATAGTTTAAAGACTAAAACAATTAGAAAAGGGATGTGTGCATGCGCTTTCTTCGAATCGTCCAATGATAGAGTTTCTTGAGAGAATTCAGCTCAGGATCGATGTGGGTACTCACGGACACTATATGGTGCTTCTGTGATTGCTTCCTAGATTACTCTTTCATTTATTTCATTCCTCTTGGAAGTCTTTCATAGTTCATCTTTCGTCACTCTCTAAAATGCTTTATCAGTGTTTTTATTGTTTTCGATCCTTCACGCGAACGTTTGCTTATTCTTGGACCCATAATCTTCTCTGTTTTGTATAAATAAAACATGTGCATAGAAATATAATAGTTATTCATTTAGCTCGTTAGCTCCAGGAAAGGTTAATAGCGTGTTCGTTCCCCACCGCAGACACCTGCGGCTCGGAGTTTTGCAATTATCTCAGCATCGTTGTGGTTGTTATTCATCTATTTCGTCTTGTTACGGATCACATACGAACATGCTTTGACCTAGAAATCGGTTTTGATCTCACCAAAATCGGTTTCAAGTTGACCAGTAGCGAGCGGGCGCCGATCGGATTCTGTCGCCAGGCGTGGGAAGCTGACAGTGCGTGGTGATTGTTGAGGCGGTTCGACGATAGAGCACTGCGTCGTTGCTGACTCAACGTGTCCACTATCGTCTTCCATATACCCCTCTTCATCGTTCCAACTTGTCCGTTTTCATTATGAATGCTGATGAGAACTGTACATAATATGGCGAGGGCCTGGACTCGTTTGGCAAAGCGTTGGGTTTTTCTCGCCAGTTGAACAAATATGTAAATTAGTGGTGATTCAGATTTATAGGACGTTTTCTATCTTTCCACGCACCCGATTTCTCTCAGGTCTTGTGTGAACTACTTTATTCCTCATGGAAGCCTTGCATATTTCATATTTCGTCACCCTCAAATGTGCTTTACCTAATGTTGTCACGTAATGATTCTGTTTGATTTGCTAGCAACGCCTCCGATAGGATCCTTCCGATGGTTCTTTATTTTACTTCAGTTGCCACCATACAGAGAAGACTCTGAACTCTACTGAGCACCATACACGATTTCCTGCATTTTTACCAATTCGTCCTTCTCACATAAGCTTAAAATATCAAGTGGTTCTTGGAAAAAAGGCTTTCGTAATGGTTTTGGGTTCAACCGATTCATTCGTGAGAAACACGATATCAAAGAGTGTCAGATTCTCTTTAGTTCATTTGTCGTAGTAGAAACAAGAAGTGTTATATATATATATATGTATATATGTATATATATATATATATATACATATATATTACAGTGATTAAAGTTGATTGAAGCAAGGAACTCTTGAGGCTAAAAACGGTTCCATGGAGTCCTGTTTCATCTTGAAACATGCCACACTAATGCCTCGGGTTGTATCATCGATTGTTCATCAAATCGGGAAAATTCGCGGACGTGTACTGTATTCTTAATTGTTTTCTTTTTTTCCAAACACCTCACAGTCTCTCACGAATTGTTTCCACTTCTAAAGTGTTTTGCAGCTGAAGCGTTCCTGTGCTAGAAATCGTCGACAATTCAAATATTTTGTGTCATGATAGTGAATAGTCCGGGAACTCCGGGAAGACATCGCACTCATCGAGCTGCTTCTCGACGTTGACCTCATCACCGTCTGTCGCACGATTTACATAATCTGATCCGCTGCTGTCAAGTGGTTCCAACGGCCTATTTACGAAATGAATTGACAAATACAAGACTCTTAAAAACGATCGTAGGGAGGGGGCAACGCCTTCGCAGTCGGGTTTACTTCATTGGACTTCTCTTTGTGCATTGAGGTTTTCCGATCCGCTAAGCCGTGCTTGCCGACAACAAATTCGTTCTTCTTCGGCATCCATTTGTAAATGGAACTAATCGCTGCTTATCAGTTGATATCACGATCTTTTTGCTCTCAAGACTTAGTGGAGCGATTCGCGAACGACGACGTATGCATCTTCTCGCCACCGAAATGTGCCCTTTTTCCAGATCGTCTCGTTTCTCCACTGCATTCCAAGCGTCGTTTGCGGTGTGCACGACCTTGGGAGTCTCTTGTGCGCGTAAATCGTTCTGTGGATTCACTTTATAAATCTGAAGTTATATCCTTTGAGGAAAAGCAAGTGAAAGTAAGCAGAGTAAAGGAATAAGCAACTGATGTTGATTCTTTTAGTGGCTAATGACTGTGGTGTAGATTTATACGTTCCAATTTGGTTCATCTGCTATTGTGTTGTTCGAAATTAACAGAAATATTACCAAGAAAGAAGTGATGCAAAAGTATTTACAAAATAAAAGAAACAAATTTTATCAACTAATCGATTAGAATTTGACTCTTTTACAAATAAAATATATTTAAAATATACCTAGACTGGAGTACGAGCAGCAACGATCGCTAGAGTGATTCATTCTATTTATATGTGATTCCTGATATATTTTACATAGGAGTACTGCTTGGGCAATTGTTACGCTGATATTGAACAGCCCACTGTCCACGTATTCCTCAGGTGAAGATCTCGTTTTGCTTGGTGCGGTGATGAAACAGGACTCTACACAGAGTTTAGACGTCTGTCGACTACTACTACACCGCCAGTTTATTATTCGTATAATACTTTTGCGACAAAGTTTTGAAAGGTCTTCATTTTATGCATGAAAAGAAGATCGTCTGAGAAAAATGGGAACGTTCATCAATATGGTAAATGAGGCCATTCGTTCGGTCGTTGTTGAACTGAGCGGAGCGCGAGGGCCGGTCGTTGACGGTTGCGTCGGCATTCGCAATTGCGGCGCCGACAGACGCTTTTTCCGTTTGTGCGGAACAGTCTCATGCCGTAGCGGTCACCACCACCTACAGGCTGGAATTTGTTCTTCCCGCCAACGACTTCGACGAATTTGCTCTTCTGATCTCAAACGAAACTAGGGCATTTTTTCGGTGAGTACAATTCGGTGCTCTTTTTCTGCTGAAGTTATGAACGTGTTTAACTGAATGGGTTGTGTGTCAACTTGACCTTTCAAAGCTCAGAAGAATGCGAAACCACCGAACCTCAGTCAGTATAGAATAAATCATGCTAGCAGCCTCGTATCTGGTCAAGAGGAAAGTATTAGGAATCTGGAACGTTCGAAGCTCCATTTCTAGGATCTCCGGCGTATCCTAACTAGAAATTCATTTGCAGCTAATAACTGCGAAAAAGTTTGAACCAGGCTGGACATTTTGCTAATTTCGTGATGTCACTGATGTTCGATTGAAAGAGTGCTCTAAAATTATTGGACTACTGAGGAAATGAAATTTGTCAGTGCTCTTTCCTGTCGACTTGACTATGATTTACGCTGTTTATCCAGCGATGATATTCCAGCTTTGTGGTGTCATGCAAGGTGTAATGTTATGCAAAGGCGAAACCACTCATTGATCACTGCTCTCAACAATCTTCGACTCAGTGCAAGTGATTTCTCATCTCGGTTCTATCCGTTTCCACTGTTAGTATTGAAATGTAATGTGTTTACTTAATATTAGTAGTAATTTGAACTGTTATATTAGAGACTTCCTTTCGAGGATCAACTACAAAAACAAGGATTCGCCTTGAATTGTGAACTGAACGAGTCTTTTCGTCATTCGCTGGATATACGACAGATCGTAATAGCTTTTAACATAAAAGTTTATTGTTAGCGGGGTATCGATCTCTTTAAAATGTTTACACCTTACCTTCAAAGCGTTTTCGTCAATGGCGTCATGTTTTTGTCCCAAAAGACGTAATTACTGGTTGGGTTCCGCAGTTGGTTATTTTCCAAGAATTCTTCATTTTCATTGTTAGAAAGAAAATCGCTGTATATATTGAATCGAACTCTTGTGATCGAAACGGTGATCAGGATCCTCGTCATTCCTTCTTCATGTTTTGATGTATTCAGATATGTTGACTCTACTGGTTAGCTACAATTGACCTTTAACACAAATTTGAAATCGATCAATGTGAAGGAGAATTGGAATTCATCGCTACGGTTCTTCAAATCGTACATTGTGTTTATCGCCGTGAATATTGCTCTTCTCATTGTTCTGTCGTTTATGATCGCCACATTTGATTATGATTCCAGACAGGCACTTCTCGTTGTCAGTTCCTCTGACGACAGATGAAGAAGCTGAAGCGGCGCCTGAGCGCGGCGTTCCGCGGCCGCGGATCCCAGCAGAGCGTCGAGCTGTGCGGCGCGACACCGCTAGGCAACGGAGTGCACGCCGTCCACCACCCGGCCACCTACGGACTGTTCACGGCCTCGCCGAATCGAGCCTGGAGCCTGTCGGACTCGATGAACCACCTTGCCGACCGGTACGTGTAGAACTACATTTCTGCGAGCTGTTGAATACTCACTCACCATGAACCAAACGAGAACATTGTTTTGTTGTGCGCTGTATCTTTTGTCCAGTCAGTGTTGAACAACGAATAACAATAAGCAATATTTTTAATACCCAAATTCGGAAAGCTCTAATTTTTTAAATTCGACGTGAAAGCAAAAATTCTTCATTTACTAAAAAGAACATGGAGCTATTGGTATGTGCTCTGGTAAATAGGGTAACAAATAAAGGAATATTGAAACAAAGTCACTCGAGATGCGACTCAGACTCTCACAGTTCTCCTTTAATTTGGAATTTTAGTTCTCCTAGCAGGTTTGGTCTAGAGCTGTCGCTATTCTTTGTGCTTTATATCTCCTCGGTGCGCTTTGCTGTCTTCTATTCGGCACCAAGGCCACTCCATTCCGAACCCATCTGAGAAGCGGTGCCTTGTCCTAGTCTTTGATGTGCAGAATTTCAGAAAAGTTACAAGTCTTTGGGTTTGGGAGGGTTTTCTGTCTTGCTGAAGTAGTACATATCGGTATCTCTATTGTTCCCAACTTACCAATAATTTCTGTTCAGAAAACAACCATGCTGAAATTTTCGAACTCCAACAAATTGGTTGTCGGTCAGACATCATAGAAGTTAAAGATTTCTTTTATTCTTTCTTTCCTCTTTGCAACTTCTTCTTTAACGAAATAATAGGTACACATTGGAAATAAAAACTCTCGGCGTTGATCAATCCCTGAAGGATGCACCATGCATTCGACTTCATTAAGCATCGTTTGGTGGTGATTGAATTCATATCTGGCGTTTACAATGACTCGCGGTGGCCTATCAATGCATCGAGCCAGTGCTGCTACCCACCCAGACAACTCTGGTACGAATTTGCCGACTGCGGCGGGATGGAATTCTTGGTGGGCCATGGGCGCGGAAATTGATTGCACATGTGTGTTGCAAGGCGCCTCGGACCATTGCGCCACATGCGCCCTTACATTGGAAATAATGGTTACAAAGCTGGAGAGCAAACACTCTACCCATTATTTATCTTTTCAAAGATTTCTCCAGAATTGTTTTCCACGGCATTTAAATAGTATGTATTGCTCCCAGGATCGACTTTCTATTAACCTCGGCATTGGAATATGAATTTGTCGTTTTCTTGTTCAGCAATCGCGAGGTTTTTAAACAGCATACATTCACTTCCACAGAGAAACACACAATACAATACAACGCTAGCTGACGTTTCGGCAGTATCGCCTTCTTCAGAGCCTGGAAGGGTATACTGACATACAATCTACTAGGCCAAACGCTTCAATAACACTTACACAAAGACGAAAGACTCTTTGGTAATTACATGACCAACAACATCCCGAAAAAACCCATCGCTTTTTCGTGACTTCCAATGAGGAAGTTTAGAACAGCTGATTATAGTCGCATATGGTTGATGACTGCACCATCCCACACGAGAAATTGATGCGAACGTACGGGATCAGGTCGCGTATGATCTCCGGGCATTCGTCCCTGCTATTCATTGTAGGGTTTTTGGCATTGATCCAAAAAGCCTCAAGGAGTTTTCGCGCTGGTGTTTTGGACTCCTGTGCAAGGATATTGACTTTTACTTCAAAATCGTCTCCGGTATGCTTTTGTATCCCATGAGTGCCTAGTGGGGTGCTTCGTCTTAGTTTTCGTTTGCCATCTAGGTGTTATACGGACACACAAAGGTCTCCCCGTTTCGCCAATATATTCATCTCCGCAATTGTTACACGAGATCAGGTATATCGTACCTGAACTCATGCAATCACCGTCCCTGCCGTAAGGGCAAATTACGCGATTTGTTGTTTCACATAGACAGTTATACAGTCGGTTGCGAACTAATTGGCGCCGTAGAGTAGCCGATGCTATTTCAACTATCGCTACCGATTCCTCTAGATCTGCCCTTCTTAAGCATCGTTTTATAGCTACGCTTACTTCATCGCCTATAAAAGACAACATAAACGGGATTTTTTTTGTATGTATGTATTGCCGAAATTGTGTCGACTACACTATGACTTTTGTATTGCCACCTGTGCTGCATGTGGTTAAGCTTGGTTAAGAATGGTGAGCATCAGAGTTTTTGGGTGTTTTACGACATATCGTTGTACTTAGAGACATCCAGCAATGCATACTTGATGGTTGGTTGGAGCCGTGCGTCGAGCAAACCAACCGCTCCATCCTTTCGGGATTGTCAAATTAATATTTTACTTGTCTGGGAGAATAAAACACTGGCGTAGTACATTGGTACGAGTCATTCTGTAGAGGATATTATATTCATTTAGTGAAATGTACAGTCTTTATTGGAGACGAGTGCATAGGGCATCGGATAGGTTAGCGCCAAACGCGTTTGCTTTTGTCCTTTTTATCTGGATCTATTTGTTCATATTCTCGTGAAAAGTTATAGTTGTAATTGCGGTCAGTCGTTTTCTGCATCAGTTCATGCATATCCGGAAAGGGTGGTGTCCATCAGAATTATGAAGAATCGCCCTTTTTTCATTAGTGAAGTTCATCCTTCATTGATTAGTGTTATTAGGGTCTCAGAAGCACAAATATCTAGTTATAGTACAATATTTTACCCACTTGACTCTACTGGCAAAGGATGTCGATAAGACTGAATTAAATAGAAATAACCAGAACACAAATTCCTCAGCTCAGTTGGATATAGTTGGCCTTGTGTTCGTTAATTGCGAATCATATAGAAAACTTAATGAATCATCGTTCATGTAGCGTTGGCACTGGACATTGGAGATTCCATTTGTTTACACAATGCAGCGTTTTCTAATAGAAAAATGGATAAGTCGGTCATTTGTTCAAATTCGTCAGACCTTATGCTTAGTGGTTTATGTACGTGTGACAAGATTTCTGAGACTTCTTCGTGATGTAGCTCATCTTCGGAGTAGGTTAGCCGATAGGAGTTGTATGTGATTCTACTTCTTCGCAGCTGCACAAACGTTTTGTGGTACTTTTTATGTTTATTTTATAAGTTATTCAACACATTTTCTGTCAGCATCGGTCAAGAAAGGCTATCATATTTTTTTGTATGACCAGACTTCACATATTGTGTTGATCACAACACTTCTTTCCTTCAGCGGATTTGCATGTGGGTTCGGCTGCTCCTTAAGGACATTCCCTTCTTCACGAATACCACTGAATACCTACCGAGTTAATTCTCTTTAGAATGCTGGAGTACCTTTACTAGAACGCTCCAAGGTTTCCAGCACATATATTCTCTAGTCTTTTTGGATTAGGATCGGAGAGCTTTCCTCAATCAACTCTATAACCAATTTGTCAAACTCGAATGGATAGGAGGCACGGTTCGCCATGGATGAACTCGAACCAGGGACTGTGCGTGTATTGTTGAACAGCGTTCCTAACCACTAACCCTCGCGCTTATAATTATTCTGTGCACTTAATATCTTGCAAAACGAAACTCTTTTTCGAACGAGTTTGTTCGTTTGATTTGAATCCTTATGCTGGAGTCCCGTAAAGATCGTTATTGTCGAAGAGCAGGCAGAGAAAGCGGGAGCATCATTGCGTGGAAACACCAGAATGGCGCCCAGCGTAAGTCTTGCGGTAACTGATTGCCTTTTACGCCAACAGGGAAGCACAAATACTATTGCTAATGAGAAGGGTATGTATAAATCGTCCACGAAGTCATCCATGAGAAGTAATGGCGTATGCAGCACAGTGGTTTAGAGATGCTGTGCAAGACACACGTCGTTAATCCGATCCCATGCACCTGGCTAACGAAGCCACTCATTCCTCCAACATCGGCAAGTGCTACCAGATTCGTCTGGAAAGATAAGAATGTTGGCTTGATAAAAAAAGTCATTTCATTGGCGAGATATTCGTCTAATGAGCTTAACGGTGTTCAACGCTTTCGCACTGAAACTAGTTTTTCGAAAACCGTCGAAAATTTTCGCTCAGTGGAACATTTCAGCAACAAAGGGCTTGTTATGCTTATAGAAGAAGCATTGTTATATCGCTACAAGGATGCACTGTTTTGTGTGAGCTTTCAGTTCGATTTTACTTTTGTTTGGAGTTAGAAATATCAGAAAGTGGAAAACCAAACTTAACATCTTTGTGATTTCTTGTGGAAGCTTAGTAACCACGAGCACAAACGAGAACACTATCGCTCTCTACTAGAAAAAATCCTTGAGTGCTCGAAGTACGGTCCTCATCAAAAAAGGCGAATAAACACATTTTCTTTGCTTCACAAAATGGGCATTTATCACTGTGGACAGATATGTTGGTCTGACTTCGAAGGCGGACATTATGTTCGTAGTGTCTGAATCATATGTAATTCATACGACCAAGAAAGAAGGAACACGTAGGGTCCGACGTGAGTGATATTCCACTTATATGTGGTGTTGGGCATGTGCAGTTAGCCAGACGTAAGTTATGTCGTCGTTTATTTTTCTACCGAAAGCTGTTTTGCTGCACTTTTTATATACGATCGGTAGTTTATCAAACGCAGGTCATTGTGATAGGTCTTGGACTCAAGAACACTAGCTCAGTAGACTTCTCAACTTACCCGAAATCTTTCGGACGAGTTTGTTTCAAGGCGAAATACAGTTGTTTCTGACAAGAACACGTTATTGGCGGTGAAGAGGATACGGAGGTGTCTGTGCTGCACTTGAACACTGAAGATTGGCACTCAGGGACATCTTTTCGCCATGATGAGGTGATAAATCGTTGGGGAAACTTACATTTGAGGTATTGTAGTACAGCGCAATACACGTCCTCGGAATGAGTAATTGTAGGAAGACTATTCATTCATCAATATATTTCCACATGGTACCTCGTCTCCAACTATTATTCTCACAAATTTCTACTGAAGGACAAAAGAAAGAATGATAGCAACCTCCGAAAAGGTGAATTCCTTGTATACCATTAAAACTGGTCTAGATTACCTTCCGAGTAATACAGTAAGAACTCTGATTTTGTTCCATTACCCCCTATCTTTCATTCTTCTTCGTAAACCACCTTTGGAAACTATTGATTCTTTTTTCCCTTGCAATCACCACGATGAGTCATTCCCGTGGTTTACCAGCGCTGCACTGGGACTGTTGCAACGTGCTGGGAAATTATCCAGCCTCTCAACTCTGAACCAGCATATCTCAGCTCGTTGTAACTTCGTAACAATATTTCGAAATTCGGCTTTCCTTCAACCTCGGCATGGCTAATCAACATTTATTTTTCAGTGATGAGCTGGCGCAAGGTTGTTATATTGATGTTGAAAAATGATTGGAAGTTGTCAGAAAACCAGTATTGTCCATTGTCTATGTATTTTTGTCTTCCATTTCATCCTACTTGGTATCACATGTTGTCCAAATGCTAGCACTTCGTGCACTTGATTCATTCCCTTGAATTAATATTCCACGTGGGGCAGAGTTTGTCCAGGCTGTCCTCTGGACACCAGAGAACCACAATGGCCAAGCCAGAAAATCTCCCAAGAATAGGGATTATGCTGTGGCCAGCCCAAACAGTGAAGACGAGCCATCTAAATATCCAAATATATATGTAATATTCCACGACGGTGTTCGGATTTTACATGTGACTTCGGCTTCAGCTTGACGATTTTCGGTTATCTTTATGAACGTCTTTAAATGCTGATCATTTTCAAGTACTTAACTAGTGCTCCGAGTTCTTTACCACAGAAGGCCAAAAGCCTTTATGGATCCGTAGGAGTTTTTTAGACAGTATTGGTAGCAGTTTGCTGACATCGGAGGGAGGGAGTCTAATAGGGCTTGGCCATGGTCGAACCAACGATTGTTCGTGAATTAGTAGAGCAGCTCTAAATACCTCTCCTCACTTAACCCAAACTAATCTCTTTATTTAATAAGTGCATGAAAATCGTTTTCTCACGAGTTCGTTCTACTGGTTTAAATCCCGCCGTTGAAGTAGCTCCTTGCGCATGTTGAAAGACATCACTGCCACTGCGCTACCCGAACACGTGTGCGCTGCGGTATATTAAAGTGCACATAAAAGTGTATAGTGTGAGGCATATAAAAGTCGGTTTCAAGTAGTAGTTGGCATTTCCTTCATTTCAAGTAACCGGGATGCACTCTGGATACCGTGCCAACTAGATGAATGTAAACACATTTACTAGATGTAGTTGGTATATGTTGTAATCCCGATTATCCGATATGAGTGGTACCAGGGTCTATAGTGTGCAGATCCCTTTTCATCAAACAGAATTGTGCGGAATGCCCCAAAAGCAATCTGGAATGCAAAGAAGAACTTGGAGGATACGTATGAAATAAAAACTACGACACTTCAAATGAAATACGTAGGGCACCGAATTGTGGAACGAAAAGTGCATCAGAGAGGCGGTGTCGCTTGTTAAGGGCCGGTTTGATCGGAACATGTTGATATCATCCTAAAACTAGTGAGGCGAATGTTTCGGCGTCATGTGGATGCGGCAGCCACAAAAATTTAGGGTTTGGAGTCAGTCAGTGTTATATTTCTCGTGCAAGTTTTATTGTACATTAATTTCTGGTACATATACATGTATAATCTTTAGCAATGATAGAAAGTCTCTTGCACAAGCTCGTTATGTCGTAACGTTTTCAAGCACTTTAATTATCGATTGATCTGCCACCAGATCGAAAAGTTTTTGATTTTCCTCTTCTTTCATGTCTTATTTTCGAAACCCAGTTTCGTTCAATATATAAATATAATTTATTATTTATGAAAGATATCCTTGCGATAGCAATGGTTTGATTTTTTGACCTATCGTGGAAGTGGTTGAGCAAGTATTTGTTGAATACAACATTAAACAGTAAAGTATAACAGTTTCCAACCTGTACCTAAACTGTGTTAAGATTGGCTGTCGAGGGCGTAATTGTGGAGGAGTGTGACTCTTCGATAGCCGTGCTTCGCCATCCGTACCATCGATATCACAGAGCCGTGCCTCAGTCCAAGACTACGAGCATGTATAATCCCAGGGTATATTCCGGATACTATGGATCACACACGTGTGAGTTAACATCTTGTGTAGATCGGCATTTTATTACAATTCGGTGTCCGTTGCCATCCTGTTCTATTTTACACGTTTGAATCAGTTAACCACTTACACCTGAAATACATGACTGGACGGTTCGAATCACATTTTACACTAACGCAGCGACGTGACCTCTACAGGAGTCGTACGAAAGTGATGGCCGCTTTCAATTCAAGCCAACGTGCTTCATTTCACAGTGAACTTTATCAGTTGTAATCTAGTACTACTAGAATCTAAGATCTTTTATGGAAGTTTCTCTTATTTTACCGTACTGTGGTTTTTTGAACCCAACGTAACATGTTTTTGCCGTTTTTCTTCGTTGAGGCTCTTTGTCTAGTAGATCACGATGGTGTTCCCAGTGCATTGTCGGTGCTTCCAGCTAGAGCGCTATCGTGGGAAAGTTCAAAGATCTATGTTTTGGCTTAAGTTTTTCTCTAGTTTTAATTCTAAGTAAATTTAAAACTGGAAAAATAACTCAAAAGACCGACTTTCTATAAACCTCGGCATAGATAGTTGATATATTTATTTATATGATCTTATAAACTGATCTTCTTTAGCTGATGCGAGGTTGGTATAGGTCTTCGTTGTCATTGCTGTTGGTGTCGATGGCTGATCCCACTCGTAACATCACGGCTCTGAGAAAGACGAAATCGCCGAAACGTCAGCCAACAACGACAACAACAACGAGGACCTATACCAACCTCGCAGATCATATAAATAAATATATCAACTGGAAGAATAATTTATCGAAGTGGTATACAGTATTGAAATCGTGGAGCAAACTCTTTGCTATAAATCCGTAAGCTTTTCAACTTTTCCACTTTACTGATAGAGAAGTCATGCCTTCAGAAAAACCGTGTTCGTCGTGTAGGATGTGGAGAAGCCTTGGCAATCGCTCCATTTATTTCATCATTTGTCCACTTGAATACTGAAATGGATCATCTTTACGATCATCTTCATACGTGTC
Organism: Angiostrongylus costaricensis; assembly: GCA_900624975.1. Lineage (NCBI taxonomy): Eukaryota > Metazoa > Nematoda > Chromadorea > Rhabditida > Metastrongylidae > Angiostrongylus > Angiostrongylus costaricensis. Next base: position 180,199 of record UYYA01003941.1, read on the forward strand.
CCAGCCCAACCTCCATATCTCTGCTAGTTTGCTCCGTTTGGGAGCGGCTTTCTTGTCTAAAATTTTGCATTAGTCGTGTTAAATTTGTCACATACTTATATCACTTCTCAACCTTGAATTCGATTTTTCTCCTCGAGATTCTTTTTGTCAGTAGAGGAGATTGAAAATATGAAATCAATTGGCGTGATAAGTCAGGTGCTTAGGAAAGTGGTTCTTCTGTCTTGTTTTATACCTTTTTCTTTGTTTTGTATGCCGGTGGCCGAGTTTTCTATTTCTGAGGGTTTGGTTTTTTAACTGTTAGTTAGTTGATATTGGCGATAGCCAAAGCGTTTACTAGTGATGAAGCGACAATATTCTCCCTAATAAAGTGAAATTTTAACTTAATCGGCAGAGTTCAGTAAATATTGAAGCCCATTTTGCTAGGATTGGAGTTTCGATTAAAATACGTTCGTTCAGCAATCTTACTGTAGGTGGCGAATCTTCAATACAATGTTATCGCATACCGAGCGGACTTATCTATCAGCGGCTTTTATATTTCAGTTTTACGTGGATACTTGGATGGTCCGTCCTCACGAATTGTGCGGACCTCAGCACATTAGTTTCAGTATCACTTTAGTTTTATGTTTCCAAATTTTACAAAGAGAAAACATGTCTTGAAACCTGTTTGCAAGATTTCTGGAACGAATGTTTTTGGAAAGTGAGGGCGTGGCAAGTGATGAATACATGAGTGTCTACATGAGAGCAGGACTTCCGTTTAGTTGCGATAATCCTCTGAGAAATCTTATATGTTGCCTATGAATCTTGTGTCATTACCAAGCAGTGATCAACTTGATCAACTCAAAGTGATCAGCAGTGAACACACACGCTTTTCAATGTGTAGCATCCGATTACCATGTGCATCGAAAGCAATGCAAATAGCGGTTGACGATTTTACAAAGTGTGATTCTTTTCATATCGGTCATACATCATTGTAGTTGCAGTTAATTTGTGTAACTACATCGTCCTACACAATTGCACATATCACTGTGTAAATTCACATCGATTCTGATCCAATTGCTTCATGTAATTACCAAACAGCTTCCGTTCGGTGTCATGACTATTTCATGCTGTAATGGAAATTACGGCCTTCTTTGTTGTTAACATTGGTACCTATCCACTACTGTTTATTCATTTTAAAATGAAAAGGATTAAGGCTTAAAATGGTTGCAAAAAGTACGGGCATCGTCGTTAAAGAAGTCCTGCCGCAGCAATATTCAAGAGTTAAGTCCAGGATTTCCGCATTCAAAACCGCAACATCCATCATCTAATGCGGCGGAAGACGAAAACAACTTGCTACTAACTTATGCTTAAGAGTCAGCTTTGTGTAGGAGAAGTAAAAACTTCAAATGGAAAATATTTCACTGTTAATCAAATTCTTACAGGAGTCACAGCTCCTGGGAGAGGAAGGCTCTCCAATAGAGTGATAATCACTGAGGCATTTTGTTTCCGTCACTTACGTCAGTGATGGCACTTGAAATTCACCGTGTTCTCCAGCGAATTTTTTCACGTACGGGTTTAAAAGATCGTAAACTATTAACTGCGAGATAGATGCCTAGTGAATCTGCATGACTGTGACATCAACATTACGGTTCTTTCGGGACGAATGTTTTATTAGCGCTACACATTATAGTTATTTCTTTACAGGAAAATCTTGTTTCTTCTTCTTATGTTTCATTTAATCTATTCTTTTTTTTGAGAGGGAATGTCTCTCACATGTACGAGATCCCGCTGCTAGGTTCAACTTCTGTGTTGTCAATTTTTTCTTCTAATACATACGTTCATTGGATCACAAGGAATTCCTCGTCTTGGTAATGGTGTATTCCTGAACAGGTAGATGACCTAGCCTTTCCCTAAATCACCCATTAAATCTGTTCCATCATTCTTCTGAGTGCGTTGTATCTTTTGCGGACATTCTTGCAGCTGCCACTGCACACTGTCCAGTCGCTCGTTTCGTTACATGTTGTCTGCCAGATGTTATTCTCTGACTTACATAGTGGTAGCATTGAAGACAACACAGAAGGTCATGAAATATATTTAGGAAATCGGTTATGTCCGGTCTAATGAAATCCGTGCAATGTGCTTATGCCGAACAATGACCTTATAAATGACCCCATCTTATATGACATGTTAGCGCATTGTGGCACGGACATTTAAAGTGGTGTAACCCATAGTCATATCGTGAGATGTGTTCTTCCCTAGCAGAGGTATCCATCAGCCCATGTTCGATGTGAGGAGGAGTAGACGCGCCTTTGAAAATGGGTTAATCAGCGGGGGAAACGACGATGGTATTCGTACTCGGTAACTTCTTATTTAATAAACGAACTTCTACAGAACTGCTGGTTCGCATGAGCCCGGCATTCTCGTTGACAGCGATGGCGCAGCTTGCGCTTACGCTGTTGGGTACTGAGCCTCGTCAAGTGCGAGGCACATAATTGGCCGCGGCGGCCATTCACGTCCGCCTCCTCGCCTCCCGGAGTGTGGAGGGAAGTGGGCGGGGCGATCAATAGAGGAGTGTCCAGCAGTGGATGGGGCTGCAGCCGGCGACGAGTTGCCATGTCGAAGCTGTCCAAGTCGGCTACGTTCCACGACTTCTGCGAGTCGACGTCGTCTCCTGTGGCGTGCACGGCCGTCGCCGCGATGCACCGCAGTACGGAGGCCGACCATGGCGGGGACGGCAACGAGCACGACGCCGGTGAACGCTCGCTCCATCGCCATCTCCACCACCACCATGTCGCGAAATCGTCGTCGGCCACGTCGTCATTCGCGAACTGGCTCAGCTTGTTTATCTCGAAAAAACGAACTTACCGGCCGTTCATTCGACCGTCTATGTCACTATGTGAGTGTTCTATTGTTCAATTCATTCCCTAAAGGAAAGACGTAGGTTTCTCATTTCCTAGCGTTCATCGTTCATTATGAGTTGGAAGTACAACCTGGAGGCGCTCCTTATTGATTTACTTTACATGTCTGCATGGCATATTAATTGACGTTACATCGTAATCGGCGACAGACTTCATCAAGTGATTCTTAATGGAAAAACTAAAGGGATGAAAATGGTTGCAGTGGTTTACCCATGACCGTGTTTAATAAGCTCTACCTCTTTTGATGATTGTTCTTCGTTTTCAGAACGGGAAGATGTTGGTTCTTCCATCACCTTTGGTGTCATCTTAAACAGCGAATTTGGCTATTTTTATTGCCATATGCGCGTATATATTCCTTGAGACCGAGACCGTTGAGACCACTTCTTCGTTTCCCTTGAATCATATCTTTTTTTCTGTGTACAGCTGACGAAGCACCCTTCTACAGGCGGTACCAAAAGCAGATGTCAACCCATCATCTGTCGTGGACGCACCCTCTGTTGAGCCGTCTTTTGAACTTCGAAAGCATCAGTTCTACAATTACTGGTTTATTTCATGAAACAAATTTAACAGAAATGTTTATATTCAATAAATCGGTTTCACCAGTAGGAATAAGGGTTCTGCTACAATCTAAAGGGCTCCTACTTTCTCTTCATGGTGGTTTGTGCCCATTATCTTGTGAAATAATACACACCGGTTATCCACAATATTTACCCACTCCTTTCACGAAACTATAGCGGGTTGTGAAACAATTCATGTGCTGAAATTCTGTGATATTATGTTGAAAATCCATGATATCAATGTTACATGAAGCCCGTCTGAAACAAGTTCTTACGTGAAAGTAGAATGCAGGTATAACATTATGAAGGGTTATATAATCATACAAGTTCCAGCAGTGGTGCAAGAATCGTCAGCTTTGGGTTCCGACGGCGAAAGTGCAGAGGTTTCACCTTGTACCTCAGACCAAACTCCGACCGGCGTGCCTCCGAGATATATCGTGAACGTGAAAATGCGCCAGAAGTCGTCTAGAAAATGGAGCGAGGTGTGCTGTAGATCAACTGCCTTTGCTATCTTGCTTGCGGTACTGAAATAAAGTCATTTGTGTCAGTATTACCAATAGAATACCTGATTATAACATCTATGTCCACCTCAGGATAAAGAAAAGGTCTGTGTTCAGTAACTGAATGCGAAAACACAATCTGTCTAGATTATTGCGGAAATAGTGACACTTTTCTTAAGATCAATACTTTGAGGTTTTTTGCCTCATAACCATGTTTTCGTTTTCTGGATAAATCACTTTGCATCCGTCTTTTTATATACCTTTTACTATCTCTTATTCATAGGAGGAGATCCAGAAACGATTGTCGCTACCAGCTGATTTGCGGCTGCCAGTCAGCGTCGTTGAGAAGCTCAACAGAACCCCCACCCTCGACCAACCTCTAACACGGAAGAATCGCAGGGCGTCACTGGTGCGCAGTGCTGGATTTACAGTTTTCCTCCCACATTTCTTTATTCTTTTTTGACGACCTCGTTGCTATTTCGATTCTATTTTTCGCTTAAAGCATCTAAAAAGTTTATTATTTACCTTTGTCGTTTTTTAATCGCATAGGTAATGAGTGCATATATTTACCACTCTTCTTCTACGACAGCTATTTTAGAGCGAAATTGGATTCGGTAAGCTGGAGACTTACGAGAAGCTCGAGAAGCTTGGCGAGGGAACGTATGCCACTGTATTTAGAGGTCGATCATTACTTACCAACAAATTCGTTGCGCTTAAGGTACGTGTGCCAGTAAAAGTCTTCCACCTTACTTCTAGAAAATCATTTCGTCATCTGGTATGTTTGTATGTTCGTAGTATTTGAATGTATATGATTTTTGCCGACATATTGCTTCTGTCTCGCTTCCATGTTGCTTCCAAAACTTTTACTGAGAAGAAAAATTTGGTTATCTAGTTTTCAAAGTGTCAGTTGTGCGCCCATTTTGGCTGAATGGTTTCTAGATTGTCCATGAATATCATTTCTGTTAACTGGCCGGTCGTTATAAGCCAATTTGTAAATCAAAAATGTGAGTTGAGTCTGATGTATTTATTGCCTTTGGCAACTGAATAGTAGTCATTTTAACGCTTTCAAGCTAGATATTTTCATAACTATTTATTGGATTAGAGGGCGACTGCTTATATATACATACATATGTATATATATGAAGTGCCAAGTATACTGTGCTTGCCCGAGTAAAATACAGTATCAAAGTAGGGCCTTCGATTTCCACTACTTTCGGCGACGATATCCATGGGTTCTTCTCCAATTTTGGTGTATTTACGCGAAGTTCGTCGGACTCTATCAACTTGCACGTAAGGCTTACAGCATTCCATAAAGGTAAACTGGAGGTGACCTATTCCACACACTTCCCTGCCACTTGATTTCCGGCTTTTTTCCATATTGACGTGCAACTAATATTCTGCGTGCGCGCAAGTACACTCAGGCACTCATGCACCTAGAGACGAATATGATTACTGATGTTCGGAAGTATAGGAAACCCATCTTATAAATTCACGTGTGTGTTGAATTCATCCATGTTGGTGACCTAAGGTGCACCACATATCTTTGCAATTGGTCAATCCACTCATTGCTCACATTTCTAATATATATATATATATATGTATATATATATGTATATGCATATATATATATATATATATATGCCAGTGGCCGATCTGTAGCTACGTTCTCAAGAAATGAAGTGAAAATAAAAAACCTTGTAGGAAAGTTTTAATGCTGTTGGTATCCTTTGAACATTCAAAGCCAACTTAGCTGATGTGACACAATGAATAGTTGGTATACTGGTGTAATCTCGAGTTACTAAGTGATCATCAGGCTTAAACGAGATGTAGGATGTAGGTGGTTGAAAAAGCTCTCGGCATTGATTAATTAATGAAGGATGCACCATGCATCCGACTTCAGTAAGCGTGGTTGGCGACGATTGAATACATTTCTGGCTTTTACAGTGACTCACGGTGGCCTACCGGTATCGAGTTAGAGCTGCTGTGCTCCCAGATTATTCTGGTCCGAATTTGCCGACCCCGGAGGGATTGAGTGCTTAGTGAGCCTGGGGCGCGGAATCAATCCAGTTTGTATTGCGGGGCACCTCCCTCCCTCTAAGCATTGCACTACAAACAGGTGATATATATATATATATATATATATATATATACATATATATAATCAAGTGTTTACGTAATGAAACCTTTTAGTGCAAAAAAATTTCGCTTGCAGGTGTTTCGATTGATTGTATTTGTTTTTAAACAGTTAATGTGGTCACACTTATAGCAACTTTTTGTATTTGGTTACATTTAGTAAAGTAGTAGTTTTATGTAATGTTTATGATTCCTCTCAATCATCCTTTGAAAGAGCTATTGCCGTAAATGGAGAATCCTAGTAAAGAATCTGTGCATTAAATATCTTCCATCTAAGCAGTTTTTCTTACTTGAACAGGCGATTATGGAGTTGAGTGGATTGCTTTAATGGCACAAGTCTTCTCTCATCATTTTGAATTTGCTGCACTCTCGTCTCTGGAGGTCCCGATGATCTTGGAGGAGATGTATTACCAGCGTTGATTACTTCTGAGGAATCATAATATTACCTGACGAGCCTACCTGATTACTTGGTTATTTTCAATGTTTGTAGTGTAAGATGCGTAGCATTATTAGTCCAGCTTACCGTTCCGCAACAGTGTCATGAAATTTTCTACAAACAGCTGTTTTCATAGTGGGTTCTAAGAAACTCAAACTGTTGAATTCCTTCTCACAATGGATTTAATTTTTCATCACTTGTAAGCCACTATTAGTCCTTAGATTCCCAGAGGGAGCCGTTATTCGTGGCGTGACCTCGTCCTCTCAGGCGTACACGGCATCCGTCCGCGTGTGAATGCCTCCTATCATGTTGACACCAACATCTGTTCGAGAGACGTGTGTGCAAGCGATCATGGATCATATTTCACTAATCCATAACGGGAATTTCCGTAGTTCCTGTTGTCACAACGCAAGTGCGTTAAAGTAGGCACCTACTGCGCTAAGTTTACTTTATGATTTTTCTTGAGTGATTTCACAATATTAATTTGTATTAATACGAATTACATTTGACATACTAAAGGCTGTTTCCGAAGGACAAGAATATTCTTGGACGAGCGGTTCTTAGCAGGATCGTCTTGGTTGATGTTTTCTTTTGGCCCTCTCCCGATTTTCCCAAGAAGTACGTTACTATGATTAGCCTCTATTTTTGTGGTCTTTGTCTGCAGTAATTCTGCAGTCCTACTACTTGAAAGACATCATAAATTCGTTTTTTGAAATACTTCATAGTTTTAAACAGTTTCTTTGTTCCTGAGCAGGTCGAATGGCAGGCTAACGGGTGACACCTTTTGATCATATTGTTCCATTTGAATGTTTAGAGTGTGCTTTGGCTAACTCTAAAACTACCAATATTCTGCTAATTTGTTTGAGAAATAGTCAATGAAATTGGGGTATTCTTGCGAATAGTTGGCCTATTAATTCTCCTTCGAAAGTCGTATTCGGACTCTTCAACGAAATCTCTGTTCTTCGTGTAGAGTGAATGTGGTTGAGCAGTATGAAACATCAGCTGCGCAAACATAATTGAAATTAGTTTTCTGGCTACTAATATAACATAGTTAGTCTACAGAACCAGTTAAATTGCATTTTTAAACTCTAAGGGTCTTCAGAGAAGAATCAGATCAAGGAGTTGATATCGCATAGTATGTCGCATTGGACGACTGTTGATGATATGGAAATTAATTAAGACGGCTTCGTTAGACAGACAAATAGTCGTTGTTGCTTCTCACGTTACTTTGCTGTTATGACCTTCAGATACTTTCCTTTACCTAAGTGTTCCATGTTACAAATCCATGCATATGTTTGTTCATCTTCGTCTGGTTCTCCCCGATCTATGACTCTTTCTTGGTAGTAAATGTTTAGCTTTCGTGTTGTTATGATCATTCTAAAGCCTAATGGTGTGGAGAATTGAACGACCTTGTCACATAATCGGGTGGAACGAACACAGAAGTGAAAGAAGGATTGCTGTTTTTCTCTTCTGCTCTTTTTCCCTGCTTCCTATTCTTGGCGCTTAAACAAGCGCTGCATATTCATTCAAGAGTTCTTTCACCTCAAAAGCGTTGCTAGATAATGCTGGCCTACTGGCTGAAATAAAAATTCCCTGACTTTCAACTATGTAGCTTAACAGTGATAACGAGAGATATCCTTTGACGATATGATCTAATTAATTTAAGTGGAATTGATCGCAAAACAAAGACATCCATTGCGACACATTTTTTTGTCGATGGAGTCTTAGGCTTCCATACGAAGTCGGGTTGTCCGTACATTTAGAAGTTCCCAGCCAATCTTCACTCCATTTCTGAGTTAATTCGGCAAGTACTAAACGTGGTTTGAAGTAAAATAGTATAAAGTTCACATCTTCAACACCGTGTTTTCAAAAGTGCAGTGCCCAGGGTTTTACGACAAATTCAGAAAAAGAAATGCTGGGATTGTCATAGTTTTATATCGTTTTGGCACGACCTGGAGAGGCTTGCTCACCGCAGAAGATGTTTGGCTCGTTTCTTTCTCTCCTCATTATCGTAAGTGATGATGCTCTATTTTGAGCACGGTTACTACACGGTGAATAACTCATTTAGTCATTTACTCACGGTTACTCATTTCCATTTGTGAACATGCCTGGCCTATGTAAACTATCTACAATCACGTCCGTTATAGATGAGGTAATCTTGGCGAATATTGCTTTCGTTTAGGTTTCAGCACTACCGTTGTTCTTGTCTATTGGTATCGAACTCTTCTAATTGCATGATCTCCTTACGCATGCTTCTTTTTATGTATAGGTTTTTCTCAAAGTATGAAATGAACAGGCCGAGTTGATTTTGGGTATCTCGATCACATCTTGGGAGAGATTCATTGTTTAAGTGGTTTGTGGATGGTGCGTCAAATTTTCGAAGTGAGTGAAGTGTTAATTCATGAATCAGCTGTATAACTAGTACGTATATATGCGACGATAATGGAGCTAAAAATGGATTCCGGAGTTTTGATTCTGGGTGATTGGTGACTGCTTCTCCGTTGAGCACATATTTTTATTTTTATATTTTTGTTCATAATTTCTTCCTTTCATATTTCATTCATCCTCATTTCTTTGTCATGTAAAGGGGTAGTAGTAACATTTTCTTTTTTTGTTAAACCAAACACCAAACATTGTACTGGCGTACATTTCGGCGAAATTCTTTTGGATTGGTTCTATTTCGAGGTACTCCCAAAATTTCTTTCCTACCTGTATCGATGTATTTTCCATTGCAAAGATTTCCTCCTGTTCGTATTTATTAGTAGTTGTGTTGGTTGCATTACAGTCTGGTCAAGCTTCGATTGTTTGCTCGTATCGGAAGACTTAGAGCAGGGGAGGTGCGATCCGCATCTCTTATCCGGAAAACGGCGGTATTCGTCACAACTTTCAAGTCTGTCATGAAGCTCGTAGTATTTCATGATCTGTTAAAAATGTTTTCGTCATAATTTACTGTTTTATTGATAAGAAAAAACAAGGTGCTCATTACAGCACAAATTCACAATAACTGACGCTTCGTCGATTTCGCTTCTTCAGAACTTGAAAAGGTCTTATTAACACGAAATCTACTCAGGCAAACGCTTTCATAACCCTAGCTGATAAGTAGTAACAATGTGTTTATTGTGCAAATGAAAAATCTGTGTTGTCAGTTTTAAGTGATGAGGCTATGAAAATGTTGGATGAATGGATTGTGTGTGAATTTGATCTTTCCAGACCACGTAAAGGGGAAACCAAAATAGAAGCTATTGTGAATGAATAAGTGCTGTAATAACAGTCTCGTGTTTACTGATAAAAATAGTGAATTATTGATCAATGCCGAGGTTAAAGGAAAATTAGTCCTGCTATTCTCGTCATATATTTCTTTTTCACTTTTGGGCGACGATAGCAGCTCTTTGCCATCTCGTGCCCGAACCAATTCGTTGTACTGATGAGGCGGTGATCCGATTCATTAGAAGTTCACTGCTGTGCGTAGGTATCAAGAGTCTCTCTCCATTGTATGTTTGCGTGAATTTGATAGATTGCTGCAATTGACGCACAATTGAGTCGGGGTTACATTAGGCCATGGCAACATCCAGCAAAGGTTTCGTATCCCTTCGAGAATTGAAGTTTCATGAAAAAGGCATAGTTTGCAATTAATGGCGAGCCAACAAGACGATTTTCACCCGCACTCCACCGTGCTCTGTTCTTCCTATTTCTGATTGGTATTGATGTTTCTGATAACAATTTTTTTTCCAATGTTCAACCTTCATTTACTGCCTACGATTATTTTCTCATAGCAGATATTGTTTGAAGTACAACAGCCATGATGTTGAGATAAGAGCAAAACTCGGGACCTCAGGTGATCATCGAACACGTGATTACCCTTTTGGGGCCTCATACACAATCCACTGCACAATCGAGGCCTTTTGCTCGACCACTTTTTCACCATAACGGTGCCATCAGCAATCAGTCATCTCTGAAAATGATCAGGGTAGCACAAATCGGCACTGAATCTGGTTAAGCTGAAGCTGAAGCTTACCTCCAGAAAAGGTAATCGCGGGCTCGAAGCTCAGCTGTGGTTCCAAGTTTTGCTCATATCTCAACAATTTTTTAGTATATTCCGTTGTTGGTGGCGGTTTATTCCCTTGGTGTAGAATACTACAGGAGCGATCGAAGTGCTAATTTGGTACTACTGAGTTTGTTTATTTGTGAAAAGACATAGATTTCTATAGCTCTTAGTGATTGGTGTGTATTAATGGTTATTAAATGTCCAAGGGACTTATAACTCTTAAGTTCTCCTTAAATTGAACGTTATAAATTCATCGAATTATAACTAAAGTGGTGCTGAGATATTTGCAAAACTCCGAACCGCAGGTGCTTGCGGTGGGGAACGAACGCGCTGCTGTCCTTTCCGGAGAGTAACGCGTTCACCACCACATCATTCGAGCCTTTCGTTTCGCCTTTCTTTCAGCCGTTTTTTCTAGGTGCTATAAGCAATCAGCCGTCAACGGGATTGATCTGGAGAGCACAAATCGCCATTGAATCCAGTTAAGCTGAACCTATAGTATAAGTCACAATGTAGTGACTTTTTTATTTATTGCCAATTTTTTTCATGGCATCACTGTGGTGATAGCTCACAGCATACCCTGCTCTGAAAAAAGAATAGGCGGTAAATAGAAAAGTGATTCCATTCAGCGAGTTACTCAAGCATTGGATAGTTCATTTTGTCACCATTGTCTCAACGTTATTCCTGTGTTCGTACCTTGGTAGATATCCACCCCACTAATGCTTTATCTAATGATTGTGATGTTCATTCCCGGCATTACTTTCTTCTATTTCTCCTTTCTGTTTTTTTCATAGAAGAACTCTAATGCGCTGTTAAACCACTCATATATGATGAAGTGATGATATAAGGTAGTGCTAATTATGTGAGCTAAAATAACAAAAAACCGATATGTTGTTGAAGAAATCAGTGGGAAGCGTCTTGGTTCTGTTGTTATCGAGAAAGAAAGCATCATCGAGGCGTAAATCTAATTTTCGAGCTCTTCGATAATAAGCGAGGGACTCTGCACGTGAAGTGCTCATGATTGGGTTGTGAAAGAAATTGGCTAAAAGGCAGCGATGGGGCGACCTAGCTGCTTGACAATCCGATAAGATTCGAGGATTTCCGCGTCACTTCTCGTCAGTGTCTCTTGTTGCATAATCGATGCGCTGGTGGTTTGAACATAGTGATGATGTGAATTTCTCTGAAGATCACATGTATTCGAAGACCTTATCTCCTGAGAGTCTACGAATGACTTTCCTACTTTTGCTTCCAGTAAGTATCGCTGAAAACTCCAGAAAGCGAGTGCACGAGCTTGCTTAAGTTGTTGGGGCACTAAACTAGCGACTAAGTTAATTGTTATGCTGAGGACGTTCCACCGTTGTCGATTCGAGGCGTGTATCATGGTTTTGGAGAAAACCCTTTTGCCAGTGTATTACGGTACTACCAAGAGAAGACAAATAGAATTGCGCTTTTTTGACCAGTGTAATAATTTTTTTTAACAAATTGCTAGTAGTACTGAGTTTCGGAAATCGTTTAATGACAGCTATTCCTCATTCCGAAGTTCTGATGTTTCCACAGCAACCTTTCCACTTTTCCATTTCAGACCATGTTATGTTGTTCATTTTTAGTCGAAGAAAAAATCACGGGAGTTCATTAGTTTTTCACCCCTCGAAAGCTGGTCTGTTTTTTGTCCAGTTCAGTCTTGTAGGGAAATTTCCGTTCTTGATGAACATGTCCAAAATATTTTCTGCTCTCGATACTTTCAAATAGATCTTTTCTTCTAAAGGTTTCAGTCTTCACAGATTTTATTTTCTCTCATTAGAGCACCAAAATGGCATTTGCATTCATAATCACAACGGAGTTGCGAGCTTCAATAATGCTTGTGATCTTGAAGTTTATAGTCTCAGAATATGGTTGCATTCGAGTTCATTTGAAGCCATTAGCTGATGGGAAGGGTCGATGTTTCCCAATGAAGAATTTTCTTTAAGGAGATTCGGCTGGAACAGGAGGAAGGAGCGCCGTGCACAGCCATTCGTGAAGTTTCACTTTTGCGGAATCTCCGGCACGCGAATGTGGTCACTCTTCATGACATTATCCATACGGATCGATTGCTCACACTAGTAAGTCCTATGTGTTCGGTATGACAATTTGCGAACGTTCCAGGGTCTCTTGATCAAGGCAACTTCATTTTGTAATAAAGTTCTGTTCCTGACATTTCACCTTTTTTCCACCGGTCTATTCGCGCGAAAACCACTGATGCACTTTCATTTTTTAGAACTCTCATTAACACATTCACGACAATACGGTCTATCATATTATTTAATTTCCCATATTCTCGTGAATGTATTACTCGATAAACTTGGACAGAAATACTGTTAGATTATAACCATAATAACATTGAGATATTTGCAAAATTCTGGACCGCTAGTGTCCGCAGCGAGGACCGAACACACTACTATCCTTTCCAGGGACTACTGCGTTCACCACCACACTATGAGAGTCCTGCCATTAAACCCTACTATTAAAAAAATAGGCAGTAAGTAAAAAGTCCTTATTTAAATAGGCAGTAATAAAAAGTACGACCTTATTAGAATGTTTGCATATTGAGAAATGCCTTAAAGTTTGAGACAAATTGGAGGATTTCATGGTAATCGATAAAAGGCGAGAAAAAGAGGAATTGATGCCAGGAGAAAGTTCTATACATCGGAATTATAAGTGTTTGTGATTTCGAATTTTGAACCATTCTTTGCAGTTATCTAGAGTGAATTCAATAGTGAATTTTATCTATTTGAACGGCTACTATGGGGTCAAAACAATAGAGTAGGTGTTTAACGTTGGTCCCTGCATGGTTGCGCGGTTATGTCGGAACGGGTGTTGTTGTGTTCGGAGAGCTACTTCCGATTACTTTCGCTTATTTTCCCCAAGGCTTCTATTCCTTCATGTTTTTCCTTGTTGCATCTTGTTTTCGAAGCAATAGGCCGTTAGTCCACTTTGAAATATGCAGTACGCTAAATGCGTATTTGACCAAATGAATGACTAGCTGGGGCTTACCGATGTATCGAGTTAGTGCTGATATCCTCCCAGGTGAACTCGATACCAAATTGCCGACTCTGGAAGGAAAGAAATCTTACTGAGATCTGATCCCAGCAGCGAACTAGCAACGGTGTGTGTATTGCAGAGCACTTGCAACCAGTGTGCCACACGCTTCTCATTGTTGTCATACTATTATTATAACATTATTTAGCATATCGTGCCAACGGTTTACTGCCTCGTGGCTGGGAGATGTTCCTGGGTGTTGGACTGCGATGCAAAGCTGGGGATTTGTCCACCTGGCAGAGTCTCCATAGAAGGAGTCCGGCGTCATCAGGAAGCCTAGCTAAGGATAAACCAATACCAGGTTCCACCACCTTCTTGGTATCAGTCACGTGGTGGCAAATCACCCTTTTATCCACAAGGGCTGAGACTACCTGTGGTGGTGAAGACCTGGGGCAGACTTTCGTCAGTCTGTCCTCGGGATTCCACGGAACCACAATGGCTTAACCAGCAAATCTCCGAAAAATGGAGATTATGCTGGTACCCGCATAACCAGTGAGTACGGGCCATTCAAGTACCAAGTATTTAGCATAAAACCATTACGTTAACTGATGGTTATACCGACTTTTTTCCAATTCAGTTTATTCTTACCGCATACGAAGCCAATAATCAAATCAACAAGTAGTGATTTTAAGACGCTATGAGGTGGGAAGGTGGTGCCTTGTCTGGGCGGATAGCAGCACTGGCTGGATACATCGGTAGGCCTACGCGAGTCATTGTAAAGGCCAGATAGGCATTCAATCACGTCCGACGTTGCTTAATGAAATCGAATGGATGGCGCTTCTCTCAGAGATTTTATTCTTTTATTTTATGATGTGTTTAGGTCTTTGAATATGTTGATCGCGATCTCAAGCAGTACATGGATGCATGCAATAACGTGCTTACTATGAACAATATCCGGGTAAGTCCTCATAGATTTTCTTTCACAGATTTGCATAGACCTTAAAACCGCAAAGCACATCTCATTTTTCCACGCGAAATCAAAGTTGTTATTTAAGTTCACACTCATGAAGAAGTTAATTTTATTTTACGAAATCCTCGCATAGATGGTAATGCCATTTCATTGACAGGAAATCTTTAGTGCTATGAGTAGCGAATTCCCGTGCAAAAGATTCCAGTAGACAATATCATATTAACTCTTCTGCAGAACTGCTCTACTACGAATTCTCGTATCTTGTTAACTAGTAGTGTTCTAGTCAAACCAAGGTGTTTAGCTTTTTTTCAACTTCAATTTGATTCCATTCGGGTTTCATATTTAGAAAAAAAAAGGCTATTATTTATCCCAGTCTTGATGCGAATCACCAGTGTGCTATGCTGTAAAATTTTTTTAAAAATTGTAGTCATTAAAACTAAACGTCGGTGGTCCTTCACCATGTTTTACAACTTCTTGGCTGTATTAGTTGGTTAAAACGTGCATTTATTAAATGTTTCACAAGTTCATGGTGAAGCTTAATTACCAGTGGCTGTCGTGTGCGCTGCATGAGTCACTCATGACTCATTTTAGTAAAAATGTTATCCAAAGATAAAACATCCGTAGACATCAACGTTTTTAATTATTTGCAACAAAAGTAATGTTGGTACATTCCTTATCAGCAATGGTGTTTATGTTAGTGTCTTGGTAAAAAGGCAAGAAATCGCAGCTATACTCATCATGCAGAACAAAGTTATACTAGTTATTTCTCATGAAGTGTACCTAGTTATTATATAGAAAATGGGCTTTCTCGGTTTTTGGGGAGGTGAATTGGTTAATTCCAATGTCCAGTAATTTTTTTGAATTTTGATGAGTGATGTTACAGTTATTCCTATTCCAACTGCTACGAGGTCTCGCGTACTGCCATCAGCGCCGAGTACTCCATCGTGACCTGAAGCCTCAGAATTTGCTTATCACAGCGAAAGGCGAGCTGAAGCTGGCCGATTTCGGCCTCGCGCGGGCGAAATCTGTCCCTACCAAAACCTATTCAAATGAGGTGGTCACGTTGTGGTACCGACCACCAGATGTACTTTTAGGTAGGTTTTTTCTTAGCGTTTTTATCACTTACTAGTTTGTTTTTAACCTTTAAAATATTTGTTTTTCATTTTGCGACTCCCTTTTCGTGATTCGTTTTTTAACGCTTATTTACAAGTACAACTTTTAGTTAGGAAGAAAACTTCAGGTTTCGTTTTGTTCGAAGTCTGTATCAAGAGGATTTATCAGGCATATTCATTTTCACTTGTTTTAACGCATTAGTGACTCCGTTTTTTGAACATTATTTGATACTTTGGAAACTAACTTTGCTTTAACCTCGGTGCAGTTGATCAGTACTTTCTTGAAGCATTAATCTAACACGAGGTTCTCATAAAGACTTAACTGGGTTCAATGCCAATTTGTACTGCTCAGATCAATCCTTTTGACGGGTGATTGATGATAGCACTGATTTTAGAACCAGCTGAGAGACAGGTGAAACGAAGGACCCGTATGGTGCGGTGGTGAACGCGTTACTCCCCGGAAAGGACAATGGCGCGTTCGTTCACCACCGCAGAAACCTGCGGTCCGGAGTTTTGCAAATATCTCAGCTTCATTGAAGTTATATTTCGCAACATATCCCTGCCATTAAAAAAAGTAGGCAGTAAATGAAAAGTTAATATTGTAAAGGCTTTTATTTGGTCGAATAGAAGTCTTAATGACAACCTCGCGTTGGCTTAATTATTCAAGAAATTTTACTTGATGCGTGATGTTGAGGCCAAATATCTTTCAAAATTCACGAAATAATAAACGAGTGCAGTAAAGCTCTTGTAAAAGAAACAAATACAGTAATCCATCAATGCACTAGGTGTATAGCAGTGTTTAGCTCACATTGTCACTGTGTTGAGTATGTGCTACAGTATTCTTCAGAATGAAGATGGTATACGGTATGATAGTCTTTCATCTAGTTGAGAGAGTGAAAATAATTCTATTCGTTCGACGTCTCCTTTTATTTCTCTTCTTATGAGTGCGCGAAATGTTATTCTATAATGCGGAAACCTATGATCTGGAAATTTTTGATTATCTCTGCTTGCATACGTAATGAGTCATCGTCAGAGTATGTAAACGAGTTCTCCGTATTGATTGGATAAGCACGTTTTAGTAGAATTATTTTCAAGATATGTTGGAGCTGAAACTGATGAAAAGTTGAACAACTTTCGAGAAGAAGATGATTCCATACTATAAATTATGCGGAACATTGATTTTTATACCTAGGTTCAAACAGATGTTTATTTATTTGAAGTTCATCTTGTTTTTAGTCGTTTCAGTCGTCAGTCATAGTTTCTATTCATTTTACAATATTTACCTATTCTCATTTGGTTGTTTGTTACATCGATTCCAATAATAAAGCCGTTCAGGATCAACTGACTACTCGACTCATATCGATATGTGGGGAGTTGGATGTATTCTCTTCGAGATGGTGGCTGGTCGTGCATTGTTTCCAGGATCAACGACTGACGAACAACTCGGCCTGATATTTCGGTACGTTGAATCCACTGTTACTAGCACTTTCAGAACTTCGTTCCATGATTAGAATTATATTTTTATGGATTAGATAGCCACAATGTGTGGTGCAAAATACTACCCAAAACTCAATAGTCGAATTATTCACAACTTTGCCATAGGAACTTTAAAAAAAAGCCAACATATGTGGATTATTCCTAGCAGAGAAACCGGACTTTTAATAATCTACGACATGTGAGGGAGTCACTGTCATTCTCGGTACTAGTACTGCATAACTAGTTTCATTTTTTTGTTAATTCATTGTCATTCCTAATGTTTGGCCTCTCCATTTTTGCTGAGCAACGATGGTTTTAGTCATCGGTCAGTTCTTTCCTTCCAGTACGTTGGGCTCTCCAAGGAGTGATCGTCATCCAACGATATGCGCGCGACCCGCATATGCTCCGTTCGCCCAGAAGGTTTATAATCCTGAACCTTTGATTCGACAAATCCCACGACTAGATGCTAACGGCTATGATCTTCTCTTAAAATTTCTGCAGGTGGTTTTCTCGTTTATTTCTACTAACTTCTTCCATTTATTCCTAGACGTACGTTTGCCTTTTTTCTTTTTGCTAGTATATGTTTAATATTTTTAGTATGAAGGCCGTGATCGAATATCAGCTCAGGAATCTATGCGTCACAGCTTTCTCATGGTTCTGCCCTCCAAGGTACGTTTTAAGAAGTACTGAATGAAATAAATGGAAAGCAATTTATCAACGGCTTTCATATAATCACTAGTTTGCATGACTTTTGGAGCCTTTTTACCAAGTTTTCTGTCGCGTTGTCTCACGAACTGAACGATGTGCTGCCAGCTTTTTTGTTGTAGGAGAAGATGTTCCCTTTAAAAGAAATTACTGCACTGTTTATAGTGTAATATGATCGGCTTGCTTTTCTGGCCATAGTGCCATCGATATTTCAGATGCCCCACATCAAGATAAAGAGAGAACTCAATCTCTATCCGCTCTTGTATCAGTTAGATTAGTTATTTAGAGATGTACCAGCTTACCGAAACCATAATGCTTCGAAAAAAAACGACTAGATTTCAGAAAAAAGTAGTTCGGTAAAAGTATAGGTTGCATTTAAAGTATTCGTGACTCAAATAGTTATGATTCGATCACAGAAAATCGACTTCATTTATTATTTAACAACCTCTCGTCGTCTTTATATGTTATCAGTGATATGTTGATAAACGGCTGCTGAGAAGAAATTCCTTCACGTCGCATCAAAGCCCTACTGTTAAGGTGATGTCGTTGAGTGAAGACGAATCGGTGATGGACGTTGAAGGTGTGTCGCTAGATGTTGCGTACAAGGATCACAGTCATCTCAACCATCTACAGCGAGCGACGAAGGCATCTCGACGCCAAAGCCTTCTGATATGACATCTATTGCTGTCGAACATTTCATCAATTCAGCACTCGATTACGGTTTGCGTTAAGGATGTTGTGCATACCAAACTCCTCATGTTTCTGATCTGAGCTCATTAGAACGGGTCGCTATTCTAAAATTATGTTTCTAAAACAATTTTAAAACTATGTCGGCTTTATTTCAAGGTAATCACCTTATTTCGTTGTAATGTGGTCAACTTTTTCGTTTTAATTTCTTACGGTTTTAAATGCTATGTGAATTGTATGTTAGATGTGAAAAACGACAGAGTTTTTATTCTCAACGTTTGCATGAGAGGATATGATCTGTCCTTCATTAGCATAAGTAATTAATAGGTTTGCTAAACGGTTAGTGCAGTTTTGGCGAACGTAGTGATGAGAGTTGGTTTATATTTAGTGACTACTAGCAAAAATCTTCGTATTCTATGAAGGAATATCGTTTTACTCCGCTACTCGTAGCTATCGTAATCCAATGATTCACTTCAATGAGGTGTACCCTGCAACCTCATAGCAGGTAAAATGGGTAATACCACAAACTTCTAGTTCTGCTTGTTCTCCTTATTGTAGAATTCCATTGTCAGCCGTAAATTATGAACGAATTCTATCGTAGTGGAGATCGTTTGACACGGGTCCCTGGCCACAGTGGTTTTCTGTTTTTCTTCATCATTTGTAAATGTAATTAGGAATGAGCTGCCTACCTACTATCGAACATCTGTGATGCGTGTACCGTTTAAGAACTCCACACTTCATTTCTCTGCAATGATTGTTTGAAGACCAAAATCTGTGCTCTTTTCAGGTTCTGTTATTTCAACAGTTTCCTGTTCTCACTTCAGAATAATTCGTTGTAGTATTTTTGATTGGGATTTTTCGTCTTTCCTTCTAGTTCGCTGGTTAGAGTTCGATATATAGTACTATTCTTGTTCTTTCTCTTTCCGAAATGCATACTAAAACTCCCGTGTTATTGTTACCGACTTTTGTGCAGAAGATTCCAGTCAAAATTCATCATTGACGGTGTTCCTCTTTCTTTTTTGTAAACTATTGATTGAGTCAGGATATAAATTTGTCTTAAATATGCATGAATGGACTATTCGGTGAAGAGTTGGCTTCCATTAACTCCACTGTTGCTCTGCTCACTAATAACAATAATTTCCAGCTATTCACTGGAAAATGTCTTTTTTGCTAGCATCAACTTATTCGGAGATAATTCCAACATGTTTACCTGTTAATGCTATTATAAGATGTCAATCGAACCAAGATGAGTATAGGACAGCAGAAGTACTTTCGATACGCAAGTGGTATTAGGATCTATACCGTGCCAAAGCTTACCAAGCCATCCGTCTTTCTGGATTTGGCGAATTTCTACTTATCTCGGGGGATAAAAACCCCGTTCATATATCGGTAGCTCACCGTAAATCAGTTTATAGCCTAGGTAAACATTTAATCACCTCTAGCCATACTTGATGAAGTCGAGTGCATGGCTTATTCCTCAGGGGTGATCATTGTTGGGAGCTTTATCGCTTTATAGCACAGCTCTCCTAATATGGAGGAAGAAAAGTCGGCTCATATTTTTGTCTACTTCATCTGGTTTTGGAAAGTGCAGTTTTGTACATCACAGTGCTCCTCTAACTGCAGCCATGGCATTCAGCTTTCGAAATCTATCCTTTCTCCCCACTGCAGAGAATTTATGTGGTATTTGGTATATATATGGTATATCATTTTTCTTTCGAAAAATTGTGAGTGAAATGCACCTATAGCTAGCAAATATATTGATAGCCAATCAAACGCTTATTGGATGTGTCTTGCACAAGAAAACAAAAGGTGAAATGGACTGCACTTCCGATTTGTGTACTATATCGTTCCGCTTCATGCTCTAGATAGGAAGGAAGCAAACAGCTAGGAAAGCAGTCATCCCTAGTTAATGTCACTTGTCACGGGAGATGCAGAGGAAAAGACATGCTTAAATTAGACGTAAGCTTTTAGTTTCAGGTAATAGTTCATTGCTTTATTATCGAACAGTATATATAGCCAGAATTATGCTGTGATATTTGCAAAATTCCGAACCGCTTGTGTCTGCTGTGAGGAACGAAACGGGATTGATCTGGGGAGCACATATCGTATACATATATGTTATTTTACACATAATACCCTGCCGTTAAAAAGGAATATAACAATAGAATATAATAGAATACAACGAATATAATAAAATAACCTGGTTTCTAAGCCGAATACTTACCCAACTGCTTAGCCATATTCCAGCTCATCTTACGAACACCCAAATGTTCCTAGAACGTCTACGTAACGCTTCTCCTAACAACGCGTACGTGATAGGGTCTTTCGATGTTTCCGCGCTCGATACCAACGTATCGAATGACCC
Source organism: Angiostrongylus costaricensis (assembly GCA_900624975.1). NCBI lineage: Eukaryota > Metazoa > Nematoda > Chromadorea > Rhabditida > Metastrongylidae > Angiostrongylus > Angiostrongylus costaricensis. The sequence goes on from UYYA01003941.1 coordinate 201,094, forward strand.
CGCAATGCAAGCTATCTACGAACTCCTTGCTAAACATGAAAGAAAGGAATACACATGCATGGCTTGTCTATTCAGCTGTTTATGGCTTTCTTAAAAGAGTGCCTGAACTGCTCGATCTTCAGATGATCTGGGAAATATTACGCGCAAATGAGAGGGTTGGCAATGGGACAGCGGTTGATACCAAGTCTCGCCATCGCGTTCATGTCTAGAACAGAAGACCCTGTTATCGACCTACTCTACTACAGACATATAGATTCTTTTGTCACCTCTACTCAGGAGGAGATGGACAAATGCTTTGAATTATTGAATGAGCAATCCGAGTATATCAAATTCACCCGGGAGAAACCGAAACAGACCTGTCTTCCATTTCTTAACGATCAAATCAATTTATCAATTAGCGGTTATATGACAAAGTTACACCGCCTCTCTTCCCACCCTTCACACACAAAGAGGGCGATTGTGAGAAACATGTTTCGAACAGCCACCTCTGTGTGCACTACCAGGGAACTAAAGGGAGAATCGCGCGACTTGTCTCGGCAAATAGCCATCTCCAATGGCTACGAAATAGTAACCTCACGAGATAAGTTTAGAAGTAGAGCGAGGCGCCGAAACGAAACACTTGGCCAAAAGAAAGTTCCGTTTATGTTGCCCTTTATTAGCGATGAAGTAAGCATAGGTGTAAAGCGATGCTTAAAAAGGGCAGGTCTAGAGGAATCGGTAGCGATATTTGAAATACCACCGGATCCTCTACGTCGTCAGTTCGTAACAGCTTGTATGACCGTCTATGTGAAACAACAAATTGCGCAATTTGCCCTTACGGTAGGTTTGGTGATTACATGAGTTCAGGTACGATATACCTGATATTTTTAAAGATTGCAGAGACGAATATTTGGCAAAACGGGCAGGCCCTTGTGTATCCGTATAAAATAACACTTTGATGGAAAACGAAAAATAAGACAAAGTACTCCACTAGACACGCATAGGATACAAAAGCATAGCGGAGACAATATTGAAATTAAAGTCAATATCCTCGCACAGGAGAGTAAGACACCAACGAGCAAACTTTTTGAGGCTTTTTGGATCAATGCCAAAAACCCCACTATGAATAGCAGAGAGGAATGCGGAGAGGTCACACGCGACCTGGCTCCGTGTCTTCGGATCAATTACTGATGTGGGGTGGTCCAGTAATCGACCATATGCGACTATAATCGCCTGTTCTAGCCTTCCTCATTGGAAGTAACGAAAAAGCGGTGAGTGTTTCGAGAAGTTGTTGATCATGATTACCTCAGGCTAATCCGATAACCTGACACAGGCACAGTTCTCACCCATGTATTACTCTGTGCGGCTGCTATCCACCAACTTACTTAAGTACAACAAATAAGCAGGTGTTTAAATGAAGCTGTTTCTTATGCGAATACAAATTTATTAGTTAAGTTTTTTCTGCTAGGGTTATGAAAGTGTTTTGCTGAGTAGATTGCATTTCTATTTGACCTTTCCAGGCTCAGAAGAAGGTGAAACCGCCGGAAAGCGACGCATTCATACATATATATTTAGGTTGTAATCCTATGGTAGGCGTTTCCTCTAGTGAAAGTTTTAAGATCCGATTTACCACCATCTCTTATTGTGCTCCTCGAACGCCATGTCATAAATAGTTCTCAGAAGAAGAGAAAATAGATTAGGGAGAACGAAGGCGGAAATACTTAGCCTTGCAACGATTGCAAATTTCTATTTTTATTCGACATCGTGCAAGGATGATGGAATTGCTATTACTGTAGTATACTGCCATTTGTAGTCTGAAGTTGTTATAGGGTAGATTTGCTCACTTCTTGATTTGCTGGAGTTATTAAGAGAATATTTATTTCTAAGTGCTGAATGCTCCCAATGGTTTTCCGCTTCATCACGGCTGAGAGGTGTTCCTGGGTGTCGGGCTACAATGTATAGCTGAGAGATTCATTCGCCCGGCAAGGTATCCCAAAGTCGGCCACCGTCCTTGTATCAAACTAGTAGCATGGTGGCAAATCTCTCTCTGATCCACAACGGCTAAGACTGCCTGCGGTACGACCTGGGGCAGACTTTGACCAGGCTGACCTCGGAACTGCAGGGGAACACAATGGCTAAACCAGCAAAATTCCGAAAAAAGGAGTCTGCTGGGGTCTATACAACCAGTGAGGACGGGCCGTCAAGGTATCCAAGTAAGTGTTGAATACTTCATTTTAGTCGACAACGATTTGGGTAGGACATGACATTTTCAGCAGACCTTGCTAACCTTCTCTTCAACGTCAATATTATTCTATGAAACAACTATACCCATGGATGAAATTAAATGTGCTTGTAGTACCTAGCAGCTGTTGCTGAACGGAAACCAATTATTGAGCGTCTCATTTAGATTGAAATTCCTACCTTCGATCATTATAGTTCAACGGTGTTTGAAATGCAACTTGAGCTTGTTGAAATTATGAGAGCTTTCATAGGTTAGGCATGTAAATATTCGAGCATCATTCATGAATATTTCATCGTTGGACATTTATCAGTCTGTCAACCACAAGTGGATATGATGGCACCAAAGATCAGTAGGTTACAAAGTGCGTTGCATGGAACGTTTTTCAAATGTAGTGGCAAGCGCTTTATTTAGCGTATGACTCTCTTCGATGTTCATTTTGAAATTGCAGGTGGTTTTTTTCGTCGTGAACAATTTCCTTTAAAGAACGAGAATCTCCTTTTTCATGAATCTATGTGTACTTTGGATATCGATGAATTATAGTTGATGGTTTTCTTCTGTTGCAGAAGACCATGGCCACTGATAGCTTGATTGATACACGAGTCAAAAAAAATAGTCTTTCATAATTATTCTGAGTGATGATTACTTTTTTACTTTTGCCGCCTGGTAGGGGTCTTGTGTTACCGTTCAGTGATTTTCTTCGAAGGCGAAATCCGCCGAAACGTCAGCTTAATAGTGAACAAAGAATAGTAACACCTCGCGTTTGCTCAACAAAAATACGAAGAAAATCACTTGATCAATGCCGAGGTTAATAGAAAGTCGGTCGTGGCAGTTACCGTTCAGTGTATTGGAAGTGCCGGTTTACTTTCATCGTTCCACAAATGCTCAGACACCTGGGTAAATTACGTATTTTTTTCACTTATAATCACTGGATGAAAGTCGTGGAAGCTTGACTGGCATTATTCACACTTTTTATGCGACCCTTCTTCCCGTCTACTGTGCGGATCCCAGCACTTCTTACATACAGTTCGTTTCATTGCATCAATCATCCGCGAAGTCCTAACTTTTACACGTAGGTTCGGGTGCTGCTTGAGGATTTTCATTTCATTTTGAATGTCGTATAATGCTGGTCGACTCGATTCTCCCTGGTGTCCTGGGATAGCCGTGCTGGAGCGTTCTCAGTTGGATCGCAGAGAGTAGTCTTTCCCAGGCAAGTTCGCTACCAGTTCCCCATCCCAAAAGTGTGAGAGGTTAGTAAGCTTGTGGCGGGATTGAACCAACACTGAGCTCATGATCATTGGCACCACTACCACTTTGCTATCCACTCCGACTATTTCCTATAACTACTTGACGGAATACAATCGAAGGTTATTCATGGGAAATATTTTCAGTAACAAAGTTATTACTACCATTTGGATTGTGCACTATTGAATCAATAGTGTCTGCTTCCCATCCTCATTTTTTTCGCCAAAAATATTTATAACATTGACTTAATTCTGTTGAAGGTGACTTCATCTCATCATGAAACACCTTATTCCATGCTGTTAGATCCATCTACGTTCTCTTCTAATGGCTAATTTAATACATTTCTGACAACGTCTAATTTCCCACGGCCGGCTTAGGAGATGGCGCCTAATTTTTCACTTTACTTAAAATGACACCTATTGAGGTCACATTGACTGCAATATTCCTTAATTTGGTAGCTCAATTCTCTTCATTATGGTTATCCTCCTATTATTCAGTTTTGCTCTACTTTTATCCTATTCTATGTGTGCTCCATTTTCTCCTACAATCTTTCCAAGTTTCTGGAGCATTATCCAGTTCAGTGCAGCTGTGAACAGCTTCCGTTATATTGTGTCGCCTCGCCGGACCATTTTTCCTGTGGGTATAGTAATAGGTCGAAGGAGAAACAGTATTTTCGTAGTGCAGTTCCGCAGTTCCGACAACAGTCTGCTGGTATTCGTATATGGAACAGGTTCACTCCTTGGTGGATGAGCGTTGATAGGATTGCAATTGTTTCGACGCTGTCAGACGCTTTTTCATAGTCGATAAAGGTTAGGGCCAAGGGAGGTATTTCCGAGAGACTTCTATGACACGTGGTACAATTTGCATGTGTTCCATGCAGTAGGTTCCCTGTCGGAATCCTCCTTGCTCAACTGGTTGTGCCTCACTCAAAGTCTTCGAGATGCGCAAAGTGATAACCTTCGTGAGCAACATGCAGAGTACACTTAACAAGCATACTGGTGCCCATTATGAAGATCCCTTCGGTGCTCTTTTGGGTAGGGTTACCATGCGCAAGGTCCTGCCCTGGTCTAGGATTTTCTCTTTCTGAACGTAAGATGTCATTTGGCTTGCGAGAAGTAAATGTTATTTGTGACTACCACCTCTAAGGAAATTGCAGCTGATATTATCGGATAGTGGAACTGTGCCTCTCTTGATGCTTTCTCTTAACTCGAGCTTCAGAGTGTAGAATCTCAGGCGGTTTTTCACCAATGGAGATTTCGGGCTCCAAGACAGGGGTTTTGGAGTTGAAAATATTGGTATATAACCGTTCCTTTATCAATTACATGCCATGACGGCGTGTAATGATAGTCTCCTTTTCGTTCAGAAAGGCGCGTAGCGGAATATTATTAGACTGATTAGTGGTAATGGAGTCGCGTTCTGGACTTCATGTTTAAGTAACTGAGGCGAGTTCGGCACAGGTTTTAAGTCCTTCGACGGGCAGCCTGCAGTTTTTTGTCGGGTCTTCGTTGATTTGATAGTCATATGAGGAGAAGGTTTTGTTGAGAATACCCTCATCATGCATGACTTGTTTCGTTTTTCTTGGACTATGACAAGAGTTTTTCTAGCTTATGTCTGAATCGAATCTTCGTACGGAGAAAGCAGTGATCAGATCCAGTACAGAATCCAGGTACCACTAGGGTGTCAAAAAGGCATTTTCTATTCGTAAGAATATTATCAATCTTCGCTTGAGTCGTGTCTTTAGAAGACGCCCATGTCCACCTGCGATCCTCTCTGTTATCGAGAAATGAATTCCGATGGAAGAGACGTACTGCGGATAGGAGTCGTAAAAGACGGTTTCCATCCTGATTTCAAACTCGAAATTTCCCTATCCTGAATCTACTTTCATTGGTCATTCCTAATATGGCGCGGAAGTCTCCAACAACGAATTTATGGGAAGATTTCTCGTTATGGACTAGTTTCTTCAACGGGTTGTAAAACGCTTTTAGTTCGCTATCATCAGCTGTACAAGTAGGTGAGTAACAGTTGATGACACTGACTCTCTTTAGACGTTCAAGTTACAGAAGATTGGGCAAGCTCAGTGGTAGGGTTTCGTATGAGTGACCAGGTGGGGAATAGATAAGTGTGCGATAAAAGCAACGCCTCTAACATTTCGTAACGAGAATTTCCCTCCGCAAATGAAAAAGTTCCTGTTATCTAATTGGTGTATGTCAATCTTCCTGCTTTTTGACTCTTGTGAGGCGATTACATGGAATTTGATGCGATCGACGGCTTCAGAAAGGGTTTAAAGGTCTACACCCGAATAGACCGTTCTGGCGTTATAGGTGCACAGCAGACAGTCTTCATGGCGTGTTATGAGCGTGCTCGTTTTGTCCGTTTCCAATGCCGTCCTGTTGAACCCGAGATTTGGACGCCTCTCATCGGTTGTCTCACCGCCCAAAATGTCATAGAGAGGAGCGCAAAGTGTGCAGCGGAGGGAGGCCAGAGTTTTACCGCTTGAGCAGTTATGGTTTCTTGGAGTCTTGAATTCATCCAGGGCGAAGCCTTCCTCAGGGCGTTACCACCACAGGCAGTCGCCGTTTTTGTGTATCAGAGGGGTTTAGCACCATGCGACTAGTTTGATGTCGAGATGGCGATTATTCCTGGTATTGGTTTAGTCTAACGCTTCGGCGGTTTCGCCTTCTTCAGAGCTTGGGAAGGTCAAATTGAGATGCGATCTACCCAGCCAAACACTTTCATAACCCTAACAGATAAAACATAACAAATAAATTTGTATTCGCATAAGGAACAGCTTCATTTAAACACCTACCGTTTATTTGTTGTAAGTATTTAAGTTAGTTGATCGACAGAACCATAGAAAAAACCATCGAACCAAAACTTAACTGGTTCTATGCGAACCATCGCATAGAACCCAGTTAAGCTATGGCTGTAGTTGAAAATTATAGAAGGCAGAAAACAAAACGTTAAACATTGTGATTTCAACTACAGCCATAGCTTAACTGGGTTCTATGCCGATTTGCGCTCCCCAGATCAACCCCGCTGACGGGTGATTGCTGTGGCAAAAAGATCGACAGAAATAGCTGAGAGACAGGCAAATATCTCAGCAACGTTGTAGTTGTATTTCGCTTAGTAACCTGCCATGAAAATTATAGAAGGCAGAAAACAAAACGTTAAACATTGTGATTTCACCTACCGTTTATTTGTTGTAAGTATTTAAGTTAGTTGACGGATAGCAGCCGCACAGAGTAATACATGGGAGAGGACTGTGTCTGTGTCTGTGTCTGTGTCAGGTCATTGGATAAGCCTGAGGTATGGCTCCAGGTCACGCGTGATTACTAGATACTCCTCCTTACGGTTCATCTTTGACATTATACTTCCATGTGATTTCTGTGCGGTTGGTCTCTACGTGACATACTCAGTGGAAACCTCATAGGAAGCGGCTCTGAGGAAGGCGAAATCCGCCGAAACGTCAGCTTAATCGTGAACAAAGAATAATAACACCTCGCGTTTGCTCAACAAAAATACGAAGAAAATTACTTGATCAATGCCGAGGTTAATAGAAAGTCGGTCGTGGCAGTTCATCTTTGAATTTTTGGAATTGATCCAAAACGCTTCAAGAGTTTTACGCGCTGATGTTTTCGATTCGTGCGGGAGGATAGGGACTCCTACTTCAAAATCTTCTCCGTTGTGTTCCTGCATCCTATGCGCGCCTAGTGGAGTGTTTGGTTTTAATTTAGATTTACCGACTAGGTGTTCTTTTATGCGCACGCAGAGCGGTCTACCCGTTTCGCCAACGTTCCTCTCATCCCTCACACAATAAAAGGGCGCTTATAAGAAATATGTTTCGAACTGCTGCCAGCGTGTGCACAGGTAGAGATAAGAGGAAAGAATCCTCGAAACTGGTGCGCCAAATAGCCATTTCAAATGGTTACGAAACTGTACCTTCTCGGTATAGGCAGAGAGGACCCACGCCCCAGAGCGATAATTCTAGCGAAAACCAGGCTGTGTTCCTCTTGCCCTTTATTTCAAACGAAATAAGTGCGGCTATAAAACGTTGCTTAATAAGGGCCGGTCTAGAGAATTCCGCAAGTGTGGTAGAAATACCATCGGACACTCTACGACACCAGCTAGTTCGTAACCCCCTATATGACAGTCTATGTATAACGAAAAACTGCATAATTTGCACTAACGGTAGAGACGGTGATTGCATGAGTTCGGGCACAGTCTATCTGATCTCTTGTAAAGCGTGCGGGGACGAATACGTTGGCGAAATGGGTAGACCGCTCTTCGTCCGCATAAAAGAGCACCTAGTCGGTAAATCTAAATTTAAACCAAACATTCCACTAGGCGCGCATAGGATGCAGGAACACAACAGAAGATTTTGAAGTAGAAGTCGCTATCATTCCGCACCAATGGAAAACATCAGCGCGTAAAACCCTTGAAGCGTTTTGGATCAATTCCAAAAATTCAAAAATGAACCGCAAGGTCACGCGTGACCTGGCGCCATATCTCAGGCTGATCCAATGAACTGACACAGGCACAGTCCTCGCCCATGTGTTACTCTGTACGGCTGCTATCCACCCGCTAACTTAGATACTTACAATAAATAAACGGTAGGTGTTTACATGAACCTGTTTCTTATGCGAATACAAATTTATTTGTTAGGTTTTATCTGCTGGGGTTATGAAAGTGCTTAGCTGAGTAGATCACATCTTAATTTGACCTTTCCAGGCTCTTGAGAAGGCGAAACCGCCGAAACGTCAGCTATTGTATCCTAATAAACACTATAATAGCAACCTCGTGTCTACTTATTGAAGAAAAACATCGAATTATCAATCAATGCTGAGGTTAAAAGAAAGTCGGTCGTGTTAATTGATATGCAATCTACACAGCTAACCTTAGAAGATATGATTTGACACATAATTTTGCATTCGCATAATAAACAGTTTCTTTTAAACACCCATCGTTGTAATCTTTGCAAGTATTCCAATTAGTCAGTGGAGAGCAGCTGTACAGAGTAATGTGAGAAATCTGCCTAGGCCAGGGACATGGTATAGTCAACAGAATCAACCTGAGGTATGGTGCGTGGTCACGCGTGATAACAAGTTACTCCTCCTTGTGGTTCATTTTTGGATTTCTGGAAGTAGTTCAAAATGCTTCAAGAGTTTTACGCGTTGATGTCTTCCATTCCTGTGCGAGGATAGTGACTTCTACTTCAAAATCTTCTCCGTTATGTTTCTCTGTCCTACGAAAGTATAGTGGAGTAACTGCCACGACCGACTTTCTATTAACCTCGGCATTGATCAAGTGATTTTGTTCGTATTTTTTTGAGCAAACGCGAGGTGTTATTGTTCCTCGTTCACGATTATGCTGACGTTTCGGCGAATTTCGCCTTCTTCAGAGCCTGGAAAGGTCAAGTTGATAGCAACTCACTCGGCCAGACGCCTCCATAACCAAACAAAGAAACTCCAAACCAAGATTTCAATCACTTTGAACACAGCTTTGCACACTCACCGCTTTCTATGAGGTCTCCACTAAGTATGTCACGTAGAGACCAACCGCACAGAAATCACGTGGAAGTATAATGTGCCCCTCACATCAGAAAAGCAGTTTTATATACTGCCCTATATCACGCGTGATAATGAGGCATTCTTCCCTGCGGTTCATTTTCGGATTTCTGGAATTAATCCAGAGTGCCTCGAGAGTTTTTCGCGCCTGTGTTCTTGATTCTCGGGCGAGGATCGTGACACATACTTCGAAGTCGTCCCCGTTATGTCTCTGGGTCCTATGCGTGCCCAGCGGGGTATTTGGTCTATTTTTGCCGGCTAGGTGTTCTTTCATGCGGACACAGAGAGGTCTGCCCGTTTCGCCAGTGTATTCGTCACCACACGTCTTACAGGAAATCAGATAAACTATACCCGAGCTCATGCAATCACCGTCTCTACCACTGGGGCAAATTATGCAATTTTGAGTTGCACATAGACGGTCATATAGGCGGTTACGAACTAGCTGGCGCTTAAGATTACTCGGTGGTATTTCAACTACGCTTACCGAATTCTCTAAACCCGCCCTTTTTAAGCAGCGTTTCATAGCTGTACTTATATCATTTGAGATGAAGGGTAGGATAAACGGGACCCTTCTATCGCTAGAGTTGTCGTTTGGAGGCCTACGATTTCCTCTACACCTATTCTGAGCTACAGTTTCGTA
>UYYA01003941.1:211264-233268 GCA_900624975.1 Angiostrongylus costaricensis
TTAAATATTAGGGTTAAAAACCATGTTATCCTGTCCGTTGGCCCGTCTACACAGCTAATGATAGGTCTAACCTTAAATAGGGATGGATCGGTAGACGCAAGATCATCGCTGGTTACTAACTTTATAAGTAAGTACAAGACGGGGCATGTTGGTAAGGCAACTTTAAGTTGAGAGATAACTGATGGTTTCAAACCAGCAGCCCTTGCCATTTTGGCCCATTCGTGGTTTAGTTTTCGGTATTTACTTTTGAATTCCTCCTCAGATGATGGGCGATTAAGCGAAGCATCTTCAAGATGCTTTTTCGTTATCTCCACATCTAACTGATGAGGAATTACGACAAACTCTCCACCCTTATCACTAACGGAAAGTCTTATGGTTTTCAACCTTATAAGGTCTCGTACCTCTCGCATACCACGTTTTTGCACTGGAGTGAGGTTGGAGCTGTATCTTTTCGCGCGATAGTGATTAAGGAGTTTGAGAGTTTCATTCGCAAACATCCGAAATTTAACATCAACTTCATTATTGGGCTCTTGCTGTCTAAAGAACGTTGGGGGAAATGGTGCTATTGGTAGGGCCCCCACTTGATGTTGTCGCACCTATTTAGCGCTTCATCTCTAGCTTTTTTGCGGAGTCTATCTTGAAGTTTATGTAAACCACATGCGACCCTACGCAAGGTTATCTTAGAAATGGGTTCAGTTGGTGAGAAACTCGGTCCCAATTCTAATAACGAGTGCGCACCGTCAGGGTGAGTTATGCCTCCTAACACGGTTAGCCTTGAATTTTCTTGCACATTACCTATCCTAATGTGATCTGTTTGATGTTCTTTAGCGATATTTCGATAATTTGCCCCAGTGGTAGAGACGGTGATTGCATGAGCTCGGGTATAGTTTATCTGATTTCCTGTAAGACGTGTGGTGACGAATACATTGGCGAAACGGGTAGACCCCTCTGTGTCCGCATGAAAGAACACCTAGCCGGCAAAAATAGACCAAATACCCCGCTGGGCACGCATAGGACCCAGAGACATAACGGGGACGACTTCGAAGTATGTGTCACGATCCTCGCCGGCGAATCAAGAACACAGGCGCAAAAAACTCTCGAGGCACTCTGGATTAATTCCAGAAATCCGAAAATGAACCGCAGGGAAGAATGCCTCATTATTACGCGTGATATAGGGCAGTATATAAAACTGCTTTTCTGATGTGAGGGGCACATTATACTTCCACGTGATTTCTGTGCGGTTGGTCTCTACGTGAGTGGGTTTGAGTGTGAGTTTACTTAGTGGAAACCTCATAGAAAGCGGTGAGTGTGCAAAGCTGTGTTCAAAGTGATTGAAATCTTGGTTTGGAGTTTCTTTGTTTGGTTATGGATGCATCTGGCCAAGTGAGTTGCTATCAACTTGACCTTTCCAGGCTCTGAAGAAGGCGAAATCCGCCGAAACGTCAGCTTAATCGTGAACAAAGTATAGTGGAGTGTTTGGTTTCAGTTTAGACTTACCGACTAGATGTTCTTTAAAGCGGACGCAGAGCGGTCTACCCGCTTCGTCAACGTATTAATCCCCACATGCATTACAGGAGATTAGTCACACCGTACCCGAACTCATGCAATTGCCGTCAGGGCCAATTGTGCAGTTTTTCGATGTACATAGACGGTCATGTAGGCAGTTACGAACTAGCTGGAGTTTTAAAGTGTCCGGTAGTATTTCTATCGCTCTTTACTGAATTCGCTAGACCGGTCGTTCTTAAGCAATTTTAAGCAATTTTATCTTAAGCAGCAGCGCCCTTTTACACCTGCGTTTATTTCGTTCGAAATAAGGCGCAAGGTGAACGGCGCATTGCTCTCGCTAGAGTTGTTTCGAGGCGTGAATTTTCCTGTATGCTTATTCCGAGGAGATGCAGTTTCCTAGCCATGCGAGGTGACTATTTGCCGCGCCAATTTCATCGATTCCTCCTGTTCTCCACCTGTGCACAGTCATCTATATATCCACAGCAGATCAATGGCTGGAGATCGATTACTGGAGCTTCTATTTCAAGCATAAAGACGAGGGTAGGGCTTGGTGCTAGCGGCTTTCCCATTGCCAATCATCTCATTTGTGCGAAATACTTTCCGCACCATCTAAATATTGGGCAGTTAAGGCACCGCTTCAAAGGCGCAATGAGTTGTTAACTCGAGAAGCTATGGAGGTTTATCACACCTTCATATTGGCTAAGGGCCTTTCGGATGGCTTGTGTTGCGTGGCCATTCGGAACGTTAGAATAAAGGGTGGTAAGGCTACGCCGCGCACACTGTTAAGACGCACGTTACGTGCCTTTTCCGTAATATGTTTTGCACCTCTCCATTTTGACCTAGCACTACAGCGATCTGAATACTACATTTTAATCTCTTCGTTTTGATTGTTGCACTCTTTGTGTCTATGTAGAGATCCTCAGCCAAGTCTAGAGTTGCCTATGTTTCTCTTTTCCGCAGGTTCACCAATGATCTATGCATGCACAACAATAGCCTATCCCACCTACGCCCGACCACATTCAGCGGCAAACAGCGTCCAATATCTGTATTTCTCTGTCACATCAGCTTAAAATTACTATGCAAGATATTTTAGCATTGGGAGTGTTTCACATTGTTTTCTATTCCATCTCTAGCTACCAGTTACGCCATTGCTTACATTTCTTACACTTGAGTTTTTATTATCGCCACTTCGCAGCTACTGTGTTATCGCTGCCATACAATTGGTTTAATTACCAAATTTTAAGATCCGTTATTACGATAACAAGGGAAAGATGCGCAGGGCAGAAAATGTTGCACAAACGGGTATCGGGTCACCACAGGTAAAACTGAATAAGCCTCAAGCTTATTCGACTGCGCATTACATCACTCTCATCAGAGACTCCAGGTAAACTGCTCTCTGTAGGCACCGCATGTCAGCGCGTTGATCGTCGAGTGACTACAGCAGGCGCTAATAAATCTTTCATTCATTTTTCCCTGTCACGCGCAAGAGCAGCCCAATAGATTCTGCTCACTCTAGGTTTCGTTAAGAACTATTTCTTTCTTCCAGGGTTTTCGTGAAAACTGTGACCACCGTCCGGGTCGAAGATCCTCCGCCGTGCGTGTGCTACCCCAAGGAATCCAGTGGCTAACGGCTGTTGTCTATCAGTTATCATTTATACTCCATGTGCGTGCCACCAGCAATTTGGCGTATAGAACGGTATCTTCGATTTCTGATCGTTGACGTATATCGGAGCTTCGGTTCCCTTCCATCATTTATGTGATAGGAGGTACTCCTAGTATCCTCTTTAGACTGCGCGTTTACTAACGCTGAGTGATCTTTCGTTGTGCTTACGCGTCGTCCACGTTTTTGACGCATAAGGTAAGGCAGGAAGGATCATGGAGTCGGAAAGGTGGGCACGGAATCAGTTGTTTTTTATTCTCCTCACTGTATCCTCAATGCGCTTGAAAGCTCTGCAAGTGGCTCGCTTTTTCCTGGTCAACTCTGAAGCTAAGTCCGTCATCATATTGATTTTCCAACCTAACTAAACGTAACTGGATTATTCGGAGATATTCATTCCCCTGAGCGTGAATGGGGCATAATGTTTCAGTGTTCAGTGAGTGTTCTCGTATAGATGTAGTCTATCGTAATGAATGCTTTCCGAAACACTGCTTGCACAGATCGCTCCCCTTCATGCAGTGTTCTGTTGAACATTTATATATGACTGGTCCTGTGTTGAACTCTTGCAGGTAACTTGTGAAGAGCCGAGTCAGCGTGTTGATAAGGAATGTTGGAAAGTTCTTTGAATGTTGAGGTCTTAACCTGTCCCGACCACATGTAATTCTTTTCCAGGGTAATAGCATGTCTAAATTAGGAAGGGAAAACTAGTTAGACGACAAATCTTTCCTTCTTAATTTTATGTGGACACATAAGGACGTGGCTATTGAAAGGATTCGTGTAGTAATCGTGAATGGTTTTCGCCATAGCCTTTCAGGAAGCTGCAACTGTTCCCCTGGGCGTCGGAATGCAATCATCTAGGTTTTCTAATTAAGAAAGTTTCAGTGGGCTTTGCAAAAACTTTTTCCAGCCTTTGCATTTTCGACAATAACTGCTGTTCTTCTTCCTTTGAGATATTCTTTTATCGTTTGTCTGCACTATTTGCAAGTTCGGACGTGCTGGCATATCAGCTCAGGTATTTCTGTACACAGACTTCTCCTGGGTACTTTCGAGATCTCAGCTTTCAGAGTGCTAACGTGAAGAGATTTCATGAGGCGATAGTTTGCTTCGTCAATGCAACCAAAATTACCATCTTCTAAACAACCCATTTCTGAACTGAATAAATCCCAGTCTGTGGTGGTTTTGGACGTTTTTTGAATTTAGCGCTTTTTCTCCTTTCCCTGAAAAATGGATTCCGACGAGAAGTGATGGTTTGGTCCCGCTTAGATTTTTTTTGTGGCAAAATCGATTGGGCAGAAGCTTCGATTTACTGTGATGTTTTCTTTTTCATTATGGTATTCTCCTTTGAGAGCCTCTCACATTCAGCGTTGGGAGTGGAGATTCTGGAATTGCTAGTAACCGTGAATAACCTTGGTCGTTGTGTTAAGTCGGACATCTGCTTACTCGTTCTATTCTAGTTCCTCAGACGTTCTCTTGGACAATTGCGTCGAAATCATCAATACCTTAAAGAATGTATGATCTTTGCAGAGCATCCTCATCTCCACGTAGAACGCTTCAATTTCGTGTTCGTCAGTGGTTGATGTCGGCCCGTAGACGAGAAAGATTGTCAAAGCCGGTGTTGATCCAAGTATCTTTAGCCGTAAATGTCCTATTAGGGTGTTCGTTTTTGGGCTGAATCGATGCTCATGGCCGAAGTTCCAAAGCGGTATTGATGACAACGCCAATGCGGCCGACTCTTCTGCTGTCGCATCCTCCGATGAACAATTGTTTTCCGCCGGTGTCACGGCTTTGAATAGGTTGCATCCTGTCATATCAGCCACTACGACGACATTCCTTATCCTAAATGCGTGCATGATCATGTCCTCTATCGAGGGCTCAGATACAAGTGAGCGTGCATTGTAAGTACAGGTCGTCACCTCAGTTCCTTGTGGTTCAGACTGCCTAGAATAGCCCTGAGATTCTAGCAGCCTCTCTGTACTATTCCTGCTAAACGCTTCCTTATCGAGGGTTTTTTCAGGATCTGGGGAATGATACACACTCCTCCTCATAAACACAGAAGTTATGTGAGAAATCGGAACAGCATAAACGGGAGTCTATCCTTTGGATTCATTTACATCTCAAGGAACCATAAGGTCGCTTTTGATCCGCGATTAACCCCCTATCTGCTACCGTGGGACGCGCCATGTTGCTTCGCGACAAACGGCGTGAGATCTCTCCTCAATGAGCGAGGGTCAAATAATCTGGGGGTTCAATCTGGAAAAGGCCTTTCCGTGAGCAATTCTCTCTTCTGTCAGTGATTCGTAGTGCCCTTTGCACTTATGCCATTCATTTATAAGGCGTCTACGAGCTTTTTGAGGCAGAATATAGAGCTGATTTGATAGATTTCTTAGGGATGCTCCACGCATTCGACTTCATAAAGTGTCGTTAGACTTGAATGAATGCATATTTGGGTTTTACAATTACTCGCGGTGGCCTGCCGATGTATCGAGCCAAGTGCTGCTATCCTCCCAGACAAGTTTGGTACTAATTTGCCGACTCCGGAGGGATGGAAAGCTTGGTGGACCAGTAGCGCGAGGATCGATCCCATGTGTGTGCTGCAGGACTTCTCCGACCACTGCGCCATATGCGCTCCAATCATTGCAGAGGTGATATAACGCAGATTTCGCCTTTACAACGACTTTCGGTGGTCTACCAATGTGCTAAATCGGTATCTTTGTTTTACCTGACAAGTCTGGTATTAAACAGTCCATCGGGAGAGAAAGACTTGATTTAGACGGGGCATTGAGTTGAACCGTCGACCCCCTATTGCAGGGCATTTCTAGCAAGTGTTACACCCATTTATCTTAACATGATAGTGTATACATATTTACCTTAAAAAAGCTGTAAACCTGTACTGTAAGTTAATTTCACATTGGTTTGTTCCTTGGACTTCTTACTAATCGAAGCTAAGCATCATTCTCCGTATTTGCTTTCATCACCTCCAACTATCAAAATTCTTTTGCAATTTAATGATCTATTTTCACAGGAAATTGTGCCGATCCCAACATATCTGCTACTTAGTTGATGTGTAATAGCCAACCTGGCAAAACCATTCTTCTAAAGAAGCTCGGAGGAACGAGTTCCAGTTCCATGTGCCTTCAAGTTCTCACACATCATCGTTATGGATCCATGGGAGGTATACCAACTTACGAGTAGGTTTCCTAACAGACGGCGATAGCAATCCATTTTGACTTGCTACAAATTGACTTCTAGATCGAATGTCAAGAATTCATTCAAGCTGGCTGACTCTACCTCTAGGCCGAATCTTCAGTGTACGTAAAACTTGGATGCTTGGATGGGCCATCCTCACTACTTGTGCGGCCTCCGGCATAATTTCCACTTTTTCGGAGTTTTGTTGGCTTAGCCATTGTGGTCCCCTGGAGTCCCGTCATCCTCGCTAAAGTCTGTCCCAGGTTGCCACCAACACAGGCAGAGGCCACCCTTGTGGATCAGAGGGAGATTTGCCACCATGCGACTATTTTGGTACCAGGATGGTGGTGGATCCTGCTACTGGTTTACTTTAAACTGGGCTTCCTGGTGGAAACGCCGGATTCCTTCCCAGCTTGAGAGATCCTGCCGCGGGATGAATCCGCCCCTGTACATCGCAGTTCGACACCCAGGATCACCTCCCAGCCATTATGAGGCGATAAACCGTTGGGAGGGTACATAAAAACTCTATACAGTTTTTGAAAATTTATATTTCGTAAATTTTCCAAAATTGTTCTATGTGTATAGATTTTACGAGCTGTTGTCAGAATGGAACAGTTGAATATCCGCAGCTAAAAAGAGTGGCCGTTTTTGTCACAAGTGCATTTCTGTTTACAATGTCTGACATGCAGCGAATCAATCCACTGCAACCGTGCTATTAAGGAGGAAAGCAACCAATAAACTCTATAGTTATACTGATCAGTCTTTTTCTCAGACATAATGCATTTTCGTCAAAGCAAGACATTGTAAGTCCTTGCTCCTTAAAAAATCGATGAACTTAAGGCAAAAAATGGTGTCCAACTTCTTCAAAACGCATAGATGAAACAAAAAACAGTACCCTTCCAACACACTCTAACGATAGTGGCCAGTACTCCAAAAAGAAAAGCGAATGAGCGAAAATCATGTTGAGTTGTGTGCGAACGATTTTCTGGTGCAGAAAAGGAAACAACTTGCAAAAAAAATGTTTGCCTCGATTTCTAATCGCTGATTAATCAATTCCTATCGCAATAGTGATTTCACTGGCTAAGTAAGAGAACTGGGCGATAGGTTTCCACAGTTCCCTCTCAGATTATTCTCTGTTTACGTGAGCTTTGTGGAGCTTCATAGCGCAGATTTTGAAGGACGCAAGCCTGAATGACTATAAATTGCCGTGATATTAATCAGTGCCTGAATTTAGTTTAACACAAGGAGGCAATTAGGCTATGGCTAAAAACATATTTGCTTACACAACCCCGAAAACCCTAATCACTCAGAAATAGAAGTGAAAACGTGACACCGCCCACAACGCTATTAGGATACGGCATATTTATTTTATTAACTGATGCATAGTGTAGTTAATCCGAGTTCGTGATACATGGACTATACAATGATTTCATTTACAAGAGGGCGTTGTCGACTGAGGACACTTCGTTCGGGCGATACTCCACTTCATTGGATCCGGCTTGATGCGACAGCTAACATCCACATCACAAAGGCGAACGGCTGTGGCTATTGGCTTGAATCATCGCAGCTACGAAGAAGCCAAATATAGCAACTATTCCCTGAATAGCCAAAGATGCTTAGGTAAATTGCTATCCTCATCGATTAATGTGCAAGTGCACCCAGCCGCTCTATATACGATCTCTAGCTTAGCCTAATGCAGGGCTCATCTGCATCTCACTCGTCTGTTGTTCTAGCCCTCGGCATCTGGGCCACTGTACGCGCCACTACGGCCGCCATCGTTCGTATCCCCTTACTTGTCATTGTTATCAAGTTGCTGTTATCATAGTACTAATGTTGCAATAGTATTGTTTACAATACCCTTATGCCTTCGTAAACCTCGCACTAGTAGTAGGTACAGCACCTCATAGCCTTGAACTTGCCTTATTTGTCTGTCAGTAATTCTCCGTCGATATCAGTGCTGTATCGATGTTGTATTTATGTATATAAACGGTTTAATTACCCAAGTTTTAGGTAGTGCCTTGTGACAACTACTAAAAGTCCCGCGTGGCATTTTCTCACGAAGTCGAGCATTCTGCTAAAAGCTAGTGATTATTCGGTGCCGAGAACTGACTCGAAGGCCTATTTTCGACTAGCAACTGCACCAAAGACGTCGAAACGTTGGTCGAATAAGGCTTTTATAAAGGTCTCGGATGAGCTTAATAGACCGAGAAAATAATGATTTACAATGAGTTTTGATTTTAGATTTGAAAACATTGGTTTTCTACACCATCCCCGCGTTAGTGATTTTTACGCTAAACCGGTGTTATTTTAATAATACACGAAAGCAGTGAGCCCTGCCGATATATCAATTGAGGGCCTACCGATATATCAATTGAGTGTGCTTATCTTCACAAAAACTGTGGTATAAATTTCCGAAACATGGAGGGTTGGAATGATTGGTTTTCTTGGGGTGCAGTACCGAATCGCGACTGCGCTTACATTGCAGAACATCACAAAAGGTACTTCGTATGTGCCAATGTATTAGGTCGTTGGAGAACTGAGTCAGAGTCTCAATCTCTATATCTTAAGGGGCACAGAAAAAGGGTCTGTTTTAGCTCAGAGTAAGCTCCAATAATCGAAATAAAAACCATTACAAAGACAGTGGTGCTGAGATGTTTTTCCAAAATCCAGACCCCAGGTCAGTTTCGAAACCTCGATTACTCTTTCTGGGGGTAATCTCATTTCCTTCCAAATACTGACAGAGACAAAGATGAAACGAGGGCATCAGTGGTGCAATGGGTAACACGTGAACCCGCGCGTTCGAATCTGGCCTAGGGTCTTAATTTTGCGCGTTTCTCATCATCATTGTGGTTGTATTTCGCATGATACCCTGCCATTGAAAAAAAACAGGCAGTAAATAAAAATTAGTACAATTCACACTTTTCCCCAGGGGAAACAAGCTGGTTTATTCTTGCTGCGTAAACCTCAGCAGTTCTGGAGGCGATAAAGTCGTTGGAGGCAGTCTCGGTATCGGTTAAGTTTTTGAGCGACATCTTACGGATGATACTATAGAGAACTTCTCTCTTGAAAAGTTCTCTATCTATCTAAACAATAGTATTTGATGTCCATATGGCCGCCTCGCAGTCACACATCAAACACCGCAATGTAACTTTTGTAATCTTCCCGATCAATTATGTTCAGTGTTAACTCTTTTATTTACTGCCTTTTTCTTCTTAATGGCAGGGTATGTTGCGAAATATAACTCGTATGAAATGCTGAGATATTTGCAAAACTCCGGACCGCAGGTGTATGCAGTAGGGAACCAACACACGCTGTTGTCCTGGATGGTGTGGTGGTGAAGTGCGCTGCTCCCCGGTAAGGACAACGGCGCGTGTTCGTTCTCCATTGCATACACCTGTGGTCCGGAGTTTTGCAAATATCTCAGCATTTCATACGAGTTATGTTCAGTGTTTCAAGCACAATAGCGATTCAGGTTTGACTTCAGTAGCATACCGACGATGGCTTATCCGAAGTAGGCGTAATAGTGGAACAGTTTACTACTTCCTTGCGAAACAACGAAGTTAATGACGTTTGATGTTTCAGGCAGTTGGGTACAGTCTATTGCGGTCCAGGATCAACAATCCAGATTAACCGCGGTTGCATACGCACGCGGCTCCCGCAACCGATAAGCGAGGTGCCTTCGAGGCCGGAGACACTTCACTCACCTTACCCTCGATCGGTAGCGCGGATAATCCGCTCCTCACAACATCATTCTCAATCACCTCAACTCATTCTTAGTCATACTCATTGATTCTCCTTCAATCACATTCATTCACACATTCACATTCATCCTTCAGTAAACAGCAGATTATTGTATCTCGTTTCTCAGCTTGTCTACGGTGCGATGTCAGTAGTGGCGGGTGTTCCCAAATGCGTTCTGTTTGCAACGCCATCGGTGGCATGTACCATTCCTCCCACAATGTATGCAATGCGTACAATGCCGCTAAGCGGCCAACTTATGCTATGTATTCTGCTAAGCCGCTATAGGCTTATCAGTTTTGTAGCCATTTATCATACTGGCCCTTACCCTCAGGCAATGGTGGCACCCCATCGAAGCTCTCAAAGTTCACGTTGCTGACATAGCGTTATTCACGACCAGCCGCCTGACTGTGTTCCGTAGATGACTCATCATTCACTGTCCATGGCACCGTTAACGCTCATGTAACTTACAGCGCTCATCGATCCACTAAAATGCTCGCCATCGCTATAATGTTGAAATCTCAGCTTGGCCGAAACACGTCCAGTCTGTAACCCTCACCATCTCAGCATACTGTCTCCATCTCCCCGGCATACAATCTCTTCCCTCTGCCCCCAGCATACTGTCTCTCTCAGCCGCCGCACTGGCCGCGGATAGACGCGGCGCGGCATCGCTCACGGCTAACTAGCGGCTACTTCGTTGTAATCTCATTATTATTGTTAATGTTGTATGAATGGTATAATAATGTTTGAATGCCATTGCCTCATTGTTAGCCTCACTTCACCACAGACGTTAGCACCTCAGAGCTCTAACTTGTGTCATTCCTCTACCATTAATTCTCTATCGTTAATATTGTTACCAGTGCTGTGTTTATATATTAAAGGTTTAATTACCCAAGTTTGAGGCTGGTAGATTAATGTATCAACTAAAAGACCCGTGTAACTAATATTCTACATCAATCTGAACCGCTAGACTCCGCCGCTAGCTATTTCGTTACAGATACGTTCTTGACACATTTGGTTTTGCTTCTTGTAAATTTCGTTGCCTTTCTGCAATCGACACGCCGCACATTTTCACCTTCTTTTCGTTTTCATTTCATGACTGCTTCATTGTCGGTTCCACACAAGAGCAGATGGATGAGTGCTTTGAATTGTTAAACCACAGTCAGAGTATATAAAATTTACACGAGAAAACCAACCGAGAACTGGCTTTCATTCTTAAACATCAAAATAAAGCTCTCAGTAAGTGGCCATATAACAAAATGGTACCGTAAGCCAAGTAGTAAAAACGTACTAGTTCACTACCTCTCCTCTCATCCTTCGCACATGAAACAAGCACTTGCCAAAAACATGTACCGAATGGCTAAAAATGTGTGAACAGGAAAAGAGGAAGGGAAGGATCGCTAAACCTGGCACGAAAAATTGCCACTTCCAATGGCTACGAAGTAGAGGCTACTCGGGTTAGGCAAAAGCGCAGGGTAGTTCCAAAAATAATATTTCGGACGTATGTAGGAACCCTTTTATGCTACCCTTCATATTAAATGAAGTAAGTTGCGCCATTAAGGAGCATAAGAAGTGGTCTTGAAAATTATGTAACGATTATTGACATTCCACCCAATACCCTACGACGTCAGTTAGTTCGCAATAGTCTCTATGATCGTTTGTGCAGCTGAGAAAACTGCACCATCTGTCCCAATGGGATAGAGCGGGATTGCATGAGTTCAGGTATGATATACTTGACCTATTGTAACGCATGCGGTGTGAAATATATTGGGGAGGCGGGTAGACCACTTTGTGTCCGCATGAAAAAGCATATAGATGGGAAAGTTAAAATTCGTGAAAACACTCCTCTAGGTACGCATAGGGCACAAAAGCACAACGGCGATGATTTTCAAGTGATTGTGCGGATCCTAGCGCAGGAATCAAAGACATCAACGCGCAAAACTCTTGAGGCGTGTGGGATAAATTTCAAAAATCTTAAGATGAACCGGAAAGATGAATGTTTCACTATCACGCGTGACCTGGCGCTCTATTTCAAAATGATATTTTGATCCCGGAGTGTGTCTTGCTCGCGACCCCGTGTGAACAACGCGTGGGCCTGTCACACTCGTAACATCACGGTGAGTAACCTTTCTGTTCAATATGATGTCTACTTAAAAGTTTGGTCTTCTTTAATACTTTAGCTTTCTTTTCCACCGAATAATTAAAGTATTCTAATATAAAATACGTCCAGGCTCTGAGGAAGGTGAAATCGCCGAAACGTCAGCCATCAACCAACAACACCAACAACAACGACAACGAAGACCTATACCAACCTCGCATCAGCTAAAGAAGATCACTTTATAAGATCATGTGAATAAATATACCAACTGTCTACGCCGAGGTTAATAGAAAGTCGGTGTTTTGAGTTATTAAATATGTTGACTTAATACATTGCTAGACCATCGTGATCATTGACCAGATATGCACTCAATCAACGAATCCTTGATTAAGTCGAGTTTATGCTGTATCCCACAGGAATTAATAAGTGTCAAGCGCTTAGCGCTTCTCCTTTCATCATTTCGTCAGCCTAACTTTTTGTGGAACTTCTTCTGCTTTATCGTCTTTGCTTCCTTTACAGTCGAATTATTTATGATGATAATCTTTCCAGTTGCCACTATGGATTACTTTATTCCAATTGCATATCAGGTATTCTATATAGTAATTCCGACAATTAGCATTATTGGAAACACGGTCATAGTCCTTGTCACCATTCGTGCAAAGTGAGCACTTTTTGTTAAAACAATCTGTGTGGAATATTTTTGACACTTTTCTTCTTTGTCCAATTGGTTTCCAGTTCGATTTGTAAGTCTTTCACCATCGTGTTTCCCTCTGTGTAGATGTCCCGTTGATTTATGGAATTATTCAGATCCCTCAGGAGCAGCTGCAACGTATTCATTGCACTAGTATCGGTTGGCGATGTACTGCACGGTTTTTCCCACTACATCATGGTCATTTCATATAACAT
Source organism: Angiostrongylus costaricensis (assembly GCA_900624975.1). Taxonomy (NCBI): domain Eukaryota; kingdom Metazoa; phylum Nematoda; class Chromadorea; order Rhabditida; family Metastrongylidae; genus Angiostrongylus; species Angiostrongylus costaricensis. Next base: position 224,356 of record UYYA01003941.1, read on the forward strand.
GTAAGTACAAAAGTGCTCACTAGTGGACGACGAAAGGATAGACACTGCAGATGTAATCGCCAACACGCAATTTCTTTTGTTGCACTCTTTAAACATAAATCTCTTTGAAAAGAAAACAATATTGTAAGCGTTGATCTAGATAGAAAGATGGATTCGTACCTTACTACGTCTTCAGCAAACAAAAACGCCGTTTGATGACAGGAACATGTTAAGTAGCAATGGCATCACAGTCGATTGAATGTTCAGCAGTGAAGATCATCAAATACGGCGAGATATCTGCGTTTACTTGCAATCACTTCCACTGTTCGGCTGTTTCTTCTCATCACTAATGCTTCTCAATGTGGCAGTAGATAGACTATTGTCATTACAGAAACTCTAGTGGGCTTTTTTTTGATATGTTTGCCTCGAAAACATGGTGGACGCATTAAGTGTCCACCACATGACACTAAGTTAAACAAAAAACTTTCAGCTGTACAATAGACAAATTTTATAAAAAGGTTTACATGACGGTGGACATTCTACTAGCTTTCCTATATGGTCTGGCCATGATCACTTGGATATTTTCTAAGCAAACGGAAGCAAAGTGGGTTTTTAAAATTAAGAGTACCTGTGCTAAATTTCATTGTTGATTCGTTCTGAAGGATTTTCATTAGTGTCATTTATGTCCCTATGGAAGCCTAAAGACTTGGAAACAAATTTGCTTTTTTCATCTTCATGTATGTCCCTTAGAGAATGTCTTTCATGTTGAGGATACAAAGTCGGCTATGCGCGAGACCACAATTTGCTTTAGTGTTCCAGATGGCACAAAATGAAAGCAAGCTGACTTAACATATTGTGCAGCTGGTTTCATACAAATGATTTCTTGCTTCTGTTCTCTGGTTTAGTTTATGCCTTCATATTTCATTGTACACAGACTATCCTAAAAGCCTAAAATCAAATTACTGGAATGCACATTGAAAACTGCTCGAGATCGCCTTTTGCAAATTAGCTTGACCTCTAATCCAGGATGACCGGACGGGATAGCTCTAAATCCGCTCACCTTCTACAGCCATTTTAAGTCTAGTTAACAGCATTAAAGGCTGAAATGATAAACGAACGCTCTAGAAGTGACAGCTCGGTTACTCGATGATTGAAGGATTTACATGTGATATAGGTGCCGTTCCTCCAAACGGTTTACCATCGTGGATGGGAGGTGTTGCTGGGCGACAAGCTGCCATGTACAGCGGGAGGATTCATTCTACCAGCAGGGTCTCCCAAGCTGAGAAGGGACTCCAGCGTTTCCATTAGGAAGTTCAGGTAAAAGTAAGCCAACACCAGGATCCACCAGGGCCCTGGTATCAAGCTAGTTGCATGGTAGCAAATCTCCCTCTGATCCACAAAGGCTGCGACTGCCTGTGGTGGTGAAAACCTAGGACAGACTTTGGCCAGGCTGTCCTCGAGATTCCATGGAAACACAGTGGCTCAATCTCCGAAAAATGGAGATTATGCTGGGGCCAGCACAGCAAGTAAGGACGGGCCGTTAAAGTATTAAGTGTAGGTGTCATTTTACGTTCGAATATTTAGATGGGTGGGAAACTCCAATGAATGACATTTTTAACACAAATACTAGAGAAGAATGGTTAGAAAAGAGATTGGAAGATTGCAGATACGTATGATTGCTTTCAAAAAGAGTTTAACTCAAATTTCAGGAGGGTCTTCTGCATCATAACAGCTCCGATGACCAACGTGGTCTATGATGTGTTCCTAGATTCCATAATGGCTCTTAGCATTCTGACTATTGCTTGTTATTCGTCATTTATTTGCTTTCTAAAGAGAATTAAGATGAGTGAGTTATCATAACTGTGGAAATATTTCACCTGTTTACATAGGGTGCCAAACTTCTAGGGAGACATTTAAAACGACGTCTTCACAGGCAACTCAAATATGAAGCAGATCTATCGATCACTGATCGTCATCAGTTTAACGGTGGCATTTGGTTGGTTCAGCGGGATGTTTATTGGATTTATGGCTGCCGTTCTGCATATTAGTATTGAGCGAATATACGTCAACTTACTTTCTGGAGTCTTTGTGAATTTCTCATGTGCGGCAAATTTCTTCGTCTACTATGCGATGAGGTGAGTGGGTCCACTTCAACTGTTGATGCGGCGAAAACCTTTGTGAGGTCGAAATCGAAACCTGAATTCTAATTGAAAACCTATTAGTTCATATCGACTCAAGAACTTCAAAAAGAAGAAATTGCGATGCCCGCCGGCGATTAGACATAACACACCTTACCATACGCCAAGATTTCGAGACATCTGATGAAATGGATGCACACATGGTGCATTTGAGCAACAGCCATGGGAAATGAGCTGTTACCGACTCGTTAGAATGTAAAGCGCTCGAGAGAGTGAGCACCTTCTATGTGTTCAAAGTTCCTTTTTGCGAAACCCCCAAAGTGAGGCACATTGGTCTTTGCGTCTCTACGCGAAATAAGATATAATTGATAGAAAGTTTCTAGTGCAATCGACGAAAATGCTACTTGAGAACATATGACAAACCATTCAAGAAAAGAATAAGTGAAAGGGAATGAATAGCACGTTATATGAACGAATAGCTTGTAGTTTGCATATTCCACGAGTTTTATAGCAAACAGTATGAAGTTATTCTTCGTATTTTTGTCGAGCAAACGCGAGGTCTTATTATTCTTTATTCACGAATAAGCTGACGTTTCGGCGGATTTCGCCTTCTTCAGAGCCTGGAAAGGTCAAGTTGATAGCAATCTACTCGGCCAGACGCCTCCATGAACCAAACAAAGAAACTCCGAACCAAGATTTCAATCACATTGAGCACAGCTTTGCACACTCACCGCTTTCTATGAGGTTTCCACTAAGTATGTCACGTAGAGACCAACCGCACAGAAATCACATAGAAATAATGTGCCCATCCCATCAGAATAGTAGTCTTATATACTGCCCTATATCACGCGTGATAATGAGGCATTCTTCCCAGCGGTTCATTTTCGGATTTCTGGAATTAATCCAGAATGCCTCGAGAGTTTTTCGCGCCTGTGTTCTTGATTCGCGTGCGAGGATCGTGACACATACTTCAAAATCTTCTCCGTTATGTCTCTGCGTCCTATGCGTGCCTAGTGGAGCATTTGGTTTACGTTTCCCGACTAGGTGTTCTTTTATGCGGACACAGAGCGGTCTGCCCGTTTCGCCAGTGTATTCTTCACCGCACGTATTACAGGAGATCAGAGAAACTATATCCGAGCTCATGCAATCACCGTCTCTACCACTGGGGCAAATTATGCAATTTTGAGTTGTACATAGACCGTCATATAGGCGGTTACGAACTAGCTGGGGCTTAAGATTACTCGGTGGTATTTCAACTACGCATACCGAATTCTCTAAACCCGCCCTTCTTAAGCAGCGTTTTATAGCTGTACTTATATCATTTGAGATGAAGGGTAGGATAAACGGGACCTTTCTATCGCTAGAATTGTCGTTTGGAGGCCTAGGATTTCCTCTACACCTATCTTGAGCTACAGTTTCGTAGCCATTAGAAATGGCTATTTGCCGTGCCAAGTTCCTGCACTCCTCTCTCTGCTCTCTTGCCGTGCACACGTTGGTTGCTGTTCGAAACATCTTTCTTATAAGCGCCCTTTCCGTGTGAGAGGGGTGAGAGGAGAGGTAATGAACCAAGATGTTTTTACTACTCCGGGTCCCGGATGCTGTGGTGGTGAAGTGCGCTGCTCCCCTGTATGGACAACAGCGCGTGTTCGTTCGCCACCACATACACCTGCGGTCCGGAGTTTTGTAAATATCTCAGCATTACATACGAGTTGTATTTCGCAACATATCCTGCCATTAAAAAGAAGAAGGCAGTAAATAAAAGGGTTAAGAACAAATCGTAGTTTATGGTGGTTTTGGGACTTCGTTTTTGAGCTTAACGGCTTTTCTCCTTTCCGCGAGAAATAGAATCTTGCACGGAAGAGGAAATGGTCTTATCCCGCGGAGAATTTTGGAACAATAGCGACATCGATTAGGCAGAAGCTTCGATTTGCTATGATGTTTTATATTTCATTAAGGCTCTCTTTTTTGAGAGACACTCACGTCCAGCGTTGAGAGTGACCCTTCTAGAATTCCGAGTTACCATGAACGGTCCTCGTTGTGACGATAAACTCGTGGAGCCGCTCTCCATTTTCGTTCCATTCCAATCGGTAGATCTCAATGTGATTTGTTCAAATGTTCTTCAGAGTCCAATATTAACTCTTAAATCTCTGAGGATGGCCTTGAAGAATGTTTGGTTTTCTCCAAGTTCATATAGAACGCTTTCACTTTGTCTTTGTCATAGCTTGATGTCAGTGCCTGTATGACGAGGGCTGCCTAAGTAGACTAGTTGTTCGAGTGAATCGATGTTCATGGCCAAACTCGTGTTGACGAGAACGCCGATGCCACAGACTTCCCTACTTTCGAATGTTTCGAGCACTTATTTTACTTTTACTGTGTTTAGTCTTTGATAACTCCTTGTAGCGTGCTCAGCTCTGAGCATGGGGTGTGTATACTCACTAGTAGCGTTCCAGTCTCTCCCAGAATACACGGCGGGGCATATTTGTGGAAGGTAACACCTTACCGCTTCCCACATACCTCGCTCTCACTTTATTGCGTGCTTTTGGCCAAATTGACTCCTAGAATACAGTCGGCATCATAAACACGAACACATCCGCCCGGGGTTTACCGCTTCATCGTGGCTGGGAAGTGAGTGTTCCTGGGCATCGGATTGCGATGTACAGCGGATGATTCATCTGCCTTGCAGGGTCTCTCAAGCCGAGAAAGAGTCCGGCGTTTCGATCAGGAAATCCAACTAAGAGTAAATCAATACCAGGACCTACCACCGTCCTGGTCTCAAAGTGGCATAGTGGTAAATCTCCTTCTGATCCACAAGAGCTGCGACTGCCTGTGCTGGTGACGACCTGGGGCGGACTTTGACCAGGCTGGCTTCGGGACTCCGGCGTACCACAATGGCTAAACCAGCAAAACTCCGAAAAAACGGAAATTATGCTGGGGCCCGCACAACCAGTGAAGACTGGCTATCGAAGTATCCAAGTAATTAAGTAATAATAATGATAGTATATAAAGGTCGCTTTGTAAATGTTACTGGTCTCTTCAGTCCCATTACTTCAGTTTTCCAGCAAAGAGTATCGCACGCAGTTTGACGAGAATCTTCACATTATAAAGGCCAAGAGATTTTTTGGAATCAGTAGCACCAGAACGGTTAGCATTAATCCGGGTGTCGGTCGACATCCAACCTTGCCATCGCAAAGGACATAGCAATCTCCCAAACGAGATGCGTAGACGATGGAACAATGGTAGGTAGACGTTTATCGAACTATCAAATGATAATATGAACATAAACACCGTAATGATATGAATAAATGTTGTATATGTCGTATGTAGTTATCTATTCAGAACCATAAGTTTTTCGTTTTAACAACACAATTCTCGACTGCTTGCCAATTTACAATGTCATTGGTATTGAAGGGTATTGACTAATGGTGTGCGTAACACTTGGGCCCCCAGAAAGGGTAATCGTGGTTCGATCTCGCCTGTGGTCTAAGCTTTGTTCAAATATTTCGAAGTGTTCACAGTCTCAGCCTAATTGATTTTAATACCGATTTGTTTCCTAGATCGTTTCTGCTGACGAGTAATAGCTGTTGGCACCGTTAGGTTAAAGAAAAGAGGCTGAGACCGAGGCATATCAGGAGCCCCAGTGGTGCAGTGGGTTACACGTGACCGCGTCTTAAAACAGTGATCCCGGGTTTCCATCTGGTTTGGGCCCAAGTTTTGCAAATAGCTCAGCATCATTGTAGTTGTATTTCAAAGCAATTTTTTCCGCGTAATTGATTGTTTCAGGGAACCCTTCAGTAAAGCTTTTCCAGAATTTTGTGAGAATGAATCCCAAAAATATTCGTCGACGCTCCATTACTTGTCTTAATAGAATGTTCTCAACATAACATCGGCAACAATGACCTAACATGCTTGTTGTCTAGCATTTACAAGCCTTTCCTTCTAGTTATCCTCAACAGAATAGACCAAGCGATAGGTGAAGAAAAGCAATATGACAAGGAATGCTTCTAAAAGTTTTGTCACGATAAACTATAAAAGGATAAAAGCGCCGCGGATGCGCCATGCATTAGACTTCATTAAGCATCGTTTGGAGGTGATTGAACGCGTACCTGGCGTTTACAATGACCAGCGGTGGCCTATCGATGTATCGTGCCAGTGCTGCTATCCTACAAGACAAGTCTGGTAGCAATTTGCCAACCCCAGACGGATGGAAGGCTTGGTGGGCCATGGGCGCGCGGATCGATTCCATGTGTGTTGCAGGACAGCTCCGACCATTGCGCCATATGATGGACAAAATTACGACGTAATTCGCTAAAGTACTATATGAGTATAAAAAATCGCCTTCTCTTACCTTTATTGAGTTAAGCAAGGCTTTCGCTTCACTCGAAACACAGGATTTTATGAAAACAGAAGCCGTTATGAAAAAAGACAGAGTTAGATGGAATCGTTCTGGTTTTGTAAGGTACAGTAAAACCTAGTTCACTTGGTACGACGAAGGTATTTATTTGATCCAATTCCATCAACGTCCGACAATATGAAATTTGATTGCCTTTCGCCAGTTGCCTCACCCCAAATGTCATAGATAGCTGACCTCTAGTGCGTGTGTTACTTTGGTCTGCCTATTGCTGATTGAACAATTTAGTTTTCTACGAATTTTAAAAGTACCAATGCTACTACGTTTTCAGGGTTTAATCACAGGAAGTTATTAGTCTTACGGATTAGAAGGAAGTTCTTCAGCTGCAGAAATCAATGCAGTTATTCAACCGCTCGACTGATTCGGTGCAATGGAACGAGCAGAATATACTATTTCACAAAAGGAATAAACTAGTACGGTAACTTCTTGCAGCCCATTCTAGCCGTAAAAGCACAATGAACAACAAATAGTCCGCAATAAGATTGACAATACGTCGGATGAAGAGCGACGGTCTTAGAAGAAATGGTTTCTGAAACCATTTAACGGGCTGGATCACATCCAGGCGACTACGAGGCTCACTGGAATAGACAAGATTCCGTTTTCTCAATCTCCTCTAACGAAGATAGCTTCCAAGTACTATTCTCCATCTTCTTCCTGAACTCAAATATCTTGCTGAACTTTGTTTGGCAGCTTATAAACAACCAGCGTTTCAACAACTTTGAAGAATCAACACCTCAAATACCAGAAGGGCCTACGCAGTCTTGCTCCTCGACTAATAAATTAAATCATGTCGATAATAAATGGGTTAAAAGATAATGCTTTCACACAGGCCACAATGGGGCCAACATCAGGTGACGAACTTGTAGCACACATCAACGAGGTAAATTGTGAGCACTGCGCAACTTACAAATTGGAAATGCAATTCGTGAACATTAAGAAAAGTTGATTAACGAGCAACAATAACTAAAAAACAATTAGAACGAATTGCACAGTTGGCATTTCAGTGTCATGTGAACTCAATATCCACGTTACTTCTTCATGCCTACTTAAATGTGATTTTGTTGTTTACTCGAAAGACAAGAAACTAGCAAGAGTTAAATTAAGATTGATGAATGATATTGATATATCATCCCAATATTGATGGGAATTTCGAGCGAATTTCGAGATAGATCATATTTATGAAAACGAGAATTTGCGCATTCGTTACGATATTTATTACGGACAGTTCTGGACTAAAACACTTAGCAAGCAAATTCGGTTTGAGCTGGCCTCACAAGCGAGAGCCGTTTCCATTCCGGAAAAGTCCATTAGATTACCTACGATTTTATTGCAAAAGTACAACAGCGTCTGAAATACCACTTCCTTTATTTTCTCAGTGACAAAAATGAGTGCCGTTTATGCATGCTGGTAAAAGGACAAAGCTCTCGGCGTTGATCAATCCCTGAGGGATGAGCCATGCACTCGACTTCATTACTCAACGTTGGAGATGATTGAATGCATATCTGGCCATTACAATGATTCGCGGTGGCCTACCGATGTATCGAGCCGGTCTTGCTATCCTCCCAAACAAGTCTGGTAGCAATTTGCCAACCCTAGAGGGATGGAAGGCTTGGTGGACCATGGGCGCGGGAATCGATTCCACATGTGTGTCGCAGTGGCACCTCCGACCACTGCACCACACGCTCCCTACGATATTCATAAGTAAAGCGAAATCCTCATGCAGCAGCTGAAGCCACATGCAAGAATGTTCGTAGAGTTTCGTGGATGGTGTGCGAGACCTAAATTATTTTGTGACAGCATTTAAAATCGTCAGTATCTACGTCTCGTTCTGCTCTAGCTGGTAGCTTTATAACACTTAACCAATTCACCAATTTTCTCTGGTTATCTCTTGCTATTGCACACATGCTTAACTATTACCTATCAATTGCTTCTTGGATTATTAATGTTAAGGTTAAATGAAGGTTTCTTTGGAAAATGGTAATCCCTATAGGTTTAAAACATCTGATTTCCTTTCGAATTCTAAGAGCGTTGGCTCCCGAAAGCTTGCCGCAACATCGAGGCTGGGAGACGTTCGTCAGTGTCGGACTCCCTTGTACAGCGGAGGTTTATCTCTTGCATTAGATGGTGGGGTCCTTGTAATTTATGGAGTTCAGTTACAAAGTGTGGGAGGTGTTTTTCTCACACCCTATAGAGAACATTCTTTACGAATATTGGAATGTTCTCTATGTAAATTAATCTTATGTCAAACATTTCAAATACTGCTTCCGGTGACCTTTTCTCCATGACGATCTGATAACCTTATGTCAACCATTTTCGAATACGGCTTCCGGTGACCTTATGACTAACATTTCGTCGGCGGTTATCTCATGAAAAACATCTGCAGTTACA
>UYYA01003942.1:0-104553 GCA_900624975.1 Angiostrongylus costaricensis
GATAAATATATTTATTTTCGGCTAACGTTTCGACGTCTTCGTCTTCCTCAGAGCCGGTGATCCGAGTCGATGGTCCATGCTTGTTGTTCGCCTCGACGTTGCGTCTTCGCCTTCCTGTCGAGCCAGATCTTCCTCAGCGAGCCATCTTCTCGAATGAGGCATCCTCACTCAGTGATGCCTTTTTATACACGATGCTGATGGTAGATATATAATGACAATGTCCGGTGGTAACAACTTGTATAAAAAGGCATCACTGAGTGAGGATGCCTCATTCGAGAAGATGGCTCGCTGAGGAAGATCTGGCTCGACAGGAAGGCGAAGACGCAACGTCGAGGCGAACAACAAGCATGGACCATCGACTCGGATCACCGGCTCTGAGGAAGACGAAGACGTCGAAACGTTAGCCGAAAATAAATATATTTATCAACCTCGTGCAAGCTTATCAAGAAATAATACAAAAAATAGATAATTTATTTTTCTATGCTCTTGTTGCACGGATCTCCTTCATATGGGGATCTCGAGCCGGTTAGTCGCGAGGCTACGTGGCGCGACCCCAGGTGGCGGATAGGAGTTAATCACGGACCAAAAGCAACCTTTGCTTCCCTCAGGCGCAGTCAGATCCAGGAGATGGATTCACTGTGTCTTCACTGGCAATGGAAGCTGCCTGAATTTCAAAGAACTATGGTGACGATTTGTAAATACAATACACGTACACTTGTATCCGAGTCCTCGATAAAAGACTTGTCATGAAAGCAACAAGGAAAAAGCACGACGTCATTGCCCTGGCAGGAACAACACGACGTCACCCATTCAAGGTTGTCTATGACACCGAAGAAGAACTGTTCCTCGAAACATACGATAGCAGACGAGTCGGCGGCGTAAGGTACGACTCTGTTTGGTTCTGTTGCCCCATTTATTCACGGGTGATTCGAGTGGGCGCCCGTAAATCTTCTATTTTTCCCTGTCACATGCAAAAGCAGCCCAGTAGGCTCTGCTCACTTGAGGGACCCTTTGAGTACTATATTTCTTTTAGGGTGAAGAACTCTGATCACAGGATCGGTGTTCTTTCTGCAGTTCGTTTGACATCCTCAGGAATCCAGTCACTAATGGTTCTTGTCCATAGGTTGTCCTTCATACGCATTACGTGTCCGGCCTATTTTACCTTGGATAGTTCGGCGTGTAGAACAGCATCTTTGATTTTTAATCGTTGACACAGGTCGGAGCTTCGGATCCCTTCTCATATTTGTATTTGAAGGAGGACGTCGCTGCTGAAGACATTTGAGTAGTAGTCGAGAATGATTTTCTCCATTACCCTTTTGAAGACACTGTAACTGTTCCGTCTGGGCGTCGTCATGCAATCATCTTGGTCTTGTAATTGGCGAAGCTTCTGTGGGCTTTGCGAATGCTTTTCCAGGCCTCTTCAGCTCCGACCATTACTGCTCTTCTCTCTTTGAGATCCTCTTTTAACGCCTGTCTGCATTGTTTTGCAAGTTCGGACGTTAGTTCGCGGTTGCCTGCAGCTCGTGCGATTCCACGCTGGCGTATCATCTCGAGTATTTCTGGAGATAGGCGTCTTTTGGTGAGTTTCGAACTCTCAGCTTTCGTAACGCTACCGTGAAGATAATGATGAATGAGCCGATCGTATTCCTCATCCATGTTATCAATAACGACATGTTCTCAACAGGCAATTAATGAACAGAATAATTCTAGTTTATGGTAGTTTTGGGACTTTGATTTTTGAATTTGACTTTGATGAAGAAAAAGGGCGGCTTATTCACCCTTTCGAAGGATGTGATAGTTTGGTTCTGTGTAGAAATTTGGGGCAGCTGCGACATCGGTTAAGCAAAACATTCCATTTACTATTAATCTGGTCTACTTCGTTAATTCTAGCCTTTATTGGGAGTCTCCCGCGTTTATCGTAGACAATGGAGTTTCTGCATTTGCAAATTACCATTAATGGTCTTGGTTGTTATGACAAACTCAGGCAGCCGCCCACCATGCTCGTTCTATCTAACCCTTAAATGAGGATCTTCAGACCATCTTCTGAGCCCAGTCTTAGCGTTAAAATCTTCAATGATGACCTTGAAGAATGTATGGTCTTCTCTGAAAATCTTTTCCAAGTTTATATAGAACGTTTTGCTGGGTGACGTTCGCCTTCTGGTGTTAGCCAGTCCGATGATGTCGTATCTTATCCTTCTTGCTTGTATGAGCATGTCTTCTATCGAAAACTCGGATGTAAGTGTGCTTGCATTATATTTACANAGAATAATTCTAGTTTATGGTAGTTTTGGGACTTTGATTTTTGAATTTGACTTTGATGAAGAAAAAGGGCGGCTTATTCACCCTTTCGAAGGATGTGATAGTTTGGTTCTGTGTAGAAATTTGGGGCAGCTGCGACATCGGTTAAGCAAAACATTCCATTTACTATTAATCTGGTCTACTTCGTTAATTCTAGCCTTTATTGGGAGTCTCCCGCGTTTATCGTAGACAATGGAGTTTCTGCATTTGCAAATTACCATTAATGGTCTTGGTTGTTATGACAAACTCAGGCAGCCGCCCACCATGCTCGTTCTATCTAACCCTTAAATGAGGATCTTCAGACCATCTTCTGAGCCCAGTCTTAGCGTTAAAATCTTCAATGATGACCTTGAAGAATGTATGGTCTTCTCTGAAGATCTTCTCCAAGTTTATATAGAACGTTTTGCTGGGTGACGTTCGCCTTCTGGTGTTAGCCAGTCCGATGATGTCGTATCTTATCCTTCTTGCTTGTATGAGCATGTCTTCTATCGAAAACTCGGATGTAAGTGTGCTTGCATTATATTTACAGAACATCACTTTAGTTCTTTGTAATTCAGACAACTTCCATTGGGCCTGAGATTTTAGGAGCCTCTCCGTATTCGTCCTACCCAATGCTGCCGAATTGGGGACTCTCTCGGGGTCAGGGAAATAAACTCCGTTTTTTTTACTGTGTTTAGCTTTCTCATACCCACCTATACCTTGCTGAGTTCTACGGGTGTTGGGTATACTCACAGATAGCTTACCAGCCTCTCCCAGAGTGGACATGGAGCTTATTTGTTGGAGTTATTACTCAGTTATTACTCACTTGCAGAGTTAAGGCAACATGAAAACTAGTTCACCCGTCACGTGTGTTTTCTGTTGCCCCATTTATTCACGGGTGATGCGAGTGAGAGGCTGCTAAAATCTCAAGGTTAATGGGAGCTGCCTGGATTTCAAAGAACTATGGTGACGATCTCTACCTAGAATGCACGTACACTTGCATCCGAGTCCTCGACAGAAGACTTGCTCATGCAAGCAACAAGAATAAAGTAAGACGTCATCGGCCTGGCCGAGATGAGAAGACGCCAGCCTTTCAACGCCGTCTATGACACCGGAGAAGAACTGTTCTTCGGAACATGCGACAGTAGAGGAGTCGGCGGCGTCGGCGTTCTCGTCAGCACGAGTTTGTCCATGAACATCGAATCGTTTGAACAACTTACAACCTGAATCGGACGTTTACGATTAAAAAGCCGTGGATCAATTCCGGCCTTGATAATCTTTGTCGTTCACGCGCCGACATAAAACTATGACGAAAAGGAAGTCGAAGAGTTCCATATGGAGAAGTTCTACAGAGAAGACCACACATTTTTCAAGCCATCATTGGAGATTTCAACGCCAAGATTGGACTAAGAAGAACGTTATGATGAGACCCACTGATTGGAATGGAACGAACAGAGTGAGGGGCTTTCTGAATTTATCATGGCGACCAATACCATCCATGGGAATCCGCAATTCTAGAAGCCCTACCCTCAGCGCCGGACGTGGGAGTCTCCCAATGGAGATTAACATAACGAAATAGACCACATCATAGTAAATAGAAGGTTTTTCTAACCAATTTTGCTGTTATCCCGAAATTCTACACGGGATCAGACCATCGTCTCTGTGCAAGATTCTATTTCTCGCGGAAAGGAGAAAAAGCCGCTAAATTCCGAAACCGAAGTCCCAGAACTATCGCAAACTGGGACTTATTCAATTCATTAGTCAGCTGTTGGGAAAATGCCGTTGTCGATAACATCGACGAATAATACGATCGGCTCATTCAACATCTTCACGTTAGCGCTGTGAAAGCTGAGAGCTCGAAAGTCACCAAGAGACGTTTGTCTCCAGAAACACTCGAGTTGATACGCCAGCGTGGAATGGTACGAGCAAAACAATAGTTGGAATCGACCCAACTTGCAAAACAATGCAGACAGGCGATGAAAGAAAATCTTAAAGAGAGAAGAGGAGCAGTAATGGTCGAAGCTGCAGAGGCTGCGAAAAGCATTTGCAAAGCCCACCGAAGCTTCGCCAATTACAAGACCAAAATGCACTCCGGCGCCCAGATGGAACAGTTACAGCGTCCAGAAAGGCAATGGAGAAAATCATTTACAAATACTACTCGGGTCTCTAAGAGAGCNTGCCGTTGTCGATAACATCGACGAATAATACGATCGGCTCATTCAACATCTTCACGTTAGCGCTGTGAAAGCTGAGAGCTCGAAAGTCACCAAGAGACGTTTGTCTCCAGAAACACTCGAGTTGATACGCCAGCGTGGAATGGTACGAGCAAAACAATAGTTGGAATCGACCCAACTTGCAAAACAATGCAGACAGGCGATGAAAGAAAATCTTAAAGAGAGAAGAGGAGCAGTAATGGTCGAAGCTGCAGAGGCTGCGAAAAGCATTTGCAAAGCCCACCGAAGCTTCGCCAATTACAAGACCAAAATGCACTCCGGCGCCCAGATGGAACAGTTACAGCGTCCAGAAAGGCAATGGAGAAAATCATTTACAAATACTACTCGGGTCTCTAAGAGAGCCACGTCCACCTTCTGCCATATGAAATAAAAGAGGATGGATGTATTCTACCACCGGTTCTCCCTTCCGAAATCCGACACGCCATTTCGAGAGTGAAACATCGAACAGCAGCAGGTCCGAACAAGATAGGAACAGAACACCTGAAGAACCTTCCGCGAGACCTTGTAAACACAATGGCTCTGCTCTTCACACGTTACCTGTCTGAATGCAAGGTCCCTACTCAGTGGAAGACCGACAAGACCGTGCTTTTGTTCAAGAAGGGTGACCTAGACGATATCGGCAACTATCGCCCAATCTGCTTACTGCCTGTCGTCTACAAACTTTTCACTCGAGTCATCCTAAACAGGATTGACAAAACACTAGACGAAGAACAGCCATGTGAGCAAGCAGGGTTTCGAAAAGCATTTAGTACGATGGACCACATCCACACGGTAACAAGGCTCATTGAAGTACTGCGAGAGTACAAAAGACCGCTCTGTCTCGCTTTCATCGATTTGCAGAAGGCCTTTGATTAAGTTGAGATAGAAGAAGTCTTGGAAGCCCTTGATAGTCAAGTAGTTCCTACTCAGTGCATAAAGATCCCTCGTGAGCTGTACAATAATTTCACAACCAAGTTATCACCATTTTATAACGATATTAACATTGATGTCAAAAGAGGAGCTAGGCAAGGCGATACCATCTCGCCAAAATGATTTGCCTTCACCCTCCAGAACGTCATGCGAACATTGGAATAGGATAATATGGGAGTGAAAATCGATGATCGGTAGTTTCACCATCTTCGCTTTGCTGATAGCATCGTCCTTTCAACACCAAACATTAACCAAGCGGAACGTATGCTTGCCGACTTTGATAAAGCCTGTGGAAAGATTGGTCTTCGACTAAATCTCATAAAAACGATGTTCATGAGGAACGGATTGGTTTCTCGTGCCTCATTCACGCTCAACGGAACGAATATCTCCGAAAGCTCCACTTACATTTATCTAGGACGGAAAATCAATATGATAAACGACGTGGCTCCAGAGCTGAGCGGAAAAAAACGAGTGGCTTGGGGAGGTTTCATGAGCAAGGACAATGTAGTGAAGGGGCAAAGAACACCCGACTTCCTGCCCCCCTTTTCGACTCAACGGTACTTCCTGCCCTAAGGTATGCGTCAGAAACCTGTTCGCTGCTTAAGCAGGGTGAAAGGTCACTCAGCGTTATCGAACGTGCAGTCGAAAGGACGATGCGAGAAGTATCCCGTTTCACACGAGGGATGGGAACCACTGCTCCGACCTGCGTCAACGATCAGGAATTAAAGATGCCGTTCTGTACAGTGGAAGATAAGGTGGGCTGGACACGTAATGCGTATGAATGACAACCGATGGACAAGAGCCGTTAGTGACTGGATTCCTCGGGATGTCAAACGTACTGCAGTGAGACCACCGACTCGATGGTGAGAGTTCTTCACAAACAGCCTTGAAGAATGATATGACGCTCTACGAGTCCCTTGAGCGAACAGAAGCCACGGGGCTGCTCTTGCAGGCGGCAGGGCAAAGTGGAAGATTTACTGGCGCCCGCTCGTCACTCGACGATCAACGAGACTACAGGTGGTACTCTTGTTGAGCAAACACCAGCTGTTACTTTATTCCATATTACGATAAATCTAAAGTTTCGGCGGATTTTCCCTTCTCCATAACCTGGAAAGTCAAGTTGACCACAATCTACCCAGCCAAGCACCTCCATGAGCAAAGGGAAAAGTGCTAAACCAAGATTTCAATCACAATGAACACAGAAAAACTTCTTCGCACTCTCATCGCTTCCTATAAGTCTTCCAGCGAGTTTATCGAAGGGGTACGATCCGCAAAAGTTCAAATGGAACCGTAATGTGCCCTACCACATTAAAATAACAGTCCTAATTACTACGTGAGACCACGTGTGATTAGGATGCATTCTCCCGTGGGGTTTATTCTTGGATTCTTATAATTTGTCCTGAACGCCTCGAGGGTTTTGCGCACTGAAGTTTTCGATTTCTGTGCGAGAGTGACTCTACTTCAAAATCATCAAAATCATCCTCTATATCTCTGTCCTGTACCCACCTAGTGGAGCATTTGGTTTAAGCCTAAGTAGATGTCTTTTTATACGGACATGGAGTGGTCTACCTGTTTCGCCAACGGCCTCACACGCTTAAGTAGACTCAAACAAAGCGGTGTATGTGCGAAGAAGCTATTTTGCTTTCCGTGCGATTGAAATTTTGATTTGGTATTTTTCCTGCTTAGTTATGGAGGTGCATGGCCAGATAGATTGCACTCAACCTTTGAGACTGTGAAGAAAGAGAAATCCACCGAAATTTTGGCTTTATCGTAATATCGAGTAAAATAACACTCTGTGTTTGCTCAGGGCGAATATGGAAAATTACTTGATCTATGATGAGATTAATAGGAAGTCGGTCGTGTGAATAACTATAAGATATTATACCTTTTTATTCTCTGCCTACTATAATTTCGCGGCAGGGTACTAGACGAAACACAACCACAACGTTGCTGAGATATTTGCAAAACTCTGGACCGCAAGTGTCTATGGTGGGGAACGAACGCGCTGTTGTCCTTTCCGGGGAGCAACGCGTTCACCACCACACCATGCGGGTCCTTCGTTTCGCCTGTCTCTCAGCTATTTCTATCGATCTTTGCCACAGCAATTACCCGTCAGCGGGATTGATAAGATATTTTAGTGTTCAAACTGGGTTTATACCGTCCACCAATGTACCGTATGATCTCACTACTTGGTCGTCACTCTTTCTACGTTGAGGTAAGCGAAATCAGTGCGATTAATAGAACCTTCCACGAATTTGCTTCCATTTTTTTTAAACGTAGAGAAACGTGAAGAGCACAAACAGTTCGCTTGTTTTTTCTTTTGTAGGTGGTTAGAAAAATACTCATAATGTCGTCAGTTTTTGTTTACTGCCTACTAATTTTTAATGACAGAGTATTATGTCAAATGTAACCATAATGTTGCTGAGATGTTTACAAAACTCCGGACCGCTGGTGTTTACGGTAGGGACCAAACACGCTATTACCCTTTCCGGGGGCTAACGCGTTCACCATCACAGCATGCGAGTTCTACATTTCTCCTGTCTCTCAGCTCTGTTATTGTTTGTTTCTCTCTTTCTCTCAGCTAGTAATGTTTGAGGAGGATGTTTATTTTCCTCATAAGTATTTGATGTTACTTCAACGGTGTCTCAGCTTAACTGGGTTCGTTACCGATTTAGGCTTCCCAGATCAATCTCGCTGACGGGTGATTGCTGATGGCAGAGATCGATAGAACTAGCTGAGAGACAGGCGAAACGAGGGACCCGCACGGTGTGGTGGTGAACGCGTTACTCCCCGGAAAGGACAACGGCGCGTTCGTTCTCCACCGCAGACACCTGCGGTCCGGACTTTTGCAAATATCTCAACATCACTGAAGTTATATTTCACAATGTATAGCCTGCCATTAAAAGAAGTAAGCAGTAAATAAACGGTTAAGAACGTATCTCATGTTATTCTTTCAGTCTAATGTCTTCCGTTACATATCTCATTCAAACAAGGCGATCATTGACACCATTACAATTGTGTCTCATTTGCTGTAAAAGGAAGCTATCTAAGAAGAGTTCGGCACTGCTATGCTTATTGAAAGCAACTGTGACGATTTCCACTCGATACGTTATTTTAATGTCACAAATAAATCTTTTACTGAATCGATGACTGACTTTTCCTTTGAATGACTCTCCTTTACGAACTATTTTGCAGATATTAACACATTTTTTATCGAACCAGCAATCTAGTACCTTGCAAATTTGACAAAATTTTCCCTTGCTAAGACATCGAGATCGCCGTGTTAACGTTTTTTCAACTCGTCACCACAGCCTAGTGGTTGGTCGGATGCAACTTTGCTACCTTACCACTAAGTCGGTTCTGGAACAGCAAAGGGTCACGGCATTGGTTTCCTTCGACTTTCTGTGTGAAGACTTTCAACACCTCATCTTTGAAAACTACATCTATCAGCTACAGGGCGGTAAATCATTGGAAAAGCGAAGTCAATTAAGAGCATGGCCAGTTCAGCTTAGATCAGCTCTTTCCAAGTCATACTATATTAAGACAATAGGGATTCAAGAGTTAATCAACCTTGGTGAATTGAGCTCTTTAAATTCAAGTGGATTTACAATGGCATGTAGGCTTGGTGGGGCGAATGTGACGCACTGCATAAGGGTTCCTCGCAATACACGTGGTCGCTGATTCGACCCTTAGTTGAGGCGTCGCCAAGCTTTTCATGCTTCTGGAATTGGTAAGTTGCTACCAGACATCTCCCAAAGCGTAGCAGCACTGATTTGATATATCAGTAGGTTACTGTAGGTCATTGTACAGAGCAGATATGTTTTCAGTGAACTCAAGCGTTTCTTGATGAGTGCATGGAGCAGCTCTCAGGAAATTTATTGGCTCCGAGCGCTTTATCGTTTATCCTTTATATAGGCTTGGAATATGTATGGCACTTAAGGAATTTCATATGGTTCACTTATTGGTAAAAATGGTTTTTGAATAATCACTAACAATCCGACAGAACATGGTATGGTAAACAAACAACTTTGTCCAAAAGTGTTTTATTTCGTGTAGAACATTCGATCTTCTACCACAATAAGCGACTCTGTACAACATTTCTTAACGAAAATGAAACGCTGCCCACTACCTGAGGGAGTGTTGGCAAAGGTGACTCAACGAAAGCGCTTGCCGAGGTCAATGATAATTCTAGAACTTGGACAGCTTCTGTAGAATTGATATTTGATAAATTTACAGCAAGCATGCATAAAGTGAACACTAAAATATCTGCTGCAAAAAAATCACACCTACTTTAAGTGAAAGTCGGTTTAACAACATTTTAAGGCCCGATATTAATGTGTGCTGTCACAGAATTGAGGCTCAAAGTCGTATTAACAATGGACTTTCACAAAACCGACTTTCTTTAAATAGCTTCTCTCAGCCTTTAATCTTTCACCTTGTTCTGCTAAGGTCCAACAGTTCTAAACACCATAACCAATTTCAATTGTTTCCGTTTCCCACAATTCCATCCCCAACGGTTTATAACCAAAATTCGCTCAATTTATACAACGTACAGTTTCAAGTTCATAAACTGCTTATCTTTATCCCGGCCCTTGGCGATACTGCCGAAACGTCAGCTAGCGTTGTATTGTATTGTGTTTTTATGGAAGTAAATGTATGCTGTTTAAAAACCTCGCGATTGCTGAACGAGAAAACGACACATTCATATTCCAATGCCGAGGTTAAGAGAAAGTCGATCTTGGGAACTATTATCCCAGCCCTTGTTTTTTCCCTAATAAAACTACAGAAAAAAATTGCACCAACCCTACTACGCGTTGAGAGAAAGAAAAAAGAAAAATGGGATAGGTTTTTAGGGGATATGCTTGATAGGTGAACTTTAGTGGTCCGCCTTTAGGACAATTGCGTAGCCCGCACCTCACTTTGTGTTTGAACATTGTTTTACAAAAGACAAAAAAAACGTAGACCTTCCCTTCATCTTTTGTTTTGCACTTCTTCACCCATAACAGAAGACCTGTCAGCTGTCTTTATTGATTCGGTCAAATTTAGTTTTCTTCAACAAAGAAGTTACCGTGTGGATGCATCCATCGCTACCATAGCTAAGGTAGTAATACGAGTGCACTTCAGTTCAACGAGAATCGAGAACATGGTCTTATTCGATCATCGCTGCGTCTGAACAAATTCGCTACGCTATGATTCATAGACGACTCATGAGGAGTACCACGGTCTCTTCACATGGTATGATTCATTTTCTGTCCAATTGGTTCTCTTGCGAGACAAACTTTTGCTGCGGTAACATGAGCAATCCTAATTGAATACTTTCCCTATGCTATGTGCTGTGTATGGTGTTTTTCACCTGTTAATGCCGTTTCAATTCTTCTACTCACTTTTGTGTCCTCTTTCGTCATTTACCTGCAAAATACAAATATTTACAGCTGCTTCTGGTTTAAAAGTGCAAACGACTAAACTTATTTCATTTCCAAATCTGATTTAAATTGCTTAAAAATGTTTAAAATTGAAGAAACTAACGTTTTCTGAGCTACGAATCTACGGAAGTATGCATAATAGCTTCATCTCTTACCTCTGGATAAATAAAGGATAAAGCTCTAAGCGTTGATTAATCCCAGAGAGATGCGCCATACATTTGACTTCATTAAGGAACAATCCCGCTGACGGGTGATTGCTGTGGCAAAGATCGATAGAAATAGCTGAGAGACAGGCGAAACAAAGGACCCGCATGGTGTGGTGGTGAACGCGTTACTCCCCAGAAAGGACAATAGCGCGTTCATACCCCACCATAGACACCTGCGGTCCAGAGTTTTGCAAATATCTCAGCAACGTTGTGGTTGTATTTCGCTTAGTACCCTGCCGCGAAATTATAGTAGGCAGAAAATAAAAAGGTATAACATCATTAAGGATCGTTTGGAGGTGATTGAATGCATATCTGGGCTTTACAATGACTCGCGGTGGCCTACCGAAGTATCGAGCCACTGCTGCTATCTTCCCATACAAGTCTGGTACCAATTTGCTGAGCCCGGTGGAATGGAAGGCTTGCTGTGCCGTTGCCGCTGGGAACGATTTCACGTATGAACGGCACACAATAGTCATTGAAAGTAAAGAGTTTTACCAAGACGTTTTAATTTTAAGAGAATATTCAGCTTACTATAATCGAGATTTTAACACGATCAATAAAGTACACATACACACAGGTAAAAATGAAACAAATCCATTTTAAAAAACGCTGACAATGGACTAGGGAGTGGGAGAGAAACAAAAAAGTGAAATATTGGGAGATGGGGAATCTTCCTCGTACACGAGATTAACCATCTAAAACTAGGAGGAATGTTATGAAGGAGTGAACACCTTAAATGAGTCGGTCATCGATGAGAAATGACAGAGATGACAGAGATGAACGAATAATATTTCTTGAAGTGAGTTCACCTTGACACGTGCAACGGTAAAGTTGGACACACGTTCAATAAAGTTTTTTTTGCTTCTAGAAACTCTTATAAAAATCCTTTTAAGAAGAATAAACAAACAAAGCAACTTCTTGCTTTCTGTTTTCTGGTGCGAACATCAAATTAGGTTTGATTAACACCAATTCATTGGTAGTAATAGATGTGATGAACAACGTCTCCTTCTAAGTGGGGTGGGTTCGGAACAACGTTGACAATCGACTACCAAGGAAATCGCAATCGTTCAGTGGAACTGCCACTGGTACTGAAGTCTATCGCTCAGACATCATCTTAACGAACTCTTCATAGTCAATTTCGCCATCACCTGAAAGCACTCGAAGTGAAATTATTTCATTTTTGATAAATTTAACAAGCCTTCTAACACTTCGTATTCAACACCAGGCCGATTTACTAATGAGAGGTTGTAGGTTTGGCAAAAAAAGTTGCAGAAAATATGGAAGAAGCAAAAGCCTACATGATAGCTAAATTTTGAAAAAAAAATGGTAGAAGTTAATATTGCGGTTTCGACTACACCCTCAGTTCAACTGGATTTAATGGTCCTCAAATAATTCCCGTTGACCGGTAACTGCTGAAGGCAATGTTAGGATGGGAAAGCAGAAGCCGCACAGGTGCCGTGGTTAACACATGAGCCTCCGGAAAGGGTAAGCGTGGCTCGATTTGGCCTGGAGTTCAGGTTTTGTAAATATCTCAACATCATAGTGGCTGTACAGATGATAATGCTAGAAATGTTGTAACTATCAAGAAGAAAACAGTACTCATCTCAATTGTAACAATTTAAGCAGAAAATTTAATGAGTTCAAACTTAGAAGTGACGCGTCAGTTATCATATCCTGGACCCAATAAAGCAAGCGGCAAACTATTTAACGAAATTCTCAGTACCATAACTAAGCGAGCTTTTGATTCGCCCTCATTTTGGAAAAGAAGTTATCCACCTTTCCTATTACTTTTATGACATCCAGTTGTTCTAGTTTATCACCACGTTCCATCTTTAACACTTAGTTCTTTTTAAACAATAAAAGCAAAATGTTCTGCTACTTGTACAATATAAGAACTATCTCGGCTCGGCTCTGTTCCACTCGTCATAACTTAGCTTAGATCTTGAGCTGCTTAGAGAATCGTTAAATCATTACAAAAAAAGGTTTGGCAGTAGTAGCAAAGCCACTACATCTATGCTTCACATATCCTTCTCATCCTCAAAATAGAAACGTCTTTCGTTAGTTTCTTACTTGCCTATGTGGAATAAAAGAAAGCATCGACTAGGTCACCCCGCCGGCTGCCTGAAGTGGAAAAGATTCTAGTATAAAATATTGATTATTCCTATTTTTAACAGTGTTTAATCAATGTTTTTTCAATAGGCAGACACGAGGTTGTTATTATAGAATTTATTAGAATACAATAGCTGACGTTTCGGCGGTTTGCCTTCTTCAGAGCCGTTTCTTTGTTGTAAGTATTTAAGTTAGTTGATGGATAGCAGCCGCACAGAGTAATACATGGGCGAGGACTGTGCCCGTGTCAGGTCATTGGATCAGCCTGAGGTAATTTGAAGTCTGCTTATTGAAGAAAAACATCGAATTATCAATCAATGCCGAGGTTAAAAGAAAGTCGGTCATGGGAAGTGTTTAATCAGCCTGATTAGATGATAGCGCATAGATTAATAGCATGCATAGATTGTGTTCTAACTTTTCTTCACTGCGTAATTTTTTTTTCATGGCGAGATACTTTGTGAACTACTAGCACAGCGATGGCGATATGTGAGCAACAATGGGCGTAGCTTCAGCTGAGCTTCGAACCCGTGATTACACCGGGATCTCACTTATTATCCACCACGTGTGAAGACGGGCTGTACTGCTGAATGGGAATAGCATGAAAATGTGGTCAAGAAAATTACAAAGCAAAGGACTCCGTCAGTGCAGTGGATAATACGTGAATCCTCAGGAAAGGAAATGGTGTGCTGAAGACCTACTGAGGTACTTACGAATAGAATGTTCTGAATAGTCTTACCGTCAACGTCTACTTCACGGATCATCTCATCAACTTCTTCTTCAGAGAATTGCATTCCCATGTGAATCTGAAATAAAGTAAGCTTAATATTCGCTTTAATTGCAGCAATCTGGTAGTTCCATATTTTACAAATTTTATTCCTTTGTCAGAGACTTTTGTGTTTCTTCATTAGGAATTGGAATAAGTCCCTCTAGACAAATGAATTGTTATAAAATCTAAAAAATGGCCAAATAAAGCTTACAGACTTTTCAATGGTCCAATAAATTGAGTACTTGGAGTGTTGAAAAATTTTGAAAGTGGAACTTGCATAGAAAAATTTCATTTCTGAGTGAACTGACATGCAATGGGAAAAACACCACAGTGATTAAAGGTTTTCTAAGAGACGTTTCTCAATAATAGGTAATTTCAAAAAAAATTTTCGACTCCCAATAGAAGTAATTTTTGAGAAATATGACGCTGCCGTTCATACGTATACATATGTATATGTACATACACTTTTGTACGGCCCGTCTTTCACATCTACAGTGCGGATCCCGGCAATTCTCACATTCGATTTGTTTCCTCGCACCCATTATCCATGAGTCTTCGAATTTTCACGCGTATCGGCTGCTGCTTGAGCATTATAATTTCGTCCTGAATGCCATTGAATGTTGGTCGAGTAAATTCTCCCTGGAGACCTGAGATAGTCAGGCTAGAGCGTTTCCGCTTGCATCGCGCAGAGTGAACTTTTTCCAAAGAAGTGCCGTTACCAATTTCCCGACCACGAAAGGATGAGAGGCTTGGTGAGTCCCGAAATGGAATTGGACCAGCACCGCATTCATGATCACCGGCATCACTACCACTGTGCTATCAGCGTCCTATTCTATAATATAAAATGGGTAGCATGTCAACGCGGCTCGGATTGTGTTGCCGATATTACCAGCACAGTCAATGACATCATACATATTACTCGGTCACCATCAAATATATTGATACGATCCTTGCAATACTTAACCACCAGTGCGCTCGTCAATTTCCTCTGGTTCCACCTTAACGACTTCGCGTTCTCTTGAGCTGTCTCTTCAAATCTCACGACCGACTTTCCGTTAACCTCGTCATTGATCGAGTAACTCTCCGTATTCCTGTTGAGCAAACGCGATGTGTTATTTATTCACGAGCAGGCTGACGTTTTGGCGGATTTCGCCTTCCTCAGAGCCTGGAAATTTCAAGTTGACAGCAATCTATTCGGTCAAACACCTCCATAGCCAAACAGAGAAAACGCTGAACCAACATTTCAATCACACTGAACACAGCTTTGCACACTCACCGCTTTCCATGAGGCCTCCACTGAGAATGTCACGTGGAGACCAACCGCGCGGAGTTCACACGGAATCGTATTGTGCCCATCCCATCAGAATAACAGTGTTATATACTGCCTGATATTAAGCGTGATAATGAGGCATTCTTCTCTGTGGGTCATTTTTGGCTTTCTGGAATTAATCCAGAACGACTCGAGAGTTTTGAGCTCTTGTGTTCTCGATTCCTGTGCGAGGAACGTAACAAGTGCTTCAAAGTGCTACGTTTCTGAGTCCTATGCGTGTCTAATGGGGTATTTGGTTTACTTTTGCCGACTAGGTGTTTTTTTATGCGGATACAGAGTGGTCTACCCTTTTCGCCAATGTATTCGTCTCCACACGCCTTACAGGAGCTCGGATAAACTATACCCGAGCCCATGCAATCACCGTCTTTACCATTGGGGCAAATTATACAATTTTGCGTTGCACCTAGACGGTCACATAAACGGTTACGAACTAGCTGGCGCTTAAGATTACTCGGTGACATTTCAACTACTTTTACCGAATTCTGTAGACCTGCTCTTCTTAAGCAGCATTTTACAGCTGCGCTTACAACATTTGAGATGAAGGGTGGAAAAAACGGGACCTTGTTATCGCTTGAGTTGTCGTTTGGTGGCCTAGGATTTCCTCTACACCTATGCCGAGCTTCAGTTTCGTAGCCGTTAGAAATGGCTATTTGCCGTGCGAAGTTCCGGGACTCCCTTCTCTGATCTCTTCCCGTGCACACGTCGGTTGCTGTTCAAAACATGTTTCTTATATATGTATATATATATCTTCAAAGTTTTTTGCAATTTTCTTTTACAGTAGTTGTTTGCTATAGAAATCGGGTTCACATTTTGCCTTATATATATATATATATATGTATATATATGGAGATAAATACATATATATATACATAAATATATGTATATATCTACATATATATCTATATCATGTATATCTATATCTATATCATATATATATATATTTACATATGTATGATGTATCTGCATATATATATATATGTATATATGTAGATACACACATACAAATATACGTATGTATGCACATATACACACGTATATATGCATATGTATATCTATATATGTGTAATAAAAGCACCGTGATTACATATCATAAAAGGTATTGGGCATAATTAACTCATTATGCAAAACTTGCACAAATTTGTAAAAAAGTAAACTCAGGAACTGACGAAAATTTGATGATCTAACACCTCTAGCGACGTCCCAACTACAACTGGAATATGGGAATGCGTGAAAACGCCGATTACGTTGATGGAAATGAGGCAGAGATGCAAAAAATGCTTGAGCTTCCCTCTTATTATAAAACTGATGTTGACTTTTAATCACTACAACTTTCTTTAGCCTATCATTTTTAACCTAGCTAACAATCTCAGAGCCTTAGAGTCTAAGCGGAGTGAACATCGTCATGGCGTTGAGCAACATGTTGAATTGGAATTAGGGAGGAACAAAGGAAATCGCAGTGTTTCTAACTGTCTCCCAAGCTGCTTTTTTAAAAAAAGAAAAATTGTTTTTTGATCAAATTGAGCCTATAGACTGTCTTTACCCATAGTAGTCGTTAAGGACCGGTATTTATGAAGGAGAGGCTCGTCGTCATTGGCATTCTTTCGCATTCATTGTTTTTTTTTCTGGCAATTACATCAATAAATTCTGCCAGCTTAAACAACTCAGCCGATCAAAATATTGTGGGAGCTAACGAAAACAAACCATAAAATATCGAAACTCTTGCGCTGTAATCACACCGTTACCATCCTTGTCGAATACACGAAACGCTTCACGGATCATCTCCGAATCGGTCTCCTACAAGAACACGTCATTAATCCATTAATCACAAAGAACAGTGGTCGTGATGATAAGAAAGCAGCTATGACTAAGGAAATAAAACCGTGACGATGCTGAGATATTTGCAAACCATGGACCTCAAGCCAGATTTGAACCCGTCACATTACCTATTTCAGGGTAGGACTCACGCGTTATTACGCGGAACGCAACCACAATGTAATAGCCTGCCGTGAATAGAAATAATAGGTAGTAAATAGAAAGTTAATATGATTTCGACTAAAGTTTCAGCTTAACCGGGTTCAATGCTGATTTTTATTCCCTAGGTCATTTCCGTTGACGAATGATTATAAATGACACCGCTATGGTAAGAAAGTGGCCGAGAAAAACTCAGAGCAAGGGCATCGGTGGTTTAGTGAAGCCCTCGGAAAGAAAGTGTAATGACGGGTTTGAGTGTGGCCTTGTGTCCAAGTTTGGAAAATATCTCACTATCACCGTGGTTGCATTTTACATAATATCCTGCCATGAAAAAATAGTAGGCGGCAAATAAACGGTTAAGCACTATGATATCGCTAAGGACCATCATTATGTTAAAACGTGCCTACATATAAAAATGTCGTTAAGATTTTCAGTAGTGGAAGAAAAAACAGATTACTCCTATACTAGACTGAAATGAGAAAATTTGCAGTCCTTTCAAATTCGAGTTAATCTGGGTGATTAGCATACAATTCTCCTAATCTTAGCAAAGAATTCCACCTTCATCATTCTCTTCATCATCACACAAAACTCTGGAAACTCGATTTGACCGTTTCCATCTAAATCGACTTCGTTGATCATCTCCTGGATTTCCTGCAATGAATGAACAGATGCGATTCCAGGGTTTCTCGTCGTTTCAAGCAACGCATCTACAGAAAAACAACCCGTTTCCATCACTTTTTATACGTCCATTATCTTTTTGAAAGAAAAAAATGGGAACTTATGACGTCATATACGTCATCATATGACGTCATAGATCACTATAATTAGAAATAGCAGTCATATCGATGATTGTAAGGGATTTTTTTGGCGACTAGGTTGCTTGAGGGCATAAGGACTTAACAAACTTGTGCAAGCGACTACTCCATTTCCTTTTAAAGACATTCAAAAATTGTCCTATTGTAAATAAAATAATCATAATTTGACATAATGTTATTAAATGGTGTTAATAAACTTTTTGTTAACACGGGTGGAGCAATTTTCCGCAATATCAACACCACATTTAAGGACACCTCGTGTTCTCAACAAAGCATCTCGCTTGTTGAGATCCAGAATTTAGCATTTGATTCTCATTTAATGACCAACTTCAGCTTTTGTTAAGAAACATGTGCAGAATTCTAATGGATTTCATTTCAGTTAGCAAACTTCACTACGAGGTGAAATATGCTTAGAGCTCAAAAACTAAGCAGCTTTGGGATACTTCGGATCAGAAAGAATAAAATTAAGTCCTAACACAGCCGTCACCACCGATCTGCACCAATTCCTCACAAAATACAATGTTCACTAAGAAGCAGAGAACGAAAGCTAAGTCCGTCTTTGCTGACGCATCTATTTGACGCTCTATTTTTCGGCGCATTCGTTAGTGGACCTCTACTCACACTGTTGATCATGCCGACCATATCTGAGTGGAGATCCACTGACACCGGTACCTAAGTGCCATTGGTTTACCAATCGTCGCTGTCAAAATGCGTTCACGGGTGTCTGACTGCACTGTACAGCAAGGACTCCCTCATGCTACGTCTAGCTAGTCATAAGAAGTTCAACATCTTCAACCAACAACCCGGCTAACAGGAAACCCCAGAAACCCCGGATGTATAGTTAATAACCTAGGCAAAAGGATGCGACCCAGATGCTCTTCTAATCCATAACGGTTAGTGAGTACCTGTGTTGAGGACTTGGGAAACTTTAACAAAGTCCTGTAAGAAGTTCCAGAAAAAGAAGGTCTTTCTCAACCAAAATATTATTTCAAATTCCCAACATGACTCTTTGTGGAAATGGCCCACACGAGTGTTTAAGCATTTAAGCACAAAAACTATTGAGCTTCTTGGTGGTGGCGCCTAAGCTGAAAAATGTCCAATAGAGGCAGTACGGCTAGCTCCAGGATCGCGAGGTTACAAGGAGATACTCGATCAGCATTTTTAGGCATCAATTAAAAACACGACCTCAAGTAGCAGTCGAAGCAACAAGAGAAATGTTCGAAGACTTTTGTGGATGAGAAAGAGAGGAAAATGAATCGAATGCAAGAAACGTTAGGATCCGGATCCTCACGTGAGATGTGATAGCGGAGCATGTAAAATAAAAAATAAATCAGCGCCCCCACACGATTTTATAAGCGGAGAGTTTCTTTGGCTCTTTCGGTTAAAACCAGTGATAGTAAAAACCAGGCTGAAGAAGGCGAAATCCGCCGAAATGTCAGCTTTAATCGAGAACCAGTGATAGTAACAACCAGCTTAGAGCCAAAGTCTGCGCTCGGTAACCCTTTCTTCAGAGCCTCCATTGCAACCTATCAACCTTTTTGGCAGTTGTTGAGATAGGTATGATATTTACGTACTTTCGAATTTATTTCATTTCCTTTTAACTTTCGTCTGAGGTAATCAGCTTTGGGTTAGGATTCTGTCGCTGCCTGAGGATCTGTAAAACTTAACAGGCACGTGTGAAAGCGATTTTCCCTGTAATCCTTAGATATCCGCACTGAAGTATTTTCAATCCTTTAGCAAAAGCAGCTGTCAGCACTTTTGAATCACAGGAATGTATATTGCCTTGCCACTCGGATTTTTCCCAGATAACAGCGATGATTCCCATGACGTCATTGAATCCTATAATTAGCTAACCGGCTGCTCAATGACGATGTAACAAGCCGAATTTCCTCCATAGAGATTAATTACTCAAGCACCGTTCAGACCAATCTTTGTTCGACGATTTAAAATGCTGAAAAAAAAGATTTCCTCCGTAAAGAACAATACTCGAGAAGTAAAACTGAAAAACTCTCCCAAACAAGACATTCTAATCTCACCAAAATATCATAGAGCTCACTTAGAAAACAAAATTTATAGGCCGTAAGTGTGAGATTCGGCTCATTATAAGGTGAAGCTAATAATTCTCATCCTAAAAATCCTTTAGTTGTCAAAGTAGATCTAGTGGATACTGTCGGGCGACCTCTTCGGAAACGTTCGAAGTAGAGAAATGACTTGGCGAAGGTTGAGTTTCGCAGTTATATGTGGGTTAGCACTGCTAGTTAAACGCTACTTTCCAGTTAAACGAGTTCAGACCTTAAAGCTCAAGCAAAGCTGCTTGTTCGTTTCTAAAAAACAAGCACTAACTCAGTGATCTATAGGTGATGAACTAATTACAAACACTCTGTCAATGAAATCCGGAACTTTTCCCCACGACCGTCTATATCACAATAATTCCAGACCGCCAACGGAATTCCAGAATCCAGAGACTGAGATTTATGGACGTAGCATGCACTGTGTGAAAGCGAACAGCTGCATGGCTTATCGATTCCGATCGAGAAATTCCCCCATGTGATAAGAAGCGATAATGAGTGGCAATTTTTCAAAGTGGTAAAGATTTTCAAACAACGTGGTTGAAGCATGTTCATAGAGAAATTAGAAAACATTTCAGCAGTTTTAAGAGAATTCCTAGGTTTATGTTTCTTGGAAACTTGCACAAAAGAGGAGTTTCGACCTCCCTAAACCATGCCGGTGAACCAACGATTTGACCAAATAAAAAATTCTCGTCATTTCTTATGAAACCATTGAATTAATTTTAATATTAAATAACTAGATAAATAGAAGAACAAGATTCATCCAGAATGGAACCAGGAGCTCAGATATAATCCGACCTGTCTACGTCTTACACAGATGTAGCTCAAGCTAAAAATCAGTTCCCCATAAGTTATCGTTGTCATGAACGTTTCCTAACAATTCTCAATACAATAACAATACTCAAATCACCCATAAACCCTCATGATTAAGGCTTATACGTTCGTGTGCTTAGACTTTCGTAGCCACTAAAATGATTGTCCTCCACTGCATCAAAGAATCTACATATAAATAAAAAAAAATGATAGAGCTCTTGGCGTTGGTCAATCCCTGAGGAATGCGTCATGCATTCGACTTCATTAAGCAACGTTTGGAGGTGATTGCGAATACCGATCCGGCCTCTACAATGACTCGCGGTGGCCTACTGATATATCGAGCTAGTGCTGCTATCCTCCCAGACAACTCTGGTACCAATTTGCTGAACCCGGAGGATGGAAGGCTTGGTGGGCCATGGGTGCGAGGATCGATTTCACGTGTATGTCGCAGGGAGCCTCCGATCATTGCCCCACACGCGATCAAAGGATGTACGTGATGTCAGAAATCAACCATACATACCTGTTCTGTTGGATTTTGTCCAAGTGATCGCATAGCGATACCAAGTTCTTTAGTGGAAATTGTACCATTTCCATCTTTGTCGAACATCATGAATGCCTCACGAAATTCGTCCACTTCTTCAGGTGTAAGCTGAAAAAACGACTGGCATGGAATGCGTTACATCACCATAAGTATCATTCCGCTAAGTGGTTGCACTTCACTAAGTAACAATTACCTGCTTAATGATGTCTTCACTAAACTGCATTACACGTGTTGACGAGTTGCTAGCCAATTGCGCCATTCGTTCTTGTAGCTGAAAGAAAACAACGAAATAAACACTATGGGTTTCTGAAAGTAAAATATTGTAGAAAACCGACAGAACCTAAAAGAAAATAAAATAAACTATGAGAGCTTTCACAGAAACAACTCATAAAGTTTCTAATAGCACAGAATACAGCGAAAATCCTTAGTGTCCGCCTCTACGTGATGAGTTCGTAGAATATTCAGATGCAAACAGATAGATTGCTTGTAGACGAGAAAAGAAACATATGAAATTTCAAAGACGCCGTGTGTAAAGAATGTTCATAAAAAATGTAAAACGACACCATCGTGGACCGCGAAAAGAAACAGCTGCAGGTAGGAATTCAAAGGCAGAAATAACTCAGACGTAGAAACACTCACTGTTAGATATTCATTTAGGAATAAACTCAACAAGCAGGTGATTTTCTTCGTATTTTTGTTGAGCAAACGCGAGGTGTTACTACGTCTATGTGCAACTCAAAATTGCATAATTTGCCCCAGTGGTAGAGACGGTGATTGCATGAGCTCGGGTATAGCTTATCTGATCTCCGGTAAGGCGTGTGGAGACGAATACATTGGCGAAACGGGTAGACCCCTCTGTGTCCGCATGAAAGAACACCTAGCCGGCAAAAATAGACCAAATACCCCGCTAGGCACGCATAGGACCCAGAGACATAACGGGGACGACTTCGAAGTATGTGTCACGATCCTCGCACTCGAATCGAGAACACAGGCGCGAAAAACTCTCGAGGCACTCTGGATTAATTCCAGAAATCCGAAAACGAACCGCAGGGAAGAATGCCTCATTATCACGCGTGATATAGGGCAGTATATAAAACTGCTTTTCTGATGTGAGGGGCACATTATACTTCCACGTGATTTCTGTGCGGTTGGTCTCTACGTGACATACTTAGTGGAAACCTCATAGAAAACGGTGAGTTTGCAAAGCTGTGTTCAAAGTGATTGAAATCTTGGTTTGGAGTTTCTTTGTTTGGTTATGGAGGCGTCTGGCCGAGTGGATTGCTATCAACTTGACCTTTCCAGGCTCTGAAGAAGGCGAAATCCGCCGAAACGTCAGCTTAATCGTGAACAAAGAATAGTAACACCTCGCGTTTGCTCAACAAAAATACGAAGAAAATCACTTGATCAATGCCGAGGTTAATAGAAAGTTGGTCGTGGCAGTTACTTCAACAAGCAGGCTTCTTCTAAGCTTTTAAGTAATCACTTCTCTCTAAGTACTACGTATTTCATACAAACAGTGTCAAAATATTGTAGTTGTTAAAGTGTAGGAAGAAATTATGCCTATTAATAAATCAACTTTCCAAGGATAAATACTTGGAAAAAATCACACGATGCCTACTGCAGTCATTGAAAAACATATGATCCTATCTCAAGAACCTGAGGATTCTGGTTGTGGTTAGGCCGAAGGTTACGTAGCACACCTCCAGATCTCGAGTGCCATGCGTGGGCGAAAAACCGCTTCACCCTTATTCTCAGCTATAACTAGCTTCAAGAACTGCCCACAAATCTTTGCATATTTATGCATCGGTTCTTAACTGTGCTCCAATTTCACTCTTAGTGCTGAAGAAAATGGCATCAAAGTTTAGGTGTAGGCAGAAGCCTCTGTGAAACATGAAAAGATATGGGAGGCAGAACGGTTCAAGTTTAATTCCAGAAGATAGTCATACATTCACTCCTGAGAAGCCTAGAAAGCATCTGATGAGTGGACCTAGTGGGGTGACTCAAAGAGTAGCTAGAAATCTATGGGCACCTCGTTGCTAAAATCAGTGAGAAGAAAAGAATTTATAGGAAACAGCAATGATCCTTTGTCTTTATCTCTCGGGCAAAGTCCTCTAGAAGCCTCAAATCCTAAGACTCAAGATTGCGAAAAGTCATTGTGACGATTGAACTTAATTGAGTTACTTAATGAGCTACGAGATTGGTGTTGGAACAGTAGATGACTAAGTGGCTAGTACATCAAAGATAATCATAGGCGTCAGCGTAATTGTCATCACCGTTGTTGGAACGAATCTTAACAAAAAATGATCGCGAAGTTTGCATTTGTTCGTTGGGCAGACGAATATTACCAAAGCAACCGAAGAAAATGGCATCAAAGTTTAGGTGTAATTGTTACAGTAGAACCGATGAAAGCGATTAGTGGTTTCAAAATGCGTCGTAAAAGTGACTAAGTGGTTTCAGAAAGGTGGTGAAGTTTATAGTGGGAAGCTAACCGGAGAAGCTTGAAATCAAAGTAGGTAATCCGAGCTGCTAACTCTTTGAGACCCAGTTTCTCCTCCTCCTCCTACCCCATCGAACAAGCAAATTCATTACTTCGAACAAACCATTAAATCACCTGGTTGTCAATGGATGACTCAACGACTTCCGAATACTAGCGCGATATCCAGCAGTCGAAAGTCAAAACACTAAGAAAATACACAGCTATCAAGTCAGTGAATTATAAGTCATCAATCTATTTCAAAATGATTTATGCAGAAGCGTTGTAGGTGAAGCAGAGAGAAATTCTACGAATTTCTAGATATTTTTGTTTTAAAACCCTATAGTTTCCATCAAATGATCCGTGTATTTTATTTCCCATTACCATTCTTATCGTTCACTACACACAAGTTTCATGGTCGATCCCTTACCAAACCAACCAATCCTCTCGTTGCCTCGCAGTTGTCAAGTAATTACCAGACTTGTCTAGGAAGAATTTTTTCCGATCTACGAATAATTGCCTTTTGATGAACTCTCACAGCTATGGGTTCTAGAAAAAAATTACTCAGCAAAGATTCAACGACATTCATAAGGAAGAAAACCCTTAAGCAGCAACCGAGTATACTTTCAAAATCTGAAGACCTTGTTGAACGACAGGTGCGAGCTAACGAATCGAATGAAAGAAGTGCTGGGATCCGCGTAATACGTGTTGTCCGGCCCTGCACAATGCATAAAAAGTACTATTCTTCGACTGAGAATCTCATGTAAAAACTGATGTGTTTATCAACATTACATTCCGCAGATTACGCCTACTTGTTACAATCAGCCTCGATGCTTCGACAATTTTGGGAACAAAAAAGCGGGACTCCTCAATATTTGGGCTACCTGGCGGCTCGGTTTTATCATGGTCTCCAGGAAACGTGTTGGTCCTAAGCAGACCTAACTAAATAAAAAAATTGATTCTTTGTCAACTTTGCCACAAAAGAGATTATTACAGTATTTCTGGAATGCGAATTATTTTGCAGTACAATCAGAACTTTTATAATTTACCGTGCTTTCGTTACTAGCAGCAGTTCCGCCCTCTAAAAGCTATTCAACCAATGGGAATTGAACTTTCATCATGCTCCAAAAACGGTTAGGAAGATACGGAGTTAGAAGTATTTTGTTGACTACTTGAAGTATTGAGGTATTCTTCTCCGTAAAATCGGCTCAAAAAAGTCAAACATACCAGCCTTCGAGCGGTGATGAAATTGGAGGTGGAATGATATCGTACCATCGCTGTAGGTGATGAGAGCGATTGATATTCGTTTAGCAGTTGACGAATAGATTAAAGCCACAAGCCGACAAGTGAAGTAAATGAGGACGGAGTGAAGTGTTATGTTCAGAAGGAATGCTGACACCCGCGCGGAGTTGTCACCTTCATCACGTCGCCGTGCCGGAAACGCAAACAACGTTGACAGCCAGTTCGCTATTCGCCCACGGAAACTTCTCGAACTTTTTCTCAGATTATTCTTCTTTGTCATGGAAGAAGAAACTTTATAAAGGTGGTGAATGAAATTTCATACACTCATAAAGCTTCTATCGATGAACATTTTTGTGGATAGCTCGTTCGGTCGATCATGCCGACAGAGTAAACCTAGCCCTCCATCTCCAGGGTCGTCAAATTGG
The DNA here is from genome assembly GCA_900624975.1 of Angiostrongylus costaricensis. Lineage (NCBI taxonomy): Eukaryota > Metazoa > Nematoda > Chromadorea > Rhabditida > Metastrongylidae > Angiostrongylus > Angiostrongylus costaricensis. The sequence continues at coordinate 25,604 of UYYA01003942.1, forward strand.
TGCCAGATTTGTCTATAGGATCAAAGCATTAAATCGACACATTGGGAACTTCCTGCAAGTTATTGCATCGACCAAATATGAATTCAAATGCAATGCTACGATGCTGAATTGAGTCGAATACATCCATCAGGTATTGATAAATGCTGAACACTTTACCTCTATTCTTTATGGATAAAGAATCTTTCTAAGCTATAAATACGAACTGAATGGCACCTTCTTGTCATACAGCGTCTATAATTTGAATCACCAATATGAATCAACTCTATCCACGTTTTGACCATCGAATGACTCACCTGGGTACCTGGAGCCTTCATTTCTTCCTGTCGCATGGAAGAGTATGCCAGTGGGTCCTGCTCGCTCTCGGGATTCGCTGAGCACTATATTCTTCTTATAGGATACTTGCGAAAAACTTTAACCGTCGACTTTGGTTATTCTCCTGCGCCTCACATCTCAAAGAATCTATTTGTTAAGCACTCTACTCAGCCCAGGGGCATCACATGCTCGGTCCACGTTATTTTCGACATTTTCGCGCGCACAGCGGCGTCTCTGATCTTTGATTGTTGAACATATAGGACAGAATATTGGATTCCTTCCCTCACCTTTGTGATACGGGGTACTCTCGACAGCACCCTAGAGTGCGCGTTTCAGAATGCGTAATGGTCTTTTATTCTGCTTGCTCAGCGACCAGGTTCCCTCTAAAGTAGGAAGAATTGTGAAATCCTAAAGGTGAGTATGGACTCGCTTGCTCTTAGTTCTCCTCATCACATATTTAGCGCTGTTGAAAGCTTTCCAAGCCGTTCGTTTTTCTCTGCTCGACTTTAGGACTAGATTGTTCATCACGCTGACTTTCATGACCCTAGTGTGCAGCTGGAACTGCTATAAAAGATGTTCATTACATTGGGCGTGAATTTGGCGCTAGAAGAAGTGTGTTTCTCAAGAACATCGCTTACATTAGATTCAGCGCCAATGTCGTGGAGGTCTTCCTTTTTATAGAACAATGCAGTCTCTCTGGTTTTCACTGAATAGGAACTTTGCACTCTGAGAGGTAACGGATGAACACAGCAGCGCCATTGTGTTTAGGGGCTGGCGGAAACTTTTCACGTTTCCATATCATGTCCTCTTGGAGTGATTGGATGTTGGACGATTCTTCATCAACGAAATAGCATGTCGGATTTCAGAAGGAAGAACCGGCGGGACGAAATATCTATCTTTCTTTATTTCATGTGAAGGCCGAACGACGTGGTTATTGAAAAGATCCGAGTAGTATCCTAGATGATTTTCTGTATTGCCTTCCTAGAAACTGTAATTGTTATGTCTGAAGGGTCGTAGGGCTAATGGGCGAAACTTCGGTGAGCTTCACGAATGCTTTATCCAGCCTTTACAGCTTCGACCATAAGCGCTGCCTTTCTCTGTTTAAGATCTTCTTTTATGATCATAACGCCTGCACGAATTGTTTTGTAAGCTCGGACTTGAGTTGGCGATTGCCTACAGGTCGTCCGATTCCACAGTGGCGTACCAGATTTATGGAGGCAGGCGTCTATTGGTAACTTTCGAACTCTCAGCCTTCATACCGCTAGAGTGAAGTTGTGGAACGAGCCGATCGCAATTCTCGTCGATATTATTGAGAACAGCATCTTCCCAACAGTCGACTAATGAACTAAATGCATCCCAGTTCATGGCTGCTTCGGCACTTTGCTTATCAAACACTGCCGCTTTCTCTCGTTTCGGCGAAAAACAGAGACTCGCACTGAAAAGGTGATGGTCGGATCTTGTGCTAAAAATTTCTCGTATTACTTTTGTCTGCAGTAATATGAAATGTAGTGAAATGATTTATACGTGTGCGTGCAGACCCAAAATAGAAAACCAACTCTTGAAATTGTTCCCAGAGTAGAAGTAAGGCCAAAAATTTCTTCTATACAGAAGAAATTAAAAATGGAGTGTGTGGCGCAGTGGTCGGAGGCGATCTGCAACACACACGTGGAATCGTTCCCAGCACTAACGGCCCAGCAAGCCTTCCATTCGTTCGCGGTCGGCAAGTTGAAACCAGACTTGTCTGGTAGGGTAGCAACACTGGCTGGATACATCGGTAAGCCATTGCGAGTCATTGTAAAGGCCAGATATGCATTCAATCACCTCCAAACGATTCCTAGTGAAGTCGAATGCATGGCGCATCTATCAAGGATTGATCAACACCAACACCAACAGCTTTATCCCTTATTTTACTGAACAGACTTCTTACCTTTGATTCAACAACGCTATTTTGCTCACCTTACTTTAAGAAAATTAGTTGAGGAAATTTCAAGAAAAATTTTAAAAGCATTCAATAAACAAACCCTGTACAAATTTAAACGACATATCAAATATCTCGGAAAATGGGGATAAACTTTGAAGAACAACCTTGCATTATATCACTGTAGAAGTAAACATGTCCATAAAATACGAATCTAAGCTCAAAACAATATTTCTTACAGTAATGTTTAGGTAGATTGTATTGATTAGTAGTGGATTATTGTAAACGTCTGGAAGATGGTAGGCAGATTTCGAATCCTAGAAGCTGCTAGATCGTTAAATCAACAAAAAAAAATTGCTGGCTATAACATCTGGTGTACTACGAATCGATAAAAAAAAAACAAAGTTTCCGTTACCGTTTATTGGAACCAAGTTAAAAAACCAAACTGATATCTAACAAAGACATAGTCCTTGTAGTTACGAAGAAGCTAAAAAAAAGCAAAGAACGAAAGCAAAAAGAAAGAATAAAAGGAAAAAGGGAGGAAGGGGGGAAAAACGGATTTTCTCATACGAAACTGATTTGTTAGTGATTTATGCGATATACGAGAACAGGCGGCACGACACTTCGTAATAATCTCCTATCCACCTAGTGTACCTCAGTAATTCTCGTTATCGCGGACAACTTATCATCACTTGCAGCTGTTGTCGCCGCTGCTAGTATTGCTATTTCTGCATCCAGTTAGTTTCGATCAGTAATCAGTCAATGAACTGATGCGATTGACACCATGCTTCATCTATGTTAGGATGATAATAGTACAGTTTTAGAGTGTCATTCAATGAACACAAAGATGACCAGAAATGAGCAAAACTTTGGGCGTTGGGCGTTGAACCTGCGATTATCCTTACCGAGAGCTCACGTACTATCCACCACACTCACCAATTCCCTTGACTTTTTCTCAGCCAGTTTTTAACCCTAACGGTGTCATCAACAATCTGCAGTGAACGGGGAATAATCTGACGAACAAAAATCGGCACTTAATCCAAAATAAATGATAGCTAGTTCAATCCCGTATGCTGGACAAACCGAACCTTCCGATCATTTCCACGTCGACAAAATGTTACCAAACAGAAAGAAGTCAACGCCAACGCTTTCTTTTTGCCAGTTACTCGTATCTATCGAAAACGCGAAAATATATCAGTATAAATGGAAAACGTCACTTAATGAATAAATCTGTTTAAAACTGAAAATCTCAAAACATACTGCCCGATATTTACGTGTTTATGAATTAGTTACGATTACGGCACTTCGAACAATAAAGTCAAAGAAATATCCGTCATGAACTGCAAAAAATCAGAATTTCATTATGATAGAACAAGAAGGCTTTCGCCATCTAAGGAAAGGTAAGTTTAGTTTACTTAGTCTTTTAGTTCACTCCAAAGGTTTTAGTTCGAATTCATCATGGGCGTAAACATGTTGATTTAAAGTTGAAAGTGGTCATCACTTTCGGCCCAGCCGCATTGTTTACGACGCAGGTCGGGCGTTATGTGTTAGCTAATTGATGTATAACACTAACTTTTTCCAAGAAAACACATTTTAGTACTAAACTATTCTGAAATATGCTGAAGAGTGGATGTGAAAGCTTGTTTCACTAGTCTTAAAATATTTCACTACACTGCCTTAGATTATCTAGCTAACGTGAGGTTGGTTAAAATTTCATTTCAAAAAATTCATGAATGCTTCACTATAACTTCTTTGGTAAGGACGCATGTGGCGCAGTGGTTGGAGACGTTCTGCAGTATATACAGGCTCGATCCCTGCCTCCAAAACCCACCTAGCTCTCCATCCCTTCTGAAACGGCAAATTGGTACCAGACTTGTCTGGGAAGATAACAACACTGGCTCGATACATCGGTAAGCCATTGCGAGTCATTGTAAAGGCTAGATATGCATTCAATCACCTCCAAAACGATGCTTAACGAAGTCGAATGCGTGATGCATCCCTCAGGGATTGATCAACACCGAAAGCTTCAACCTTTTATTTACCTTCCTCGGTTATTAAGCAAATACGGAGTTAATAAAAGAATGTTTCAAAATATGTTTAAGATACTTCGTTATACTTTATTGAATAAGTCCATCAGAGGTATTGATAGAGTAAAGAAGAGCATTCGATTAAAATTAGAACTCTCTTGTACTTCAACTAGAGGTTCGCTTCGATAGAAAATAGAACTACCTGACAACTTGCCTGACAAGAAATAATAAATAAGGCTTGTCAGCAGTTGTTCATGTTATACCACAAAAATAAAATGGCGACTCTGATATCATTGAGATGTCACTTGATATTCGTATTTTCTTTCTCATGAAGTCATTGAAGTAGGCGAATAATTGGATATAACCGCGGTCTGGGTCTGTAAAACGGCTTCTTTTTCCACCTGGCCAATAGCGACCATACCCAATACTTTGCTCTATCGAAGCAGGTCTGTTGGTATACGGTGATGAAAACGGCGATGAGGAGCAATATTCCCAACAGAATAAGAATGTCATCGTCAGTTCCTCTACAAGTCAGTGTTGTTGGACAAGTTGAAACATTGATCTGCATGAGAATCCCTTCCTATTAAATGAAATTTGCTAGGGAACTTTAATTCAGCTACAAAAGACAGAGTTACGTCTTCTGTAGTAGGTTTCTTAAAACTTATGCAAAATAAGTGAGTGCACGACCTTTGCCCTTACCACTACTATCTTGAACAATCTCTAATGAGTAAAAATAACCGATTTAAGGTGAGAACGCGTTTCGTTTAAGAAGTGTCAGAGAGTCAACTATAAAATATTTGAAGTGTTAAGAAAAAGCAAACGTCGAACTAAACGCAAAAAGTATTTTTTGCTGGAGCGAGGTCAAGTTTATTGAAATTGACAAGAATTTTTTTGAGGTCGAATTCACCCTACTATTACTTCTTTTTTGTATATATATATACATATATATATATTATATATATATAGTTCCAGCGGTTCGCCTCCTCACCGCGGCTGGGAGGTGATCCTGGGTGTCGGACTACGATGTACAGCGATGGGATTTGTCCAACCGGCAAAAGTTGAAAAGGAACCCGGCGTTTCTATCAAGAAGCTTTGCTATGAATAAACCAATACCACGATCCACAGCCGTTGTGGTACCAAACTAGTCGTATGGTGGCAAATCTCCCTCTGATCCACAAAGGCTGCGACTGCCTGTGGTGGTTAAAACCTGGACCAGACTTTGACCAGGCTGACTTCGTGATTCCAGGGAACCACAATGGCTTAACCAGCAAATCTCCGAGGTGATTATGCTGGGATCCGCAGAACCAGTGAGGATGGACTGTTGAAGTATCAATATCGCATTTTCAAGACGACATCACTTAAGCATAAATAATTAAGAAACTCGCGGTGAATTTAGTTTCGTAGCCTTCAATAGGAAATTTGTAAGAGCGTCCAATACGATATCAATTTATATCGCCAAAACTGAAATCGTATCTAATGATAGCCGAAATTTGCAAATGAAAGGCACCCTGAAAAAGTACTACGATAAACGAAAGCATTCCGAAAACATTTGAAAAGAATACTTGGATACTTGGATGGTCCGTCTTCAGTGGTTGCGCGGGTCTCAGCATAATTTACACTTGCTGGTTTAGCCAATGTCGTTCCCTGGAGTCGCGAAGTTAGCCTGACCAAAGTCTGCCCTAGGTCATCGCCACCACAGGAGGTCGCCGAGCTTGTGGATCAGAGGGAGAGTTGGTAGAATGCCACTTGTTTAATAACAAGACGGCGGTGATTCCTGGTTTTCGTTCAGTCTTTTCTGACTTTCCACATGGATACATTGGACTTCTTCCCTGCTTGGGAAGCTCTGGTGGTGTGATGAACCCTCCGTTTTACACTTTAGTTCAACACCCAGGAACACATCCCAGCCATGATTATGCGCCAAAGCGCTGTTAGGTTGAAATGAGCAGCAACTGGAGTATTTCAAATATGAATACATTAAAAAAATTGCTAGAACTGGCTAAAAATACTTTAGACACGAAAAGGAAAGGTCCACCGAATACAATGAAACTGGTAGAGTCATAAAAAAGTCCACAAAGGTATTGAGAAAGGCAAGATGTTCATTGGCGAATACCATAAACAGTGGAGTCAAACTGTAAAGTATCAGCCATTACTGCTAAAAAAAAATCTCATTAGAAATAAAAGCACCAGTTTTAAGCCTTTGGCTCATGAACAATCTAGAAGAAAATAAGAATAGACTAATGATAATGATAGGATTGAGACGAGAGGATTCCAAAGGGATATCTCTTCGAAAATCATCAGGGTAGGAAGATTCACCAAAATCAGACTAGGAAATATTTTTGCCGAATTTCGGAAGCTGCAATAACTAGTTTATAAGAATAAAATAGGATTTTAATACTGTAGAAAGACAAACACAGTGATTCCGAGACATTTGCAAGACTCCGGACAGCAGCTGTTTGCGGTGGGGATCGAACTCAATATTATCCTTTTCGGGGAACAACGGTCACCACCACACCATGCTGGTCCTTTGTTTCGCTTTTCTCTCAGCTAGTTTTCTATCTAACGGCGCTATCAGCAATCATCAGCAGGATTGACCTGGGGAGCACAAATCGGCAGTGAACACGGTGAAGCTGAGGCTGCAGTCAAAATTACAAGTTTCAAAATTTTAACTCACTGTTTTTCTTCAATTCTCAATCACGAGATTGTTGCTATAGAGTTTATTAGCATAGAATAGCTGATGTTTCGGCGGTTAAGGCTTCTTCATAGCCTGCGGGGTTATACTGATATGTAGTCGCATCGATTTTTGAAATGAATAGGAGGGAGGGATGTCCTGAGACCAGACGTGACCTCTCTCCGTACCATCGCATCAATTTTTGAAGTTGCGAAGATGAACATATTGGCGAAGCGGGCAGACCTTTATGTATCCGTATAAAAGAACACCTAGATGAGAAACGAAAAGCAAGCCTAAGTACTCCACTAGAGACGCATAGGATACAAAAGCATGGCGGAGACGATTTTGATATGAAAGTCGTTATCCTCGCAAAGGATGCCCAAACACCATCGTGCAAACTTCTCGAGGTTTTTGGATAAATGCCAACAACGCTACAATGAATAGCACGGAGGAATGCCCAGACGTCACACGCGATCTGTCCCGTATCTTCGCATCGATTTCTGATGTGGGATGGTGGGATTTCTGTCATCAACCATATACGACTCTAACCAGCTGTTCTTCCTCATTTTAGAGCACGTAAAAAGCGTAAAATTCAATTTTCGTCTTTCAGCTTCCGTTAAATTGTGTATAAACGGTACCCTTCCAGGCTCTGAAGAAGGCGAACACGGCGAAACGTCAGTTAATCTGTGGTTACAAATTCTACAGTACCATCCCGTGCTTGTTCATTGAATAAAAACGGTGAATTATTAATAATGCCGAGGTTAATAGAAAGGCGGCCCTGAGGATTACTAGATGCAGTTAGCCTTTTATTTACTGCCTACTGTAATTACAGTTTTTCAGAGCATGACTGGATTACTTACAACGAATAAAACGATGAGCGTTTAAAAGAAGTTGTTTAGTATGCGGATGCAAATCTATGTGTCGTTCTCTCTCTCTCTCTCTCAGCAATCGCGAGGCTGTTATACTTACTTGATACTTGAACGGCCCATCCTCACTAGTTGTGCGGGCCTCAGCATAATCACCATTTTTCGGAGATTTGCTGGTCAAGCCATTGTGGTTCGCTGGAATCGCAAGGACAGCCTGGTCAAAACCTGCCCCAGGTCGCCACCACGACAGGCAGTGGCAGCCCTTGTGGATCAGAGGGAGATTTGCCAACATACGACTTTGATATCAGGACGGTGGTGGATCATGGTATCGGTTTACTATTAGCTAGGCTTCCTGATGGAAACGCCGAACTCTTTCTCAGCTTGGGATACCCAGCCGGGGGACGAATCCCACCGCTGTACATCGCAGTCCGACACCCAGGCACACCTCGCAGCCACGACGAGGCGGTAAACCGTTGGGAGGGGTTGTTGCACAGTATGCTGTAATTACAGTAGGCACTAAATAAAAGGTAAACACTATGGAAAGATTTTTATGATATAAATACTGTAAATGTTCTCCAAGGGTTGGGGATAACGCTGTGGTTAGCGATGCTGTCAATCAGGAAACGAAGCTAGTTCGATCCCGGCCCCAACGCTCTCCTCCAATCTATGTGGTAACACCTTAGCCTGGCTATCTTCAAGATTGCAAGAAAAATTTACTCGATCATTATTCTACGACATCCATAAAAAGGCGAAACGCTCAAGCAGCATCTGAAACAACACCCGAAATTTTCGAAGACCTTTGTGAACAATTAGTGCAAGGAGAAACGAATAGAAAGGAAAAAGTTCTGGAATCCGCACCCTCCACTGATAATTAATTTTTTAAAACAAAACTAAAAAATGTTCTACAAAGAATGATTTGTTGAGCACAATAGAAATGACATAGGCTTTCAAAAAGAGCTTATCAGAACATGAGATCATGAGAAAAGCTGGATATGTGCGATTTCCAATAGAATGGTCTCGCTGGCTTCAAGCTTGGATGAGCCAGAGATATCCTTCCTGTTAGTCGTCAGAAATAAAAATACGTAATAATCAGTATTACCAAGGTCCAGTTAAATATCAGCAATATCAAACTGAAATCTGAAGGGGAGTCGGTGTTGTTTATGATCACTTTTAAAAAATAAGCATCTAACTTTACAGAGGAATTGGGATAGCTGGGACGAAAAGCGAAAGGGAATCATTTAGCATCTATTTCCTGCATCATTTAGCATCTATTTCCTGCTCTGAAAAAACAATTAGGTAGAATCGTTAGAGAGATTTGGAAAGTAACATCAATGGATCAGAGTCTAGAACGAAACCCGTTCATTCAGAATCGCCCTAAACGTCAAGTAGCAGTTTGGTCTAGTAGAAATGAATCGGAGCATAAAATTATATAATAGGATTTCGTCCGTGTTCTCTCTAATTTCTGTGGACATCAAGCAGCAGAATGAGTCAACGAAAAATAACTAGAATCTGAAGCGACATTAAGGGATCTCGTTCTGGTTCTCTAAACTCTCCGGACACAAAATGGTAGCACGAGCCTGTGAAAATGGGTTAGAAAAAAGTGTATGAATACATAAGGAAACCATTCAAAGGCGCGAAAACCAAATAGTGATGTGAGCCATCGAAGTGGATTAAAATCTAAGGCGAATACCGAGACAGCTTCCTGTTGCTTTTCTCCGAACACCTTCAGATAGCACTCTTAGGTATTGGAGGTTCAAAGCACAAAACTCCAGGATGACGAGAAAAGTAGACTTACCGTCCAGACTCCCTCTGAATATCGTATGGTAGCCAGTGACAATAGATAACATTCTAAGGAAACACTAAGACGCAATTATTTTTAAAATGATGAGCTGGTAAGGATGTGGTCCTTCGTAGGCTGTGTGGTCTAAGTTCACTTCGGTGGCAGTGATTACATCGACGCCATGGTGATATCACAATCATTCTCATCCATCCAATCTCCCGCTCAGCTGTTCCTGTCATTAATGAAGCCGCATCGATCCGCTGTGATCGAATCTCGATGTTGTCATCATTCAGACGTCACCTCAGTGCCCACTTCACCCTCCATTACCAATCCCAGATCTCCACAAAACCAGATTTTGGCTTTTCTTTTTTGCTTCCAAGATGAATTTTGAACCCAACCACCTCTTACGACGGGAATTAGAAATTTAGAAAATTAGAAAAAAGAAAAAAAACCATTTGGGAAATTTGTTTTGATTTAGTGGTTCTGGAGTATGAATAATTTTTTATATTGTAATGGGAACATCGTTGAGTTACCATTTCAGCTTTGAATTAAGGAAGGAAGAATGCTTGAAAAAGATGAAATAAAAGGGGTTACTAGTTGCACGAAATATGATTTTAGCGCAGAAAGACCATGTGAAATAAAAATGAAGAATTTCTTGCAGAAAACGGTTTGTTGGACTCAGTAGAGACGACGCAACGATGCAAAAAATGAGCTTTTCATATCTAGATGATATGTACTAATCTTCTTTTCCTCTAAATCCCAAGTCAAGCCGGATATGTACGACTTCCGATAGAGTTGATTTAGCGGCTTCAAGCTCAGATAAACCAGAGATCTCTTCTTTATTATGTTTATAAAAATAAAACGAAATACGAGATTCCTAATTCAGATCAATATGGCTAAAGATAAGATTTGATGAAATAATAATGTTTTAAAACTATGCAAGAAAAGGTTGGGAAGAAAGAAGGTGGAAGAAAAAAGGAAAAAAAAAAAGAAAAAGAAGAATAATACTATTTATAAAAATGAATATCTATCATTTTGAATAAACTGGGAGTGCTAGAATGCGGAGAGAATCATATATGGGCTGTCGACGTAGTGTTATGAAATAACTGAAAAAGTTATGGGTAGCAAAATTAATCGGTTATCCAGCGATCTAACGTCCATCACACAACGAAATCCATCCACGTTCATTATCGCAACTAGTAAAAGATTAGGATTTAGAAAAGAGATTAACTGAAGAAGCTGAACTCCTTACAGCAGATAGTGAGTATATATCGTATTAGCTGACGAAGGTAAATTGTAGTAGGATGATTCATCCCATCATTCTCCTTCAGATCATTAAAACTGTGAAGTTCGATCGTTCTCATGCGTATTTTGTGAACAAACTTATACGATAACAGAATTCTAAGAGATTCCTACATCAGAACACTGAAAAAATGAACCATGCAAAAATCACGACACTGCTCATGTTCCTCTAGCGAGCTACTCACACCGGACACCTCTGATAACAAGTCCAGTCAGGTGGAGACTTTAGGAGTAGTCAGAGTTATTTGTTAACCAATGGGATTACAGGTGATACAGCGTTTACATATCTAACTATTACGTGGAGCCCATGTGTTACTTAGTGGTTAGAAATGCTTTGTCATATAAGCAGCCGTTGGCTCGATCCCACAACGCGGGTTCAACGAGCTTTCCTTCCCTCCGGGTTCGGCAGATTTATACCAGACCTGTCTATAAGGAGAACAGAACAGACTTGATATAACAGTATGGCTCTGCAAGTCATTGTATAGGCTAAACATGCATTCACTTGTGTCTCAGAATGCCTAGTCAAGTCGGGGTTCCCTCACGGATTGATCAATTCCAAAGATCACCTGGAGAGCATAAGTCGGCATTAAACCGCCGATTTAATGGCTCAGAGAAAGAAAAAACGAGGGCCTGTATTGGTGTGCTGGATAGCATGTCAGTCGGTCTTAGGTTCGAAGCCTAGCTGGCGTTCCAAGTTCTGCATATGTGTCAGCACTCTTTAGTTTCATTTCACATAGTAGAAAAGGAATAGATGTGAAGTAAAGTCAGCCATTGCGATTTCAAATCCAAGAGATCCAATTAATGGTTCAGTAGAAGAGTTTGTAGCCTAAATCAATTGTTTCACAAAACATTGTTGAATCGTGACATCACTCATAGTTTCTTTTTATCTCTCCACTACTTTGAGCTCTTAGATGTGGTGCTCCTAACTAAAATTCTTAGTAATTTTTCGTATTCTTGTTGAGCAAACTCGAGGTGTTATTTTTTTTCCTTATTCACGAATAATCTGACATTTCGGCGGATGTCGCCTTCCTCAGAACCTGGAAAGGTCAATTTGACAGCAATCTATTCGGCCAAACACTTCCGTTACCAAACAAACGCTAAATCAATATTTCAATCACATTGAACACAGCTTCGCACACTCACCGCTTCCTATGAGCCTTCCACTGAGTATGTCGAGTGAGGACCAACTGCACAGAATTCACATGGAAGCGTAATGTGCCCCCCATCATCAGAATAGCAGTCGTATAAAGTCTTACTGCCCAATATCACGCGTGATAACGAGGTATTCTTTCCTGCGGTTCATTGTCGGCTTTCTGAAATTAATACAGAACGCCTCGAGAGTTTTGCGCGCTTGTGGTCTCGATTCCTGTGCGAGGATCGTAACACGTACTTCAAAGTCCACCCTGTTATGTCTCTGGTTCCTATGCGTGCCCAGGGGGGTATCTGGCTTACGTTTACCGACTAGGTGTCCTTTTATGCGGACACAGAGGAGTCTGGTTGTGATCCTAAAATTCTTAGATATTTCGTCCAGATATAACTTTCGGACCCTAGCACTTTTCAAGCCTTTTATCGCTTTTTCGCAGTCGCCATCCATGGAGCTGACTTCATCTGCATGTTCGGCACTGAGCTTAAAATTCTGTCCTGTTCCTTTGTATTATGTCTCCAATACGGCTCTAGGTTCCTCGGAATCCTTCGCTGCAGCTTTTGCAGATCGTCAACACACGCAAATTAGGCGGCCGTTTGCTACAGTGTCACTAAGTACCTTATATATAGGGATTGCTTTATGACTACTGCCATAGATTCACTCTGTTCTTCTAATGAAAGTATCGAGTATTTTACTTGTGTGATCCTAGTGGAGAATGGATATTCTCTTTTTTTACACTGCATTTCAGCACCTAGTTACACTCCGTTGATCGCAAGTTAAGGTTAGATGAAAACTCTGCCTTGAAAATATCCTCTAGTCATGTGCCTTGGAAACAATATAACTGCTCTTGCCGCATTATGAATTGTTTCTGTCAAAACGGAAAATTCTTAACTGGTAATCGACCAAAAACTATTCTTTCTGAGAGGCAGGCGAAACGAAGGACCCGCATGGTGAGGTGGTGAACGCGTTAGCCACAGGAAGGAGTAATAGCGCGTTCGTTCCTCACCGTAGACACCTGTGGTCCGATGTTTTGCAAATATCTCAGCATCGTTGTGGTTCTTTCACATGTAATACCCTACCATGAAAAATTGCAATAGGCAGTAAATAAAAAGTCAACACTATTCTTTCTATTTAGGACGATACTCTTGGCTAAAGTTACTTCATTTGCATCGTTTTCCATTCGATTATAATTTACTCAGTGAGACTATGAACCATCTCTTCTCGTAGGAAACAACTGTGTTGTAAACAATCAACCCGAATCAATGAGGCTTTGAAGATGATAATGGCTGTTGAACGTCTGTCATATCAAAGATTTAATGCTTGCTAAACCGTGTAAGCTTTTTCGGTAAACCGAAACATTAATGATAATGGACCCCTCAGAGATGTTGTACATTCGACTTCATCAAACATCGTTAGAGGTAAATGAAGGCACATCTAACCTACACGATGACTATTTGTGGTCTAATGATGTATCGAGTCACTGTTCTTAACTTCCCAGGCAGTGTGCCACCAATTTACTAACCCGAAAGAATGAAGGACTTCTTCAGCTCAAAAAGGTTATAATATCCAAGTCAGATGTAGAGTTCATGGCTAATAACAGCGAAATGATCATTATTTGAATAATTCAATCGAGAAGAAATAATGTAAGTAGTGAATAAATTGAGACTATCCGTTTTAAATTAGACTTCTATCCCACCAAGTATTTAGTACGGTACATTTTGAAATAATTTTTCGCTCATCCTTGCTAATACCTACTTGAAAAACATCTACTGAAAATCCTAGTTGCTTTTGATATAGGTCGTATCTTATGGCTCACAACGTGGTGGATGGGCGTAAGACAAAGACCCAGGCACATATGTTGAATGTGACATCGTTTGACGATGATAACAGGAATGTCCTCGCACCTTGGCAGTGCATTTGACTCGGTTATGGTGCAGTTTTCCCGTGTAAAAAACATCTCCATGCCGTTGTGATATGAGGAGGAAGCAGAACGACTCACAGTGTAATAACAGTAAGACTGAGCTACGGGATAAAAGGACAAAGGACAAATCGCCGAAAGTTCAGGGTGCGTGATTAGATCAGAGACTAAGTGTGTATTGCAGAACACCTGTAGTCGCGAGCTACGTGGCGAAAACAACGTGAATAGCGCGGATCACGGGATCGAATCAGCCGTGGGTATTGCAGGGCACTTGTAACAGCGATCTACGGGACCAAAACAAATAACATGATGAATGTAAAAACTTCTGATGACAACGGGAACTTCTTCGCACTTTATCTGTCAATTTAACGTTCATTTGAATCTCCTACATAGCAGTTTTTCATGAAGAAAAGTTCTGTACCGTTCTGGATGTAATATTTAAAAGAAACACATCAGTGTAAAAACTATCGCGAGCAAATTGGTTATAGCTAATCGATTACTGATTAGAATGAAGTAACTACGCACAATATGAAAAAAAAAGGATAACGCAGTCGGCATTGATCAATCCCTGAGAGATGCACCACGTATTCGCTAAGCATTGTTGGAGGAGACTGAATGCATATTTGGCCTTTACAATGATTCGCGGTGGCCTGCCGATGCATCGAGCCAATAATACTGCTATGCTCTCAGACAAGTCTGGTACCAGTTTGCCGACGCCGGAGAGATGGAAGGCTTAGTGAGCCACGAGCACCGGGATCGATCCCCTGTGGGTGTTGCAAGGCGCCTCCGACCACCGCGTCAAACGCGCTCTTACAATATTAATAGTTTGCCGTATGATCAGGCAGGTACTATTTAATTTGTGAAATCATTGACGTCGCCTTATAAACACCAGTTTCCTGGTCAGATCAATATTGCTATTTATTGATCGAAAATATTTCGAAGACATATTTTCCCTTCGAAAGAAAAGTGTTTCCTGTTTCAAAGCCGGACACCGGATACACAACTTGAAAACCGTGATAAAGTGATGACATGTCCGACGTAGATCAATCGATTAGGAATGTGCCGCTGCGCCTGCCACGAGACTAAGACGACGGCATAACCTCTATAGCAGTCACACGATGCGGAAGTAGAAGCCGCCTTGAACTTTGAATAAACATATCTCAGACCAGGTATACGTGTAGCGAAGCGGTTAGAGATGTTCTAGCATACAACCGCAGTCTTTGGTTCGGTCCCGCAACCGTGTTCACGAATCCTCCACTTCTCAAGGATCAGGAAACTGGTATCGGACTTGTATGAAAGGATAGTAGCAAGTTGAATTCATGACGCATCCGTTAGAAATTGACCAACGTCGAGAGCTTTATCTTTTCTCCTTTTATCTCAGCTCACAGTAATTTTATTAGATGCAATAAAAGGTGTTAGAATCCGCAGAGTTGTTTCCAGCACGATGCAAGTCCGGTTGTTAGATGATGACTAAATTCTGATTTTTTGAAGTCCTCTACATATATTTCTCTCACTTTATCGCTTCAAAAGTCGTATTTCGAAAATGGATGGAGCAGAATAAGCGGAATTTCCGCGACCGGTTGTCTATTAACCTCGGCATTGATCAAGTAATTCTTCGTATTTCTGTTGAGCAAACGCGAGGTGTTATTATTCTTTGTTCACGAATAAGCTGACCTTTCGGCGGATTTCGCCCTCCTCAGAGCCTGGAGGGGTCAAGTTGACAGCAATCTATTCGGTCAAACACCTCCATAGCCAAACAGAGAAAACGCTGAACCAACATTTCAATCACATTGAACACAGCTTTGCACACTCACCGCTTTCTATGAGGCTTCCACTGAGTGTATCGCGTGAAGACCGACCGCACAGAATTCACATGGAAGCGTAATGTACCCCTCCCATTAGAATAGGTCTTATATACTGCCCCATATCACCCGTGATAGTGAGGCATCCTTCCCTGCTGTTCATTTTCGGATTTCTGGAATTAATACAGAACGCCTCGAGAGTTTTGCACGCTTGCATTCTCGATTCCCGCACGAGGATCGTGACACGTACTTCAAAGTTCTCCCGTCATGTCTCTAGGTCCTATGCGTGTCTAGTGGCGTATTTGGCTTACATTTGCCGACTAGGTGTTCTTTTATGCGAACACAGACGGGTCTGCCCGTTTCGCCAATGTATTCGTCTCCACACGCCTTACCGGAGATCAGGTGAACTATACTCGCAATCACCGTCTTTACCATTGGGGCAAATTATGCAATTTTGCGTTGCACATAGACGGTCATATAGGCTGTTACGAACTAGCTGGCGCCTAAGGTTACTCGGTGGCATTTCAACTACGTTTAGCGAATTCTTTAGACCCGCCATCTTAAGCAGCGTTTTATAGCTGCACTTACATCAATAGGATAAACGGGACCTTTCTATCGCTAGAGTTGTCGTTTGGGGACCTAGGATTTCTCCTGTACCTACCCACAGTTTCGTAGCCATTAGAAATGGCTATTTGCCGTGCCAAGTTCCGGAACTCCTCTCTCTGCTCTCTTCCCGAGCACATGTTGATTGCTGTTCGAAACATGTTTCTTACAAGCGCCCTTTTCAGGTGAGAGGGTGAGAGGAGAGGTAATGAACCAAGACGTTTTTACTACTTGGCTTTCGGTACCACTTCGTAACGTAGCCACTTTCTGACAGGTGAATTTGGACGTTCAGGAATGGAAGCCATTTTTTTTTCGGTTTCTCTCGGGTGAACTTGATATACTCTAACTGTGCATTAAACAGCCGGAAACATTTGTCTATTTCCTCTTATGTTGAGCAAAGGACAAAACAGTCATCTATATATCTGCAGTAGAGTAGTGACTCGAGATCAGTCACCGGTGCTTTCAGTTTAGACATAAACGCAATGACAGGACTTGGTGCCAGCCGTTGTCCCATTGCCAACCCTCTTATTTGAGCGTAGTACTTCCCGGACCATCTGAAGATTGAGCAGCTCAAGCATTCTTTTAAGAGTGCCATCAACTGCTCTATCTTGAAGCCACACATGTTTATTTCTCCTTCGTGTTGTCTGAGGAGTTCAAATATGGCTTGCATTGTGGAGTCATTCGACACGGGGGGTAAGGTCAAAGGACTCCATCACGCACGCGCTGTTGGCCTGCGCGGTACGTAGACGATCCAGAAACATCTGGGTATTCGTAAGAAGGGCTGAAATGTACTTCAACAACTGGTTAAATATTAGGGTTAAAAACCACGTTATCCTATCCGTTGGCCCGTCTACACAGCTAATGATAGGTCTAACCTTAAACAATGGTGGATCGGTAGACGCAAGATCATCGCTGGAAACTAACTTGTGAGCTTTTATAAGCAAGTACAATACGGGACGTGTTGGTAAGTCAACTTCTAGCTGAGAGATAACTGATGGTTTTAAACCAGCAGCCCTTGCCGTTTTGACCCATTCGTGGTTCAATTTTTTTTCACAGAAACATCGCTAACGAACATCAAACAGGTCACTGTAGGAGAAATAATGTGCAAGAAAATTCAAGGCTAACCGTGTTAGGAGGCATGACCCTCTCTAACGGTGCGTGCTCGTTATTAGAATTGGGACCAAGTTTCTCACCATCTGAACCCATTTCTAAGATAACCTTCCGTAGGGTCGCATGTAATTTACATAAACTTCAAGATAGACTCCGCAAAAAAAGAAACCGAAACGGAAAATAGGGACGAACAACACCAAGTGGAGGCCTTACCAAAAGCACCATTTCTTCAGCCGTTCTTTAGACAACAAGAACCAGATAATGAAGTTGATCTTAAATTTCGATTGCTTACGAATGAAACTCTCAAAGTCCTTAATCACTATCGCGCGAAAAGATACAGCTCAAACCTCATAGAAGAGCAGAAACGTGGTATGCGAGAGGTACAAGAGTTGACAAGGTTGAAAAACATAAGACTATCCGTTAGTGATAAGGGTAGAGAGTTTGTCGTAAGCGTTTGAGGCTGATTTGCATCTCTGGTACTATTTCGCTGGCATGGGAACGATTGGAAGGCTCATTTTTTGGTTCGGTCCAGCGATCTGTGCAAAGCAGATCATCTGCCCCTCCACCCTCGAGAAATTTGAGTCTGAAATGCCTGGGAAGATAAAAGAACTGATGTGGTACATTGGTTGGCTACCACTTCTCACTTTATAGGTTAAACTTGCGTCCATTCAAGTATACAATGTGGCGAATAAGTTAATAACCTCAAATGCGTAACACATTCCTCAGGGATTGATAAACACCGAATTTGCCGAGATCCTGACGTCCACTCACTGTTACCAGGTTTGCGGTACATAATATTTTAGTTCAACATTCAGAAACAACTACTCGCTTTGATAGATCTCATTAAATAACGCCAGGTAACACAGAAAAGCGTTTCCTTGAAAAGCACTGTAGATGATGTTTTGGCGTAATCGCCTCTTTCAGAACCTGGAAAGGTTAAGCGAACTGCAATCTAGTCGGCCAAATACCTCTATGATCTCAGGAAAGCGGCAGAAAAAACAGAGTTTAAATTTCAGCTACCGCTGTAAATAAAACAGCTTCCTCATGCACTCACTGATTCCTATGAGTTTTGCGTTGAGTACACCCCAGAAAACCAACCGCAGAGAGTTCGGATGAGTGCCTTGTGTGCCTCTCTCACGTTAGAACATCAGTCTTAGATTTTAACTTATTATTTACTGCCTACTCTTTTTAACGGCAGGGTATATATTGTGAAATATAACCTCAATGGGGCTGAGATATTTGCAAAACATCGGGCCGCAGATGTTTGCGGTGGGGAACAAACGCGTTATTGCCCTTTCCGGGAAGTAACGCGTTCACCACCACACCATGCGTGTCATCCGTTTCGCTTGTCTCTCAGCTAGTTCTATCGATCTCTGCCATCAGCAATCACCCATCAGCGGGATTGATCTAGGAAGCCTAAATCGGTAATGAACCCAGTTAAGCTGAGGCCGCAGTTTTTGAACGCGTTAACTCCCGGAAAGGAGAATAGCGCGTTCCTTCACGCATACACCTGCGGTCCGGAGTTTTGCAAATATCTCAGTATCATTGGGGTTATATTTCGCAATATATACCCTGCCGTTAAAAAGAGTAGGTAGCAAATAATAAGTTAAAATTGTGATTATAACTAGTAGTAGTAGATTGTCTTTGTTAGGTCTGTGTCCTATGCTCACCTAGTGGAGTACTTGGCTTATTTTTAAATTTGCTGAGTTGATGTTTTTTCATATGGATACGGAGTGGTCCAGCCGTTCTGCAAATGTATTTGTGCCCGGTCTAGAGACCGGGCACAAATGAGCAACGTTTTATAGCCGCGGTGATTTCGTTAGAAATGAATGGTAGAATAAAGGAGACCCTAATATCGCTGGAGTTGTCGCTTGGGTTTGGGTTTTTCTCTACACCTATCCCGAAGGGCCATATTTTCGTAGCCACTGGGAATGGTTATTTGCCTAGTCAGATTCCGGAATTCTTCCTTCAGCTCTCATCCTGTGCACACGATGGTAGCTGTTTGAAACATGTTTCTCAGAAGCGCCCTTTTCGTATCTGAGGAGAGAGAGGAGAGGTAATAAATCAATATGTTTCTACTATTTGGCCTTCGGCACCATTTCGTAATATGGCTGTTTTCGGATAAGTTAATTTAGATATTCAGAAATTGGAGCCAGTTTTCTTTCGATTTTTTGAGGGAAATTTGTGTGCTCTGAATGTTGGAGCAGGTGAAAAAACAATCGTCTATATATCTATTGTAGACTAATGACCAGACGAATTGCCAATCCTATTATCTATACAAAATCCTTCTCAGTTCATCTAAAGACTGAGCAGTTTAGACACTCCTTTGAGAGGGCCCTCAACTGCTGAATCGAGAAGACGTACATGTTTATTGCTACTTCGCGTTGTATAAAGAGTTCGAGGGTGGTTTCTCATCGCGGAATCAATCGACACGTTTGTATAGAGGGTGGTGACGTCGAAAAACTCCACAACGTACGCTCTATTGGGACACTTGTTACGTAGGCAATCCAGGAACATTTAGGTATTCGTGACAAGGACTGGAATATGTTCCGGCAACCTGATGAGAATCAGTTTCACAAACCAGTCCATTCTCTCCGTAGGCCCGTCTACATAACTGGTGATGGGTATAACCTTGAATAATGATGGATCGGTACATGCAATATCGTCAGTGGGTACTAACTTATGAGTTTTATAAGTAAGTATGAGACGGGACACACTGGTAATTCAGCAGAGAGTTAAGAAAGAAGGGACGGTCTTAAGCCAGTGGCTTCTGCCACCTTGATCCATTCGCTGTTAAATTCTCGGTGTTGACTTCTGAATTCCTTTCCAGCTGAAGGGATAAAGCGAAGCGTTTCAAGGTGTTTTTCCGTCATCTCAACGTGTAAGTGATTACCAGTGACTACAGACTCTTCCCTCTCATCACTTACTGATTATCCTAATAGTTTTGAGTATGTTATTTCTGAAACCTGTTGCACGCCAAGATTGGAACTAAACTTTCCTAAGCGATAATGAATGAGAATTTTCAAAGTTTTGTCCGAAAATATGCGAGTAGTGAAGTCTACTTCGCCGTCAGGATCTTTCTGTCATTGGAACGCTCGAGGATAAGGAGGTGGTAGCGCTCCTACTCCTTGTTTTTCGTTCTTGTGTAACGCCTCAAGTCTAGCTTTATAACAAAGTTGATCTTGAAGCTCGCGAAGCCTGCATACGATACAAAAGCAAAGTTTCCTAAGAAATGAGTTTCGCTGGTGATAAACTTATACTCAATTCCAATAGCAAACGAGCACCGTCATGGAGAGTTATGTGCCTTAACACGATAAGCCTTGACTTTCCAGGTACGTGATTTACCGCACCGTAACCCCTTTGATCTGGGTAAACGGTATTTCTACACTTTCCTGGTGCCGTGTTAAGCGACTTACTCAATAGATTTCCAACAGGCTTTCTTTTTGAAGATATACATTTCGCTATGCAGCCTCTTTGATCAATAAACGCAGAGACCAACAAACTTTTATTTTGTGTTCCTTTAGGTGTACTGTGTTTTGGAGGAAAATTTGGTCATAGATACCTCACAGTGCTTGGTTCTGCCATTGCATAGCTCCACTCCTAGCTGGTTTTCCACCTACAAATTTTGAGATAGTAATTAAGCTCATTTACCTAGCGCAGAAGTAAAACGACTGTTACCAACCACTATCGGACAAAGTAGAACACTAGAGCAATTGAAAATTAGAAGGAGGAAGAATTCTCCCAGTTTCTTTTTCATGGCTTCCAAAATAACCTGGCAATTATTCAAGGTTGAAGTTACGTCCATCTGAGTGTTTTCACGAAAAAAGCCATCCTTGTTTCTAACACATTTTCAGTAAGTCAGAGGGAAACTTCGTACAAAGTTGGTAGATTTCTTTTGAACACTCCAGTAATAGAAAGCAAAACTTTACAAAAACAGTAATCTAAAGGGTCGATCTGTCTAGACCAAGGTCAATGGAAAATCTGAGAGATGGTAACCTGTAATAAAATTCCCAGAGATCAAGTCAGTCGAAGCGTCCATCATTTGAACCTTGAACTTTGTACTCAGCGCGTACATTTGGTCAAGCTCAGCAACAAGGTCAGAGCGGCACTACATTTCGACGTCAAATTCGAAAGCGTAACACTTCCTTTGTCGTGAATAGGAGGGCAGAGGTTAAAGGTGCTCTGCAATACAGATGTGGTCTTTGATTCCATCTCGCGCCAAGGTTTACAACTCGCCGCGGCAAATTGTTGACGGACTTGTTAAGATGGTAGCAACATGGACTTAATACATCGACATGCTACTGCAATTCATTGTGTGTGCTCCAATCAGCTCTAACGATGTAAGGTTAAGCCGAATGCATGGCGCACCTTCCAGGATTGAACAACGCCGAAGGCTTTATCCTTTACATAATTTTCCTCTTGGGATCTCTCTGATTGAAGAAGCCCTAATTCGCCAGTCGCATGGCTACATGGTGCGACCCCACTCGAAAAGCAGCTGTGGTTAGAAGCGGTTTCATTTATATACACTCCATACAGCCATTTAGACATGTATGCAGTTATACGTACGTAATCTGATGCGCTCAGCAAAAGAATTTTATCGTACATGCCGAATCGCCTAAATGATTACAATTGAAAGAGAAGTGCATAAAAGATGATTCTGAAGTACCGCAAAGCAACAGAATTCTCGTTTAGCTTGGAAATCGTCATCACTACTTGTGAGTACATCTTATCTTTACGGCAGTCTCCGACAATATATGCCTTCTGGATAAGTACGACGGCCTAACCACAAATAATTCCATAAACTATACAGCAACTTCTTACTTTAACGCTTGATGGTTCGTTTTCATTGGTTGTGCATGCCTCAGCATATCTTACTGGTTTTGCCATTGTTGTTCCCTGGAGCTCCTAGGTCAACTTGGCCAAAGTCTATCTCGTGTCGTCACCACCCTAGCAGTCGTCACCTTTGCAGATCAGATAGAGATTTGCCACCATGCGACGGGTTTTATGTCATAATGGTGGTGATTCTTGGCATCGGTTTACCCTTAGCTCGGCTTCTGAATGGAAATGTCAGAATCCTTCTCAGCTTGGTGGGTGGGATGACCCCTGCTGCACATCACGACCCGACACCCAGGAACACCTTCCAGCCACGATATGGCGGTAAGCCGTTTGGAGGTTACAACAATTTCACAACCAGAATTACAAAACTTTCCGATGAACTCATAATCGACGCGAAGAATGTGTTCTAACAAGTTATCATAGCTGTTTAGCGTCAGTTTCAAAAAAGTGGTGCAGAAAATGAAGTAAGACGCGATAAAATGAAAATGGAGGTCTGCGGCCGACAGCTGTACTCGCCCTCCTAATTGCTTAGCATATGACATCCTCTTACAAAGTCAACTAGTCAGCACGAATGACGAATGATTTATGAACGATTCCGATAGTGCACGCGAAGTGTTAGCTTTCATATTGAACCTAAGGAAAACAGTGTTATGACAAGCAGATTCGTTCCTGGTGTCCGAGTCTGATTCAACGAAACGAATATCTTCGAACGTCCCAGCTATGAATATATAGGTTAGAATCTCTTAGTGATAAGCAACTTACAGAAATGAGCAAAAAAAATTGAATGGCTTAGAAGCTCGTAGAACCACTATGTATGTGATAAGAAAAACCAATCACTCCTCGCTCGTTTTATGCCAGATTTTAGACTGTATCTTTTCCTTGGTTTGTTGTCTCCGCCGGATATCTAGCCCCTAAACGTGCAGGATCAATGACCACTCGTGGCTATCGAACTCTTTGTCGAAAAAACTATTAGCCATCTATACCGCATAATGTACATAAGATAAGAAACTGCCACGACCGACTTTCTATTAACCTCGGCATTGATCAAGTGATTTTCTTCGTATTTTTGTTGAGCAAACGCGAGGTGTTACTATTCTTTGTTCACGATTAAGCTGACGTTTCGGCGAATTTCAGCCCAAGCCTCCAAGCCTTGCCATTGCATTTATGTCTAAGGTGGAAGCACCGGTGACTGATCTCGGGCCGCTACTCTACTGTAGGTATGTAGACGACTCCTTTGTCCTTTGCTCAACACAAGAGGAAATGGACAAATGCTTCGAATTGTTAGACGCACAGTCAGAGTATATCAAGTTCACCCGAGAAAAGCCGAAAGAAAAATGGCTTCCATTTTTGAACGTACAAATTCACCTATCAGAAAATGGCTACATTACAAAGTGGTACCGAAAGCCAAGTAGTAAAAATATCTTGGTTCATTACCTCTCCTCTCACCCCTCTCACACGAAAAGGGCGCTTATAAGAAACATGTTTCGAACAGCAACCAACGTGTGCACGGGAAGAGAGCAGAGAGAGGAGTCCCGGAACTTGGCACGGCAAATAGCCGTTTCTAATGGCTACGAAACTGTAGCTCAGGATAGGTGTAGAGGAAATCGTAGGCCTCCAAACGACAACTCTAGCGATAGAAGGGTCCCGTTTATCCTACCCTTCATCTCAAATGATATAAGTACANTCAAGTTCACCCGAGAAAAGCCGAAAGAAAAATGGCTTCCATTTTTGAACGTACAAATTCACCTATCAGAAAATGGCTACATTACAAAGTGGTACCGAAAGCCAAGTAGTAAAAATATCTTGGTTCATTACCTCTCCTCTCACCCCTCTCACACGAAAAGGGCGCTTATAAGAAACATGTTTCGAACAGCAACCAACGTGTGCACGGGAAGAGAGCAGAGAGAGGAGTCCCGGAACTTGGCACGGCAAATAGCCGTTTCTAATGGCTACGAAACTGTAGCTCAGGATAGGTGTAGAGGAAATCGTAGGCCTCCAAACGACAACTCTAGCGATAGAAGGGTCCCGTTTATCCTACCCTTCATCTCAAATGATATAAGTACAACTATAAAACGCTGCTTAAGAAGGGCGGGCTTAGAGAATTCGGTGAGCGTAGTTGAAATACCACCGAGTAATCTTAAGCGCCAGCTAGTTCGTAACCGCCTATATGACCGTCTATGTGCAACTCAAAATTGCATAATTTGCCCCAGTGGTAGAGACGGTGATTGCATGAGCTCGGGTATAGCTTATCTGATCTCCGGTAAGGCGTGTGGAGACGAATACATTGGCGAAACGGGTAGACCCCTCTGTGTCCGCATGAAAGAACCCCTAGCCGGCAAAAATAGACCAAATACCCCGCTAGGCACGCATAGGACCCAGAGACATAGCGGGGACGACTTCGAAGTATGTGTCACGATCCTCGCACGCGAATTAAGAACACAGGCGCGAAAAACTCTCGAGGCACTCTGGATTAATTCCAGAAATCCGAAAATGAACCGCAGGGAAGAATGCCTCATTATCACGCGTGATATAGGGCAGTATATAAAACTGCTTTTCTGATGTGAGGGGCACATTATACTTCCACGTGATTTCTGTGCGGTTGGTCTCTACGTGACATACTTAGTGGAAACCTCATAGAAAGCGGTAAGTGTGCAAAGCTGTGTTCAAAGTGATTGAAATCTTGGTTTGGAGTTTCTTTGTTTGGTTATGGAGGGGTCTGGCCGAGTGAGTTGCTATCAACTTGACCTTTCCAGGCCGCTAAGATAAGAAAGTTTCAGCCTATATCGATAACCATGGATCAAAGACACTTCGCTGTAACAAGAAAAACCATCGGAAATAACGAAATCCGAGGATGCAATGCGTCTTAACGACAGCCTATTGACAGCAGTTATTAGCAAAGTGCCATGGAATGCCAAGCCCACAGCTGGAAGACCACCCAACGTGATGGTCAGAAATTTCTACAGAAATCCTAGAAGAAATACATGATGCTCGTAGAGTCCGTAAAGCGCACAGAACTCATTTTTTTACTCTTACACACAGCAGCGATAAATGGAAACTCTATTGGCGCCAACTCAAGTAGTTCAACGATCAATGGGAGAACAGATGATAAAGTTGGATTATCGGATTCATATACTGTGCATTATCAGTGCATTGTTCGCTATTTATCAGCTTTTGAAAGACTAGTTAGTCTTTACATTCTATTTTCTTTCCTTATACGAGCCCTCCTCACGTCTACTGCGCGCAGCACTTCCAACATTTGATTCGTTTCCTAAAATCCATCATCCAAGAAGGTCCTACAATT
Source organism: Angiostrongylus costaricensis (assembly GCA_900624975.1). NCBI lineage: Eukaryota > Metazoa > Nematoda > Chromadorea > Rhabditida > Metastrongylidae > Angiostrongylus > Angiostrongylus costaricensis. The sequence continues at coordinate 51,191 of UYYA01003942.1, forward strand.
TTACGTGTAGCTTGGAGTGCTGCTTAAGGAGTTTTATCTCACCTTGAATGCCGCAGAAAGCTGGTCGGGTCGATTCTCTTTGGAGTCCTGAGACAGCCGGACAGGAGTGTTCCCAATTGGATTACAGAAAGTTTTCTTTTATTCGAGCAAGTCTGGTACCAATTTTTCGACCACGTAGAGATGAGAGGTTTGGTGAGCCTGGTACGGGATTGAGCCAGCACGGTGTTCATAGTCGACATCACTTTACCACTACGCTGTTTGCTCCCTGTCCTCGCATTAAAATGTAAAATGGTTGAAAAAAACCCGTCTTTAATGCGTCATAGAATAAGTAAGTGTTTCTGAAAAATCGTTTTAAACTATTGTTCTTTACACTTAAAATTCTCAAAAATGAAATGGCATTGTATTTCAGTAGGCTCCACTCACAAATCAAGTAGCGACCATTCCAATAATTTTTCCATGAAGACATTTTATAGAAACCGATTTCGGTATATCTGGTGAAGAACATCTACACTCCTCTATTTGGAAAAAAATGAAGGAAAAGTAAGAAAAAAAATGAAATAAAATGAAATAAAGAATACCTTCAGGTCCAAAAAACCTGATAAAAAACGCTTAATTTAGAAGCATTTCTTAGTATCAGTCACGTCATCTTTCATTCATTCCATTAAATCTTTTCAAAAAGGATAAAGGATTAAAAACTCTCGGCATTGATCAATCCTGAAGGACGCGCCATCCATTTGAGTTCACTACGCTTTGTTTGGAGATGACTGAATGCATATCTGGCCCTTACAATGACTTGCGGTGGTCTACCGATGCATCGAGCCAATGCTGCTGTTCTCCCAGATAAATTGCAATTTTATTCATCACACCTATAGAAGAATAAATGATTTTATGATCATTAGACGACATTAAATACAATGTACTCAAGTGGCAGTTAAAGAAGATCTTAAGAACACCTAAATTGTACGTGGTTTACAACCATAATGATGCTGAAATATTTGCAAAATTCCGAACCGCAGGTATCTGTGGTGAGGAACGAACGCGCTATTACTCTTCCCGGGGGCTAACGCGTTCATCGTCACGCCATGCGGGCCATTCTTTTCACCTGTCTCTCAGTTACTTCCATCGATCAGCGCCATAAGCAATAATCGAACCCGTCAGCGGGATTGATCTAGGAGACCCAAATCGGCAAGGAACCCAGTTAAGCCGAGGCTGTAGTCGAAATCACAACGAACTAGCTGAGAGGCAATAATAGGGCGTTCGTTCCCCACCGCAGACACCTGCAGTCGGGAGTCTTGCAAGTATCTCAGCACCATTGTGGTTCTATGCATGGCTTGTTTACAATGCTTTATCACTGGAAGACTTGACGACATGAAAATAAAAATCGCCTCTAGGGGAGAAGACCTTCCATTAATGAAAGTGAATCGAAATTGAGTAAAGACTCCTTACAGTCTGACCTTACCATCCAAAGTTAAATGGTACGTTCTTTTCAAAGAAATAAGAAGCGTGAAAAAGGAGAGGAAGATGAAAGATTCGTAGGAGAAAAGGTACAATACAATTCCTTCCTTCTATATGAAACCATCCATTTCGGATTCCACTTCGAAAACTCTCCCGGAAGACTTCTCGTCCATTGTGAAAATGGGCCTTTTAAGTGTAGCTGGAACTGCAGCCTCCTTAAAGAACGAAACGTAAAAATGCTGGAGTCATTATAAGTGAGAAGTGAGAAGTCATTTGTTCTGCTTATAAGAGGCGACGTACCACGACAGTTTTCCGATTTTCATGGTCCGGTCCTAGTTCATAGCTAAAAGTTCGGAATGCCTCAATTTTTCCGGCATATTTCGTAAATCTGAAAATCCAGCGTGCGCTTAGGATCAGTTAAACCAGGAAGTGCCTGTTAAAATACTTGGAAAAACAAAGCAAATTTTCTGATGCAGATTTTAACCGAACATTTCTATTTCGCTTCAGAATTTGGCGTAGATTTATGCTAACATTTCCTTTGCTTCTACAGATAATCTTAAGAACCTATATTCACTACCATTCATTCCCTTAGTACTTAATCGACTGGTAATGGGATCGAGGATGTACTGGCTCAGTGAGGTAGCTATAGTTATTTCTCAGTTATGAACTATAAGGAAAAGCGGCACTATACATTAGTATAACACCTTCCATACTCGATGAAACAACCGATGTCCCCTGAACTCTTCCGGTACGCATCGTGACGGAATGATGTTTATAGTGGCAGCCTAAGTACCTAAGTTTTTAACGGAATAAAAGTTTTTACTCTTTTATTACAAGACTCGCTTTCATAACTATTGTAGGGTACCAGCACTTCTTGGATTCGATTCGTTATTACTGTCGTGTTTTTTTATGAACGTTGTTAAGTGCTGGTTGAGTTAATTCTCTAGGAGTTCTGGGATAGCGGGGCTAAAGCGTTCCTATTTGGATTCAGGGGTGTGATGCGATTTCAAACAAGCTTAGCAGCAACTTTCTAACAGGGGGATAGGGGACTTTGGTGAGCTCATGGAGGGATTGAGCCAGCACCACGTTCATGATGAACGGCATCACTACCACTAGATCACACCACTACCCTTCTCGTCTCTCTCTCCGGCACCCACTGAAGCTTCTACTACCAAGTCTTTCGTATGTTAAATAAGAAAATTCAATCGAAAGATGACCTTAACCGTTTTCCAGGTGGAATGTAAATGATGTCACCGCGTGCTACGTCTCGTCTATCTAACGCTTCTATACGCGCAACTGACTGTGACTGTGACGGAGGCTAAAAAGTTAAATCAAGTGAAAAGCATCATTTAATACCTGTTCGAGAAAGATGAATACAGCAATGTTCCAATTGAGTTACCTAACTGAGGCAGAACAAAATTATCCGTACTAAGACCGTTCGGTGAAAAAAACAAAACAAAACAAACTCACTGAAAAGCTAATTAGAAGCGAAAGTGATGTAGAAGTAGAGCGTGGGAATGAAGAAAACCGATACCAAAAGAAATTACCGTTAATCTACTGCTACTAGGTGTATTGACTTCTTCTAAAACTCCAGAACCTTCCACGATCACCATAATAGAGGCGCAGTCCAACACAGGAAGCAATGAATCGGAAAAATCCGGGGACACCTAACAGTAATAGCATTTACCTCAACAACAGCATAACTGGCGTGCTCAATTTCCCCCACTTCACCATAATGTGTGAAAATTTCTTCACCATTCCCTACAAAATTAACCAAACTCGTTTTGTCAAGAATTAAAAAGAAAGAATCCTTTGTCTGTCTAAATGGCATATTTCTTCCTTCTTTCAATACTCGCTAACACGTAGCAATCAAACAGAGATCTAGCATAGGTCGTTCGGTTCAGCGTCATAGGATTCTGAGCCGCCGTAGAAAAAAACTCGAAAATTGTTTTAATTCTCACTCGAATCCTATGCAACTGAAAATCCTTGCAATTTGGTGAGTACTCATCGACACCAGGGTACTCAGTGAGGGCAGTGGCCGTCACGAGGTAATCTTCTGGCGGTGTCATACGATAGTTAAGCACCTGACAATAAAAAGTCTTCGTCTTGCTTATCAATAATCGATTAAATTCAGGAAGGTTTAGGTGTCGCACCTCACACAAAGCCTCTCTATCAATAAATTTAGGAGTCATTGCGGCTCGAATAGTGTTGTTTGAACAACCGACACACTCGACGCACTCTAAATTTTACGAATTATACAGTTGCTTCATTTTTAACTCCTATTTTTCGTGTGTGAAAGAACTCGAACTGAACCGGGTCGCCGTCATAGTTGCACGGCATGTCCCCACATGGCAGACGGGAAGATAAAAATGGTGGCAAATGGTGACAATATACCCACGTTGTGATACTGGTTCACTACTGGAATGTACCCTCTGTTTCCGTAAGTACCAAATTTATTTCTTCAGTATACGTTTGTGATGGTTACCTCCAATAACATAAAGTAGTAGAGTGGTTAGGAGATGCCCTGCGAATGCATACGCTGTCGTTGGTTCGATTCTTAGCCCGGGTTCACCAAGCCTAACATCGTTCCGGGATTGGCAAATTGGTTGCAGACAAACTTGTCTGGAAGGATAACAGCAGATACATCAGCAGACCACCGCAAGTCACTGTATAGGCCAGATATGCATTCAATCACCTCTAACGACGAAGTCAAATTCATGGTCCATTCTTCAAGGGCTGATCAACAGCGAACGCTTTATCCCTTATTTTTATGCATTCCCAACGAATATACCTTATCGTTACTCGGTGCAAAAGCCAGCAGTCCACCCATGTGGGAATGTCGGCATAGGTAACTCCCACGACTGACTTTCTATTAAACTCAGCATTGATCAAGTAATTCTTCGTATTTTTGTTGAGCAAACGCCTTAAGGCGAAATCCGCCGAAACGTCAGCTTATTCGTGAATAAAGAATAATAACACCTCGCGTTTGCTCAACAAAAATACGAAGAATTACTTGTCGGCATAGGTTTGCGAACTTCTCGCATCACTCTAACCACACAATTCCTAACAGTATTACACTTGGCGTAAATGGTCTCTGCATATTCTGATTAGTTCTCTGAAGTCTACTAACAATTACCTCCACTAAGGTATGCATGTAACTCCTCAGCTGCATAGTAACAACATTCTCCTGGCTTCAGAATTATATGATTCAGAATTAACGGCGAGAAAACACCGACATCACCAGGGAAGTCTATTGCCATTTTCTGGATGACTTTGACAGTAGAATCAGTCAAGCAACCGCGAACTGTAAAGACAAATTTTAATCGAAAGTACTAACACGGTATTGACATTGACATTCAGAGGTTGCGAATCAAAGTAAGGAAAAATTCGTGATAAATTTTTAGGTACTGGAAAATAAAGAGGTGTCAGCTAAGTCACTGTTATGTCTAAGGTTCGCCGTATAAAAATTTTTTTCTGTAAACTACTCACATGCGTATAAGAGCACAACGTTTTGGATTTTCAAGCAAAGATCATGATCCTAACAAGAAGTGAACCATCTTCTAAGTATACTGCTAGAACTGCCTATCCTCAAACCTCTGGAAGGACTTGAGGATTAACATTGAGAGGACTAAACGTGAACAGAATGAAGTGCAGCTCATATCGAACATGACCATTACACCAGTTATTGATATAGTGATATCCGATTTCTATATTCTGATTTCTAGGTCTGAGACAAAGGGAAAAACGTTCTGACATTGTAGATGAACACCTCGTGAAAGATGGATGAAGTAGTGTCGACATCATACGTTTAAGGGTTTGTTCTAACGCTGAGGAACTGATTATTCCAATAAATAAATAGATTATTCACATAAAACTCTAAGCCTCAATAAAAGCTAAATTTTGGCAAGAGAAAAGAAAAGTAAGAAGGTCATAAATAAATGAAATGAGTTTTCGGATAATGACGAAACATACACGGCAAAATGATCGATATCTACTAAAATTAATCACTAACTTGAAGATAAACATGAACTTCTCTTTTTATGGAATGCACTGACAAACAATAGGCGTACGGTTACGGTAAAAATAGAACGGTAACAGTCGTGTCATAACAATAGAAAAATACGTCGTTCTGTAGAATATTGTCTTCATTTTTGTTATGTCATTTCTATAAATATTGTAATAGTTCGAAAGGCTCACCGCCATCTTCAAGACATTCGACCAGTTCGTCCACGTAATCGGAGACCATATCGGGATGAGTTCGGGTTTTCTCCATCATTTCCCTAAAAGGTTATCACTCTTTATAGAGACCAATTCAGTCTTTTAATTGATTGCCTTTCTCTGAAAGTCTTCAGCTTAGTTGTCAATCGACATACCCGAAACACAAAGCTAATGCTTGCCGGCACTTAAGAGATTGCTGGTCTCTCTCTTCGTTGACCACATCGCGAAGATTATCACAGTTGCGCCTATCCATCATAGCTCGTAACGGAGAAAATGCTAAAAATCGCCATGGATTCGACAAACTAGTGAGCGAAATTGCTCACCTTCAATATTTTTCAGTATTTGATCCGCTGGTCTGAAGCCGCACAGTAGTTCAAACTGCGTTAAAGCATAGGCTAATTCAGGCTTATGATGCCTGTCTGGGTAGTGAACCGGGTCTTTTTCATGAAGGCGTGCAGCTTGTTCCTGAAAATAAAGCAAAACTGATTCATGTGCCTTGTCTGATGGGCCTCTCATATATTTCATTCGCTATCGACCTTTCAAAGCAAACATATTTAAGTTGTTCTCGCTGAAAGCTGGACTGTAAATATTGATGAATGAACAACACAATAATGTTTAGCTAGAAGAAATCACCTTGGTTGGATGAACTTGTAGACTGAGAGAACGAGCGATAGACATGACTTTCATGATGAATGGCAAATGAATGTCCTCCTTCCAATTATTGTTACTTAAGTAACTAGCCGAGTGACTTTTAGCGATGAACGATGACAGTCGAGTGGCCGAATTTGACAACACGGCTGGACCATCGGGATGTGTACCCATCCAAAGCTGTAAATGTCACACAGTCATCTCTCTAGATCTTATAAATGATGAACGGAAGATTTAAACACCACTCACCAATATTTTACAATTTCCTTAAAATCATCCCTCTGGACAAAGCAAAAGTCTCATGGATTGTGATTACCTATCTTTTTAAAGAAAGAAAGGTTCCAAAAATCCTACCCGCGGCAATCAATCGCCAATATTTTATTCTCTGCTGAAGAAATTGCAACCAGTTTATCAGCAAAAGATAGATGAAAGATCCTACTGGTGAACTAGTAATAGGCAAATTCTCTATCACTCATTTAAATGTACAAATAATTCCTCGTAGTGATGCTGAGATATCTGCAAAACCTCGGACCACAGGAGTCTGGGAAACTAACGCGCCACAAAAAAGCTACAGTAATCTAAAAAAGTAAACAACTACAGCCTCAGCTTAGCTGAGTTCAATGCCGATTTCGGCTCCCCGGATCAATCCCGTTGACGGGTTATCCCATTGATTGCTGATGGCACTGATCGATAGGAGACTAGCTAACAGGCAGACGAAGCGAAAGACCAGCATGGTACGGTAGTGAACGCGCTAGCTCCAGGAATGGGTAACACAGCGTTGTTCCCCACAGCAGACACCTGCAGTCCGGAGGTTTACAAATACCTCAGCATCACTCTACAGTTATTATTTCACATGGTACCCGGCCGTGAAAAATTGTAATAAGCAGCGAATAAAAAGTTAACATTGTAATTTCTAGTAGTTCCTTCAAAAAACATTCATTGTGGCATTTTTAAATAAAGGTGAAGAGATTTAATCCCCGTAGGAACTTCAACTTCATACAGAACAGTATTTCTAAAAATTCAAGCATTTGTTTCGGCTTCCCTATGTGGTATGCATCACAATGCAATAAAGCAACAATGGTGTCTGGATTCAGAAACGGGCAAAAATTGAATTATTGTATTCCATCTATGGAATGGATCGAAATACGATCTATGGCAAAAGCTAAGTTTAAGCATTTGATAGCGAAAGCATTGCGTAGAAGACTTCATTCGCTACGGGAAACAATGCGGCTATAAAGGCTATCACTAACTTGATCTAAAAAAAGGATAAATAAATCAGCCATCGTCACTGTTTGAAGTTTCCCAACGGTTTACCGCCTCATCGCGGCTAGGGGGTGTTACTGAGTGTCGGACCGCGATGTACAGCGGAAGGATTCGTCTTCCGGCAGGGTCTCCAAGCTGAGGAGTCCGGCGCTTCCATTAGGAAGTTTAGCTAGGAGTAAACCAATACCAGGATCCCCACCGTATCAAAGTCACATGGTGGTGAATCTCCCTCTGATCCACAAGGGCTGCGACTGCCTGTCGTGGTGACACCCTGGGGCAGACTTTGGTCAGGTTGACCTCAGAATTCCAGGGAACTCTCCGAAAAGTGGTGATTATGCTGGGGCCCGCACAACCAGTGAGTGCGGGCATGTTTACGCAATGAGGAATACCTTAGCGAAATTTTATATCGCATAAAATTTTGACGCCCTATACAAAAAAACTATTTCATCCAAAAGAACGGCAAAGAAATTGAAGAAGAAATTTACTAGCTAGCATTCGCCGCTCTATCCGACCACGTATAGAGAATTCGCTCGAGATTAAAAGCCAAAACGGTGGTTCGTCGATTGTGAAGACCACAGAGGTACAATACACGATAAATTGTTCGAATTAACCGATATATAATTACCATAACATAAGGGAATTAGTGCACGAATTTGAATGAAGCAGATATGACTTACTTCAGCATAGGTCTCATTTTCGTCCATCACAAAGTTTTTGTGACCAGCAGCGAATAACCGAGCCACTTCACTTTTGTTGCCCTTCTTTCCCCAATTATAGTTCTTTACATGACATTCAAGTCGTTGCATACCGGCGCAGCCGAAGCGGCTAGAAAAAGCTCGTCAAGTTTAAGACACAGTATTTCGAATAAAGTATTAAACAACGAAATAAATATATTCAGTTTAAAAATTTTAAAAGCCGAAGCAATGTTTACTGGTCGGTCAGACTCGTTGAAAGGTTTAATTACAAAGCGCGATTTATAGATTCATAAGGGTAACGAATGTAGATTTTTACACGGGGAAAAAGACGGAACTCTACAATATTTCAGGACACCATAGTCGCTGGAGGTGTTCTTGGGTGTCGAGATGCAAAATGGAACACTGTGCTTCCTGAGAAGGATTAGACTTCGACACTTTCATCTCCACTAAAAACGACAACTTTTGCGAACGTGACAGAGACATAGTCGCTGGTTGCAAACCACCCCATTTCGGATCTATGAGGGCCAGTGATTGCCTGTGGGGAAGACGAGCTAAGAACAGCTTAGCGAAAACTCCCAATGCTCTAACAAATAGCACAGGTGAAATACAGCAACTTTAACACCTAATACACTGGGTCCATGTGTCTCCGCCACGGAGCAGGTAACCAGTGAGACACGATCAAATATCGCATCTGAATAGGATGGCACCGAAACCCGGCCAAAACAACACACTAACAATAGACCATGGATACTGTTCCTTGTCTTACAACTACAACATAAGGGTAGTCTTTTTTAACGTGGACCTTCACATTCTCCTAAAAGTCATAGTCTTCAACAAGTTTCATTTGAACAATCTATAAGGACCTAAAGCATGAAGAACGAAATACACCAATTAATTAAACGACGAGTCCCTTATTACTACTCTTAGAAGATCTCGTAACGAAATGTCGACGGTGCAGACTTTGCCGGACACCTATGAGTTACTGATAATGGCCTATAGGGGTAACTCACACAGGATTTTGTCACCTCGATTGGTTATTGACCACCTCTAACTGTCGCAAGTATACCCAAATTCAACTCAATAGTGCACAATGAGAGTGAATTAGGTGCACTGCAAGAAGACGTGATGTAGTGAATAAAACGGTTTTTTCACGAATGCTACAACGTCAAAAAGGAAAAGCCCACGAAGGAACTAGCGTGTCCAAAAATTTGGAACAGGAGATGGAAATGGAGATGAAATCGGCTTCCTGAAACGTTGGCGGAAATTCATTTTTAGAGAATATACACAGATGGACATGGGAATCGCCTTACAACGTGAGCCATTTGGGAATCATAAGCGTAACGTAACGTGAATAGCTAAGCCGCTACAGCGATGAAAATACTTGACGATAGATAGAAGGGAAGAACGTTAGAGTTGGCTAGAAGAAGATGCATTCTCTAGGAACACTGCTTAAGAAAGCGAAAGTGATGTTTGTGTTTTACGTCCAACGGCTAACAAATGCACTTTCGATTGAAAGAAAAACCATAGAATGATACTTATTGAAGTCACTGTGTTCGAAACAGATCAACATGGAAGGTGATTGTGATGAAAGAAAATGAACGAGGAATGTAGAACACATTTTATGAAGACGGACTGTCCAGTTGCTCAAGTATCGAAGTAAAACTATGGAAAAAAAGGATTTCCTGTTCGTAAGTGAATGCGTTATTAATGCGATCGCGACGATTTGAATTGCTCGCAACTCATTTTCTTTCCGATGATCTTTTTATTCTTTAATAACATTCAAGACGATTTCGTTTATCTCCGTGAGTACAGCAGTAATTCCTTGCTTATTGTGCAGATAGACAAACGTGGAAGACTGTTACTGTGAGAAGTGTATATGGTGCACCTGTCCAGAGATGGTGGGAAGTTAATTTTGACTAATATGCATCTAATTCAATGCACAACTGGGCAGTTAGAAAAAATAATGCGCCATGTCAAGCAATCACCACCGAAAACTGGGTGTCTCCATGGATGTATTAATGGACTGAACTCAACTGATTGGTGGACCGACTCTGGAGGGGAATTGGATTACCGTCTGAAGTTCTAATGGCAGATTGATATGTAGCATATCGCACTGCCCCTCATAACCATTCTTTGGTCTAAGAATTGGTTAGTAAACTAATTTGAAGTCGTTTCGCTTTATAAATATGAAAACGGTATTTACTGCTGCTAAAATTTCTTTGAAACATTGGAAGATTAAAGAAGAAACTATGTAAGACAAGGACAAAGCTATAATTCGAAGCGACAATCAGAGGTTACTACTGTCATTATCAGGGTTGTGAAATCTATCGAACCACAGAAACAAGACGTTAATGAAGTTAATAAGACGATAAGCCTATGTGCTTTGAGAAAAATAAGTTGTTATTAAAATAGTATTGTTCAAGGAATAAGAAAATAGCGAATAACAGCACCAAGAGAACGAATTCATTGCTTGTACTTATATGTATGGTCGGGCGTAGCGCAGTGGTTAGAGGCCAAATATGCATTCACCAGCTCCACGGTTCTACGAATAGGGTCGAATACAGGGCGCATTCGCAAGGGCTTGATCAACGTCTTCAACGCTTTTTCCTACATGACCTGTTTTTGCAAACCCTCTGCAGATCCAAAACTTCTTGCACTCTTTTCGTGCCCTCGCCTCGATCATTCACGACGTTTCTCTGATTGGCGCGTGGATTCGGCTACTGCTTCAGGATGTTCGGGCTCCTTTAAAAATATCATCGGATGCCGATCGAGTGAATCCTTCCTATTCGAAAGTCGATCCTCGGACAGGCGTATAAGACCGCTCACAAGCCTTCTAAACAGGAGAGTGCCTCACATACAGGTCTCATAGCAATTTCTCAACCTTGAAGAGAAGGAAAACATGGCTGGATTAAAACGCGTTAGAATCCTCGAACATTCTTCACTTTCCGAACTTTTATAACACCTAAGTACAAACCGTTAAACTTCATGTTTGTAAAAATACCTTTATTAGAAGATGTATTTTAACAAAAAAAAAACAAAAGCTTCATGCGTTTCGGGAGTGATGTTTGAGAAGAATTTCAGATTGAAGAACAACATCAACATCATTGATAACATGGCTCACCTGTACTAAACAAGAACAACATTCGCTAGCTTGTTTTACAGTCAGTGTAACAAATATGTGTAATAAATATAGTTCTCGATACACTCTCTTCCAATTCCTTCCCTACGTTTTTTATGCAATCGTTATAACCCCTTTTGAAAGCAATACTTGATACTTGATACTTGAATGGCCCGTTCTCACTAGTCGTGTGGGCCCTAGCATAATCTCCATTTTCCGGAGATTTGCTGGTAAAGCCATTGTGGTTCCCTAGAATCCCGAGAACAGCCTGGCCAAAGTCTGCCCCAGTCCTTCTGCGCCACGGGCAGCCGCAGCCCTTGTGGATCAGAGCGAGATTTATCGTCATGCGACTTTGGTGGTGGATCTTGGTATTGGTTCACTCTTAGCTAGGCTTCCTGATGGAAACGTTGGACTCCTTCTCAGCTTGGAAGATCCTGCAAGCGGATGAATCTCCCGCTGTACATCGCAATCCGACGCCCAAGAACACCTCCCAGCCACGATGAGACGGTGAGCCATTGGGAGGTGAAAGCAGTAGTATTCCAGAAAAACAAAGAAACCACCACAGACATCACAAACTGAGAGCAGACTTAAAAAAAATACTGTTTCTATTTTAACATACTCTCATACGTACGTACACATTGTCGGAAAAACTTAATAGATTTATAATTCTATTTCTATACTGTGGACGGTGTGAGTCATATATGGCTCATGAACTGCCGAAGGAATAAGTCTTCCTTAATTGATAAACCAGCATGAGGTTGATACTTATCAAACCTTCATTCAGTCAACGTTTCGACGTCCTTCTTCGTATTCTCTATGTGGTCTCCTCGCTGTCGTCGTATCGAGTCAGATCTTCTTCCGTAGAGCTTTGCTCAAATGAGGCAACCTCACTCGGCGATACTCTTTAAAGGATGGTTAAGGACTCTTTTACAACGAAGTTAAAGAAAAGTCGGTTTTTGAGACAAATGGGCCTATTTTAATTTTTACTTTTACTTAATACTATGACGACTGATTTGGAAAACTAAGAAGAATCCGCAAGGTATTTTCTAGCTGGATATAAGTTCTCCTATTGTACCATTATGAAACTCTTATCCTTCAGAGCTCACCAACCGTTTTTCATTCTGCTTTCCTTCGTCGATGCTTTAGTCTGTGGTGAATTTCGTACGGCAAATGAGACGCAATGGTATCCTCAAAATTTCTGGTTACCACCCTCATGGTTTCCGATTTGAATTTGAGGAACCAAATTCTTCGAAAGTTTGTAGTAAAAGTATGAAAAGTAAATAAAACCTTCCCAATAGTAATAACTTAATCAGATAGTCTGTTTACTATCTCCATTTACAAATCGATATATTAGACATTTACTTCCCTAGGAAATTTAGATAATCCAATTACATCAAGCTAGGAGGAAGTGCCTGCTTAGGATATTCATCATATAACGATTTGGGAACAGCTTTAAGATCAAGATAAATGAATACATTTGAAATAAACAAAAGCTTGATCCAGCTGATAATAAATGGTATCCCGTTCAGTATATGTTGAGTTGAACATATTTCAGCACCAGCATTTAATGAAGTAAAAATTCTTTCAACTGAATTAGTTCCATTATTATTAGAAATTGGTTCAATTGTCTTTGCTATTCCTTATCATCAGAGCCTTCAGTAAGACCCAGAGACCAATTTTTGGAATCACGTGCTGGAGAAATTTGTCCACCACCGTCCTGGTATAAACTAACCGCATAGTAGCAAATCCCCCTCTGATCCACGAGGGCGGAGACAACCTGGCGCAGATTTTGGCCAGGCTAACCTCGGGATTCGAGGATAACACAGTAGTTAAACAAACAAATATCCTAAGAATGGAGATTATGCTGAGGACCGCACCACCAGTGAGCTCCTTTTAAGCATTTTTGTAGCAATTCATTTAAGCGGGAAAATCCAGTGGCTATCAGTTTTATGTAGCAAATGTTTTTAAAGAATTCGAAACTATAAACAGGATACAATTAATTGGAATGATTTTGCTACAACTGATAAGGCTGTGAAAAATACAACTCCAATTATTAATAATAAACAGTGTACAACGACGATTAATGTCAGGTAAGAATACTCTATTTCTCAAGTGAAGGTCACCGACATTGTCAAGAATCTGTTAAAAGACAAACGTTATCAAGAGTTATAATTTGAGAGCGCGTGTAGCGCAGTGGTCGCAGGTTTTCTGCAATCCACAAGGGATCGATCGCCGCGATCCACTGAACAGAGCGAAAGACATAATGAAACGACTAAGTCGATGACACTGTGCTTAGGCTGATTTGGTAGTGCAATCTTAAATACCGTCTACAACTTTTTAGAGCCTGAAATGTCGTCTCCTTAATCAACACATATACGAACCACTACCATTTGCTCAAAATCACACACTCAGAAGGAACCTCTCTGAACAGGAAAACTTTACTAATCGTTATTTTTCTTAAATACAGAGCAACAGAATTTCACCAAAGGGTATACTGAACGAGTGCAACCATTCTGAAGCTTCTTTTGCTGTCAGTGGATCATATTTCTTGCTGCAGTCCTTTTTTTCCGTTTCCTATCTTTTGTTTTTACTAGAAGTCCTAAGTAAAGCAGAAGTGCTTTATAAAATAAGCCATGAAAATGAGAAGAAGCACAATGATAACGATAGAACAGTAAGAGGCGTCTGGCATTTCTTCTCGACAGCAATGAAATAGCTTAAAAATAGCTGAGGATAAAACCTTATAATAATTGTAAAAGTTGAAAGGAAGCAGAGCGAATGGTAGAAGCAGGATGAAAGATTGACTGATGAAGAATTTTACTGGTGTATTGTGACGTTATCTTTTATCGAGATAAATAGGCTAAATGTGATCGCCATTCTCGGTCGAACTGGGTCACTCGTCGCATTGCAGTGAAAAGAAATGTCGACACGGATTTGTATGATTCTTAAATAATGATTTATTCTTTTTCAATTCGTAGAGTAAAGTGTTGGGAACGAGTGGGAGCTGAGAGAATCTGTTCACATTAGGATCAAAACAATCGCTCAAAAATATAAATTGGAGAGTTATATGCTTTTGAGACCGTACCATATTAACGCTTTACCCAGCTGCTAAAGAAATGGTACTGTTTTTAAGCCCATAGTTTTGTTAACGATGCCAAATTCATTTCTTATTTTAGTAGTTTTTGAAATCGTTGACGAAAATCGAGGAATCTCACCGACCCGGGGCGCACTTAATTTCCGGTATGTTCTTTCCAGAGCACCCTGTTTGAACGAATCCAAAGTGCGATTCGATGGAACGTGAAAGAGGCAACACACAATGAAAAGCGTAGCTTCGAGAACCGAGCTTGATCAGACCAAATTCGCGAATGAACTTTTCCCTATAATACTTTATAGGTCAAGATTCGTTCCCTTTCGAATGTGAATGCTTGTGTTTTTAAATCTAAGTTACTGTATTTCATTTTCATTGCATAAAAATTACGCCCAAAAAGTGTCCTCTATAAGGAAGGCATGATAACCCGAAGTTAGTGAAAAAAAAGTAAGGAGAAACAACTAGATGTGAAGAATATCACCGAAGAAATTAGGTAAAAGTGAAGCGCGTAGATTAATAAGAATACTTTACACGAAATACTTCTTCTTTACGAAAGCCAAGTAATTTCGTGGCGCACGTTCATATATATAGAGTAAAGTGATGCGTGCAACAAAGGGGTAAAAGGTGCGCTGCAATACACACGTGATCCTTGGTTCAATTCTAGTACCGAGCTCACCTTCTACACAACCGGGTTTTAGAAAGTTGCTAAAGGTTTGTTTTGGAGGCCGAAAAACTGCGAACTGATACACGGGTATGCTACCGAAAGTTATTGTAAAGGTAACATATGCATTGAGTCGCTTCTAAGATACTCCATAGAATCGAAAACAAGAAATATAATCTTGAAATCGAATTAAATCGTTCTTTTCGAGATCACGTAAAATTCTCTTGTTAAGGAATCGAGACATAAATCCCTTCAAGAAAGCACAATGACCGTTTGACAAATTGACCTCGCTGTCATCTCGATTAATGCCAACAATTTTTCGACAACTTAAGATTTATCTCCACATGCCGACAACCCTTACCCTTACCACTCAAGGATCTAATAACTGTTAGCCGGAAGGTATTTATAGGTATCGAATTGCAAAGTACAGCGGAATTTCCTACCCAGTATCGTCTTCCACGACGTTTTCATCAGGAATCCCAACTAAGAGTAAAACAATGCTAGGAACTACCGCTCTTCTACTAGAAAGCTAGTAAAAGCTGGAAAATATCCCTTCAATCCACAAGGGGTGGCAACTGCAGTGACTTGCAAAAGTGTTACCGCGGCAATCCTGAGAATACAGGAGGAGAACGGTCTCTTCGAAGCACGAAATTATCGGTCTCATGAAAACTGGTCATCTACATATCAGATACCAACTGGGAACACGTAAAGATTTGAAGACTTTGCAGGAGCATGGAAGAGACTTCATCCCATTGTTCCAAGGGTATTTTCTTAAGATATGAGCTAGCCATGTTAATGATTATAATTGATGACTATGCATGAACTTAATATCTGAACACAAGTATTAGGTCAAGCCACATATGTGTATATCTGAGACCATTGTTTTAGGTCCTAGGACTCTCTTTATACAAAGGGAAATTGATTGCATCTGATAAAGTGCTACTGTAGGAATGACAACTAAACGGTTTAGGTGGATGATTTCGTCGTTTGACGAGCAAGCTGTTGATAGGCACAAGTGAAGTATTGTAATATTCGAAAAAAACATGACGACAACACTCCTGTGATATCTGCGACGATACAGAAACTGGTTCAATTAGAAGAACTCTAAACATTGCCTTTGGTTTAACCCGACACATAAAACTGGTCTAGTTTTCAAAGTTGAGTTTTGTACTTGAGCAGATACTGTCAGCGCTATCAAAATCATCATTACAGGGCAGAATATGACAAATGCGAAGAAAGTTAATATGTCAAAAATATATAAAGAGTTCGACCAGTAAGAGCACAAGAATAGGAAATAATATGACAGAAAGGAATTCAAAGAATGGGGGAAGGTGTCAGGACAAAATGGAAACCAGAAAATGACGTAGATGAAAGTGTTTCATTTCCCGCTACATAAAAATATGATCCATCAATGATTTATCGTCCTTTCATCCCTGCAGAATTTCCTTAAAAACTGCTTAGTATGTGGAGTTACCTATGCTTCAACAGAGACACCTAAGTCGAAAACAGCTTGGGTTTTCCATCGAAAAAATAACTAAGAGTAAATCAATGCTGAAAAAATCTGCAGTGCTAGGAAAAGTTTGGTCCAGCTCGTAAGTTTTCATTCTATTCAGAATTGTCGCCGAAAGTTCGTGATAGAAAAAGTGGTAAAGTTGTAGCAACCCAACGCAAGCAACGCAAAGGAGTCAGAAGAAAAACGTGGCTCAACTAGTAGTGCACCAACTTCAGCACTCACTCTAAATGCACCAGTCTACGGGAATTGAGACAATCAGTGAGAGGTTGCATTGAAAAGAACGTCACCAGAACTGGACCAAAGTATCACGCACACCATTAATTACGCCATGCGAACTGTTTGTTCCTCTACAACCATAACTCCAGAACAACCATTTCTGATGCCGAATAGTTTTCCCTCATTAAGAAGGCAGACCACACAAGTCTGAAGGGAGCATCTTGCAAAGAACCAAGATTAAAAGATCGACGCACACAAATTAGAATACAACGCTTCTGCTGTATTAAAAGTAAAGTGTGACTGAAAGTGGAAACCGTCTAAAAATGTCGACGACATGGGCTTAAACCGTCAACCTATCCCTTACCTATGACGTCTACTCATACATTTCGCCTACTCATCCTCTATTTCTGGCCAGCGCAATCATCATCAGCCACAACTTACCAACTTATACATCTCATTATTGAAAATAAGACGCATTCTATGATCAAATGGAAAAAGGAATTTTTATTAAAGAATATTTAAGTATTCAAGTTCTTTAAGCGCTAATATAGGAAAAGCCACTGGGAGACAAACCAGAACTGAGCCATTTTAAATAGAAGACCGAAATGAGAGCGCTAACCTTCTTGCTGGTGTGTTGTCTATAGTATGCCTCATCGATGAAGGCTTTTTTATCAGAAGAAGCACTTGGTAGTCACGTAACGACACGATTCCTCTGAACATTCACTAGGTTCTGACAAACATAAGAGAGTACTTCTTAAATACTCCCGTAGTGCCGTTGTTCTGTGCTAGAAATGTGCATTACCTTTCTCTGCATAGATTTCGCTCAGCTGTAAGCCAGAAAAAGTTCTTACTGTCAACAAATAAATAGCAAATGTACGGGGAGGATATTCTGGACGGAAAGATTTCCTTAGCGAACCGATGAACATGCAACCGAGAACTTATCAAAGTGCTCGAAAATAACTCCGAATTTTGAATATTTAAACCTTCGTCGTTGTTCTTCAATCGTCAGCGTAGGATCGCATTCTGACACCACTTAACACCTAACATTAACTAACCTGAACAGGCAAGAAAACTAGAGTTAAACTAAAGTACAGTAGATTGGAGATAACAAGTAATAAGCGGCATATGCATAAGACACTCCTAGAACTTTCTGAGCCCATAAAGAATAGCTCGCCGAGCTTACTAAAAATGAATCAGCCTTAGCCAGCAATTGCCGCAGTGACCTTCACGAACATGTTTCGCTATCATATATGAAATAGAATTGATCATGGAAAAATTTCTTCTTTCTGCAATTTTTCTTATCCCAGAGCCCTCAGAGCCCAAAATTTAAATAGAACTTCTTCAAGGTGGAAGCAAACACAACTTTACCCTTACTCACCAATACTTAAAAGGAGGCAGCTTTTGACCGATATAGGACTTCATACAAGGCCATAGCGCAAAAAAAGGGTGATCGGAACGATCTTTGCAACAGCCGCCCGATTCCGTTCAATTTGCTGAAAAGACCTATGCTGTCGTCTATGACAAAGATATCACATGAAACTCATCTACTTGAGCAAGAAGGATTCTAAAAGATATTCTACTAAGTAGACCACATCCAAACTGTAGGCAGGGTTAAACAACCTTGTTAAGAGCACTATGTGCGCTTCCGTTAACCTTCATCGACCACAAGGAAATGTTCGAAAACTTCGAAATAAGTGCTATGCGCTTATAAACTGACAAGTAGACTCGTCCTACATTAAAACTCTAGTTAATTGCTAACGTAGGAACATCATCCTAACACAGCTCTCATATCAACTCCTTACCAAGTTGACACGAGAGAGATGCAATCTAATAACACCATTGTGCAGAAGCTGCTCAAAAGTTACGTTTCAGTGGACGACAGCGGCAATCCTTGATGAAAAGAGTCCATAAGAAACTGTTCCGAAGCCAATGACATTATGATCTCATCACGAACTACAACTGAGGTGTTTTCTCTGGATGAAGGAGAATACGACAAATATGGAGGTAGTTAGCGTATCAGAGTGCACAAAGAGTTCGATCAAATAAAAAACAAATAAAATGGGAAGAAAACAGATTTTTGGATGTGGAGCGTAGAAAAAAGCTCAATGAGGAAGAGATAGAATCAGGGGTAAATAAAAGAAAAGACTGCTTGCGAAATACCCGATGTTGCGGTGCCAAAGAAATAAAAATAGATGTTTCATGTCAGAGATGATTGAAACTTTACGTACCTCTAAGACATTCCACAAACACGGAAACGAGATAACTTAAGTGAGGAGAAGAAGCAGAGCAGCGTAGGAGCATTCAAATCTCGCTAGTCTCTATCAAAGTTGTCAGCGATCAACTAATGAATCAAAAGCTCCACGCTCATCCTTTTGAGTCAAGGGTCTTCTCAGTTTTGCTCTCGACACATTGGCTGGTACATCAACAATGTAGACAGTCTGAGGTTGGTAAAGATCCAGGCATTTTCTTCTGGAAGGGAAGAAATAGAGGTGGAAAACAGCTCTCAACTATTATCGCGAAATTTTCAATAAGAACAAACGGTAGAGAGAATGCACTCACTAGATGAAAACGCAGTGCTGCGATGCACTTTGCGTCAAATCTTATGTGCTTCGTAACCCGTTTTCAACTGAGTGTAAGCAATGCAGCATTCCATCACATAATGGCGATCAAGAGAACGATGCTTCAGTGGAGGAAGAAGGGAAGAGAGAAAATATGAGCGCTGCGGAATAATGTACATCGTGCATTGAGATGGCTATCGCGTCGGGTATCGTCGACTTGATCTAGGTTGACTAGTGTTGAGGGGCGTGATGAACGTTTCGTTGAACTACGCCACCCACTATCGTCACCTTGGAATCCTTAATGGTCCGATGGAAACCACTGGGAATGACACCAAAACAGCTTGTTTTTCTATCTAGCATTTGTGCATTGCGTCTCTTTTTCCAATTGGATTGCAGGGAGTGGTTTTTTTCCGGGCAAGTCCAGTATCAATTTCCCGACCCCGGAGAGAAATGGCTTGAATGGCCCGGAGCGGAATCGAACTAGCACCATGCTCGTGATTACGGGCATAATTACCATTGTGCTATCCGTCCCTAGTCGACGACAAGCATTCTTGATTAGTAACACGTCAACGGCAGCCAGTTTTTTCAGGCATACAACAAGATTTTGAACACAGAACAAACTACGGAATTAATAAGTGATAAAAGATTAAGAGTACGACGTTGATCAAGCCGTGAAGAAGGTGCCATATTTTCGATGCAGTAACTTGAGCTCTCCTACCGATGTAGAAAGCCAGTGATGACATAGATCCAGACCCGTTTGCTAGGGATTTCCTGACCCCGTAGAGATGGAAGGCCTGACGAGCTCGGGAAGCAACATAGAACCAACTCTTACTTAAGAAAGGCACTCTTAACCATTGCGCTACACAAGCCTCTACCTAAAGTTATAGAGGTATGTTAGCGCGAAACATTGATGTAATATAAAAAATAATTCACTAATTCTGTTCACTCCCGGCCAACGTGGAGCACCTACGAAATACATCACCTGTCGCTTCTATCACCCGTAGTCCCGCTAATCATCGACTGACTCGAGCGGGCGCCAGTTTTCCATTTTTCCCTGACGAGTGCAAAAATAGCTCGATGAGTTCCGCTCGCCCATGCGACTCGTTGAGCATCATATCTCTCCTTAAGGCTCTTTGTGAAGAACTCTGACCATCGAGTCGGTGGTCTTACTGCAGTACGTTTGACATCCCGAGGAATCCAGCTAACGGCCCTTGTCCACCATCACATCAATGTTAATATCGTTATAAAATGGTGATACCTTGGTTGTGAAATTATTGTACAGCTCACGAAGGATCTTCATGTACTGAGTAGGGACTACTTGACTATCAAGGGCTTCCAAGACTGCTTCTATCTCAACTTAATCAAAGGCCTTCTGTAAATCGATAAAAGCGAGACAGAGCGGTCTTTTGTACTCTCGCAGTACTTCAATGAGCCTTGTTACCGTGTGGATGTGGTCCATCGTACTAAATGCTTTTCGAAACCCTGCTTGCTCACATGGCTGTTCTTCGTCTAGTGTTTTGTCAATCCTGTTTAGGATGACTCGAGTGAAAAGTTTGTAGACGACAGGCAGTAAGCAGATTGGGCGGTAGTTGCCGATATCGTCTAGGTCACCCTTCTTGAACAAAAGCACGGTCTTGTCGGTCTTCCACTGAGTAGGGACCTTGCATTCAGACAGGTAACGTGTGAAGAGCAGAGCCATTGTGTTTACAAGGTCTCGCGGAAGGTTCTTCAGGTGTTCTGTTCCTATCTTGTTCGGACCTGCTGCTGTTCGATGTTTCACTGACGAAATGGCGTGTCGGATTTCGGAAGGGAGAACCGGTGGTACAATACATCCATCCTCTTTTATTTCATATGGCAGAAGGTGGACGTGGCTCTCTTAGAGACCCGAGTAGTATTTGTAAATGATTTTCTCCATTGCCTTTCTGGACGCTGTAACTGTTCCATCTGGGCGCCGGAGTGCATTTTGGTCTTGTAATTGGCGAAGCTTCGGTGGGCTTTGCAAATGCTTTTCGCAGCCTCTGCAGCTTCGACCATTACTGCTCCTCTTCTCTCTTTAAGATTTTCTTTCATCGCCTGTCTGCATTGTTTTGCAAGTTGGGTCGATTCCAACTATTGTTTTGCTCGTACCATTCCACGCTGGCGTATCAACTCGAGTGTTTCTGGAGACAAACGTCTCTTGGTGACTTTCGAGCTCTCAGCTTTCACAGCGCTAACGTGAAGATGTTGAATGAGCCGATCGTATTATTCGTCGATGTTATCGACAACGGCATTTTCCCAACAGCTGACTAATGAATTGAATAAGTCCCAGTTTGCGATAGTTCTGGNAGAAGGTGGACGTGGCTCTCTTAGAGACCCGAGTAGTATTTGTAAATGATTTTCTCCATTGCCTTTCTGGACGCTGTAACTGTTCCATCTGGGCGCCGGAGTGCATTTTGGTCTTGTAATTGGCGAAGCTTCGGTGGGCTTTGCAAATGCTTTTCGCAGCCTCTGCAGCTTCGACCATTACTGCTCCTCTTCTCTCTTTAAGATTTTCTTTCATCGCCTGTCTGCATTGTTTTGCAAGTTGGGTCGATTCCAACTATTGTTTTGCTCGTACCATTCCACGCTGGCGTATCAACTCGAGTGTTTCTGGAGACAAACGTCTCTTGGTGACTTTCGAGCTCTCAGCTTTCACAGCGCTAACGTGAAGATGTTGAATGAGCCGATCGTATTATTCGTCGATGTTATCGACAACGGCATTTTCCCAACAGCTGACTAATGAATTGAATAAGTCCCAGTTTGCGATAGTTCTGGGACTTCGGTTTCGGAATTTAGCGGCTTTTTCTCCTTTCCGCGAGAAATAGAATCTTGCACAGAGACGATGGTCTGATCCCGTGTAGAATTTTAGGACAACAGCAACATCGGTTAGGAAAACCTTCTATTTATTATGATGTAGTCTATTTCGTTATGGTAATCTCCATTGGGAGACTCCCACGTCCGGCGCTGAGGGTAGGGCTTCTAGAATTGCGGATTCCCATGGATGGTATTGGTCAGCATGATAAACTCAGAAAGCCGCTCACTCTGTTCGTTCCATTCCAATCAGTGGGTCCCATCATGACGTTCTTCTTGGTCCAATCTTGGCGTTGAAATCTCCAATGATGGCTTGAAGAATGTGTGGTCTTCTCTGTAGAACTTCTCCATATGGAACTCTTCGACTTCCTTTTCGTTATAGTTTGATGTCGGCGCGTGAACGACAAAGATTATCAAGGCCGGAATTGATCCACGTCTTTTTAATCGTAAACGTCCGATTCGGGTTGTAAGTTGTTCAAACGATTCGATGTTCATGGACAAACTCATGCTGACGAGAACGCCGACGCCGCTGACTCCTCTACCGTCGCATGTTCCGAGGAACAATTCTTCTCCGGTGTCATAGACGGCGTTGAAAGGCTGGCGTCTTCTCGTCTCGGCCAGGCTTTATTCTTCTTGCTTGCATGAGCAAGTCTTCTGTCGAGGACTCGGATGCAAGTGTACGTGCATTGTAGGTAGAGATCGTCACCATAGTTCTTTGAAATCCAGGCAGCTTCCATTGACCCTGAGATTTTAGCAGCCTCTCCGTACTTGTGCTACCCAACGCTCCGAAATGGGAGATTTTTTGGGGTCGAGGGAAAGAGGCCCGTTTTTTTTTTTTTTACTGTTTTTCGCACTTTTGATACCCACGTATAGCTTGCTGGGCTCTGAACATGGGGGCTGGGTATACTCACGGGTGGCCTGCCAGGCTCTCCCAGGGTGGACATGGAGCTTATTTGTTGGAGGTGACTCCTAACTGCCTCCCATATACTTCCCAGTCACTTGATTTCAGCCTTTTAGCCTTTTAGCGTGTATGCATACCCCTCGTAAATACAGAAAGCATTTGCCAAGTTGGCGCAGGAGAAACAGGGAGTTCATCCTCTGGATCCACCTGCGTCTCAGGAAAGCAAAAGTCGCTTTTGGTCCGCGATTAACCCCCTATCCGCCACCTGGGGACGCGCCATGCAGTCTCTCGACTAACCGGCTTGAGATCCCTCATATGAGGGAGATCCATGGGTGAGAGTAATATGTGTTAGAAACCTTATTAATCAAGTAATTTGAGCTATTTTTGGTAGATTCAAACTGTGTAGCCCAGTTTGGTGTTACGCGCGTCTCTTAAACCTCGGAGTAAATCGTTTATTCGCTGTGCGATGCATGGTACGTGAAGTTCCCGACATGACCAAAAGGCCAAGCGCTCCAGTTGTGTAGTAAGTAGAGAACTAGGAGAAACCCGGACTCACTGTTTACCATGGAATTTTGTTCCCACCAGTGGTTCCATGGCTTCTTCGAAAGATCGCGACGCCGCATATTGTGCTCCCCTTCTGCGTGATTGCTCTATCATGCCGTTTCCATGTTAGTTAAGGCTACATGAAGTACTTATTCTCTGTGGTAAAGATTCCTTCGGCCTCGATTTGTCTTTTTTCATCGACACTTGTCACACCACAGGATACTTTTGAGTTTTTTTTCTTTTGAATCTATTCTCGATCCTACACTTTGTCCACCTTCACTGAGCTGTTTGACTATCGCATACGCCTCATGAAATCGGCAAAACCATCGACAAAACTAAGGTCTGAGAAGAACTTTGTATCATTGCGTCCAAATAGCGCGACTTCACCATCCAATGTGGCAATGCAATTTCAAAGGGCTGTAATGGCAATTGATCAGATTCCCTGCCTTGGACGAGTTCACCCTCAGCTCCACGAGCACTGATGTAGTAGAATCACTAAGCTCTTCAGAAATTCATTTCCTGTTTTAACACATGTTTTCAAAGTGGTATATGTCAAATTTAACTTTATTAATCCAATAAAAATCATTAGAATCCACACATCTGGACCTCTGAAACCGATAAGCTCGTTGAAGGCAGTTTCGGTCTCGGCAGGATTCCAGAAGTATTTTTTGCTGACAAATCTTTGAAGAGTCAAGAGAAGGTTACGACTTTCCGGTCGAGTGTAAGTTGCGATCATGTAATACACAACAAAGCCATAATCAAGGACGCTTCAAGTGAGACACGACGATCGGCGGCGGCGACTATGTCGTTGTAGATGTAGGTTTAAAAAGCCTCTATGACTAGCCTAACGAGTTGTTTTGATCCAGCTCCGCTGTAGCCTTTTGCTTTTCAAGATCTGATCGCCTTTTATCAATTATCTCACTGGCCAACGTCTTAGATGGAAGCGTCCAGTGTGCAAAATACTGAAGCTGATTTCCTTCTTTTTTTGGAGGGGGAGAGGATAGGACGTCGTTTTCACGTGCGCTCACCGGTCAGATGCGATCAGATAAACATTTGCCAACTTGTGATTAAATTAGTACTACTAGAACGGTGGTGATCCTTGGTGAATATTGGTTTACTCTAAGTTGGACCTCCAGACAAGAATGTCGAATTCTTTCTTAATAAGGAACACCTTGCAAAAAAGTAAGAATATGTAGTTACAACCACAACGTTGCTGAGATATTTGCAAAACTCTGGACCGCAGGTGTCTATGGTGAGGAACGAACGCACTTTTGTCCTTTCCGCGGAGTAACGCGTTCACCACCACACCATGCAGGTCCTTCGTTTCGCCTGTCTCTCAGCTATTTCTATATTGCTAAATTATAGTAGGCAGAAAACAAAAAGGTATAACAATATGTAGTTATATGCTGAAGCATCCATTGAGAACCGTATTACTTCGAAAAACTTCACAGCCGTAGAATAGAATCCCAATGTTTCACACCGATCGGAACAGTTTGGGGGTCGTAGCTTAAAAATTCTATGTTGCTACTGTCATTAATTAGGGATCAATTATATGACAGTGTGCTTACATGCACCATTCGATCTGGAAACCCATTGTTAATCTACAGCAACGTGTAAAGTTATTTTCTTGAATCGGAAAAACAATACAATCAAACAACGTAATATTAATATCAGGAATACTGAATTTCAGTCTTCGGCAGAGCAACTCTTAGCTTTTTCAGGACCTTCTCTGGACGATAAACGCTCTTCAAGTTGCGGAGAATCAGGAGCTTCAGACCACTAAATATTTTGGATAGTATGCTATCGAGAAGTCGAGGAAAAATAATCTATATTAACAAATTGTATGGAGCAGTGAAGCACATCATAATTTGCCACAATTTTCAAAATTACTGAGCACGGTAGAACAGTTTTCGCCTCAGATCATAAGGATTTAGTTTCAAACAAAAATTTCCAAAAAAAAGTAACCACTCTTTTTAAAGAAGAATCGTACCGGGTATCGAATGAACCCAATTCAATCCTCTATGTTAATCCCATAAAACTTCTCATTATTTTACCTCTTTTATGGCTTGTCGCTTCAACAGTTCTCTTTAGAAACCGAACTATGAGCCAATTTTTATTGGGAATTGCAATCTCCACTACAGCCACTATGTGCAATGTGCATAGGCCAATAGCGTCAAGACTTTTCAACATTTTATAATTCCAATGACCAAAACACCCTTTTCATTGTTGAGCCACAAACTGTCGCTGAAAAGCGATCGATTCCTATAAACTCAGTCTACCATCGTGAGTCGTTGGATGTCATATAAGCACTGGAGAGCGCCTGTAGCACGTGGCTAGCGGTGCCCTGAAATACGCATGTTGTTCTTCGTTCGAACCCGTGCCCCAGGCCCACCAAGCTCTCTGTCCTCCAGTGTCGGCAAATTGGTACCAGACTTGCCTGGAAGTATAGCAGAACTGAGATGATACATTGGTGGTCTCTCGAAATTGATTGCACAGTCCAGACGGAGTCGAATGCATGGCGCATCCCTCAGGGATTGACCAATGCCGAACCCTTTATCGTTATCCTTGATACCTGATCCAATGCATTTACCTGTACTAGCTATGGACTCCACCAAGACTTGACCATTTTCAGCTGTTTTATAGCACCGAAAAGGGTTTTATTTCGGATATGAGTAATCGGCGACTCAATCTGTATGTCGTCGTCGATTAGAGACAGCGCCATGTTGGAGAACCTATAAAAACGTGGTATCCTTATGAGGTGGAGTGTTGTCGGCGTGTCTAATGAGGTAGAACTGTCTAATCAAGGTCCTGAAAGGCTGGTTTCGTAGCATTTCTGATGGCTTCGGCCTTTTTGTTGCATAGCAATTGCTAAACATAGCAATTTAACCACATAGACCTTGCCCTCAAGGGTCTAACTCTTCGAGTACAACTCAGGGTAAACAGCGAACTGTTGTCTTCCAAGAGTGTGAAACAGATTTCTGTCGCCGCATAAGTTGCCCATCGGAACTTAGGCCCACTTTCCTCTACTTAGTACTGGAATACAAACACTCCTCTTTGTCTAATGTGGTAACCAGCTTCAAAAAAGAACAATATTAGAGGATTTCGTTGTGAGGTCAACGACGCAGCGACTGTAACGATATGAATATTACAGTCACCAATCAGTAGTTGTAAACCTTGATCTTAACTCCTAATTCTGAAAATTTCATTCGATCACAAATGTTCAGCGACAGTCACGAGACTGCTGACAATTTCTTCAACACTTCAGACTTCTCTATAGAGACCTTAATAGGTCACGATATTTAGTTCATCTTCGCTAAAGTCGATTACGACTCCAAAGAATCAGTGCTAATGGGGTCAAAGACGCCATATTTAAAGTGCGAAAACCGTTTCTTGAGCTACAGAGACCGTCGACGGATTTCTCTCCTCAGAATGCGCAAATATCTTCGGCATCTTTCGAAGAGTTTAGGCCCGAAATGCACAAGGACAGCGAAAGGTAACGGAAATGTTCGGTTTCTTTTAACACTTGGAATTCCACCTTCTTAAGAAAATCCATGTCCACAAAAAGAAGCAAACTTCGGAGAGATATCTTTTACGAAAGCAACCATTCAGTAGATAGTACTTAACACGAAAACGTTTGTATCGAATAAATGTTTTTTATAAACGCTAAGGACCTACGTAGCATCATAATAGCAAGCCTTCCTCTGATCCGAAAACAACTGGAAACCATCTGTGTACCATCTATTCCTTGGTACACATAGTAGGAAACTGTAGCTGTAGGGAATTTTCTAGTAAAAATGGGAGTATAACTTCAACGATGCTGAGATATTTGCAAAACTCCCGACAGCAGGTGTATGCGGTGGGGAACGAACGCGCTGTTGTCTCTTCGGAGAGTACCACGTTCACCACCACACCACGCGGGTCCTTCGTTTCGCCTGTCTCTCAGCTAGTTCTATCGATCTTTTGTCATCAGCAATCACCCGTCAGCGGGATTGATCTGTGGGGGGCAAATCGGCAATGAACCCAGTTGAGCTGAGGCCGCAGTTTTCGATCGATAGAACTAGCTGAGAGACAGGCGAAACGAAGGACCCGCGTGGTGTGGTGGTTAACGTGCTACTCCCCGGAAGAGACAATAGCGCGTTCGTTCCCCACCGCATACACCTGCGGTCGGGAGTTTTGCAAATATCTCAGCATCATTGAAGTTATATTTCGCAATGTATACCTTGCCGTTAAAAAGAGTAGGCAGTAAATAATAAGTTAAAAAATGGGAGTTTCTAGAGAATTTGCGACGTACTAATGGAGGTGGTCCAACTATCTAATCAAATTTGACTCGCATACGCTTTGTAAAACACTGAAATGGATGAAACTTCACCTGCATAACTCCAAATGTGCTAAGCCGAATTCGGTGATCCTGCGACATCCATCGATCTCAAGAGTATTCAAGTACAATCCGACCGCCTTTCCCATATGCTCTAATCCATAGTCGTGTAAATTGTCGCAGAAACGGAATCTAACTTCCTTTATTCCTATTAAACCTTCTAAAATAAAACCACTATGTAAAAAAGTGAAAATCATCAGAGTAACAACAAATCAAAAGACACTAACCAAAGTGGCGACAGCCGTAACCGGTAATGGAGGCATCAATGGCATGAATATGCGTGAGCTTCACGTCGTCCTCAGGCACCCTTGGATCCAGTTCAGCAGTCCTCTTGATCAGCGCATCATAATCATTAAACATGTCATCGATTTTGTCGAACCAAAAACGAAAGCATGTATGGAGACACAGGAAAGGGAGGGAAGGTTCTCATAGAATTTTGTTCACCATTCACTTTTTCCCGCGTTTAAACCGGCTTGCGTCCAGCTGGAATACCTTCTGGTACATTCTGTACCAACGGCACAGAGGTACACAAAGTCAAAGAAGAAAGTAACATCGAATCAAACTGAACAATGAATCACACTGGCCCACATGTACCTGCTCTCCATTACCTAGACGACCGCGCATGTTTGAAGAATCATCCCACTCAGCGAGCTGTAGATCTAACCGAATTCAAGCATACCCCTACTGAAAAAATGGGCCTCCTTCATGCTATCATAGACCAGCAACTTAACCCGATGGTGTGGCTATGTGGACATGTGGGCCTTTCTGTTCAATATGGCGTCTATTTAAAAGTTTGATCTTCATTAATACTTTACCCTTTTTTCCACCGAATAATAAAAACATTCTAATACAAAATACGTCTAGGCTCTGAGGAAGGCGAAGTCGCCGAAACGTCAGCCATCGACCAACAACATCAACAACAACGACAACGACAACGAAGATCTGTACCAACCTCGCATCAGCTTAAGAAGATCAGTTTATAAGATCATATAAATAAATATATCAACTTTTTAACTATCCCCCATTTCACAAAACGACTAAGCACAAACGATGTATGCGAATCATTTGTGAACCTCTGCTGCATCACCCGCACCAAAAAGATTTTATGAAAGAGACTGTGTGTGCAGAAAAAAGCTGCGTCTCCTACGAGAATAACACGCTCAATGTCTAATAGTTTCCAGAACCGTCAACATCCACAAATCAAGCCATATGATCGTAAGATGACGCCGACTACCCAGGATTTAAAGGACATGATTCTCTATACTATCTCTAGCAACAAAGATAAATATATGGGTGGTTAAAGTTTCACTCCCGATAAAGAAAACAAAAGATGTGACCGGAAATGAAAAGTAATATAAACGTACTTGACTGCACCACCACAACGAACAATCCATTCCGCAGCGGCTCGGTCGGGACCAACCTCCTTGATACGTTGAATATCATAACTAAAGTTATGAATATTGAACCAGGAGCAATGTGATCCTAACGGACCTCTCGAGGTTCTCATGTAATAGGGCGCGTGTAGCCCAGTGGTCGGAGACGCCCTGCAATACGCATGGGATCGATCCCAGCGTCCTAGGCTCACCAAGCCTTCCAACCCTCCAGGGTCGGCAAAATGGTACCACACTTGTTTAGGAGTATAACAGCACTGGCTCTATACATCAGTAGGCCACCGCGAGTTATTGTAATGGCCAGATATGCATTCAATCACCTCCAACGGGACCTGATTAAGTC
The DNA here is from genome assembly GCA_900624975.1 of Angiostrongylus costaricensis. Taxonomy (NCBI): domain Eukaryota; kingdom Metazoa; phylum Nematoda; class Chromadorea; order Rhabditida; family Metastrongylidae; genus Angiostrongylus; species Angiostrongylus costaricensis. Next base: position 81,003 of record UYYA01003942.1, read on the forward strand.
AAATGCGCGGCGCACCTCTGAGGGATTGGTCAACGCCGAGAGCTTTATTCTATACCGTTTATCATGCAATAAATGGAAAAGAGTAAAGGATCAGTCGTCTGATACTGAACAATCACTTTGGAATGTGCTATGCATTGGACTACACTGAGAACTGTAGAAATGACTGAATGCGTATTAGTCTTACACAGTAAATTCCGGGACCCTACCGATGTATCAGACCAGCATTTCTATACGCCTGAACAAATCCGCTTCCAGTTTTCTGACGACAGAGGCATAGAAAACTTGGTTTGCCTGGGGTGCGAGTACTAAGGATAGGTATACTGCAAGTCACTTTCAACCACTACGCTACACGAATCCCATTATATTAATTATCTAAATCTGGTCATTTAATAGCTTTGCAATGATACGACGTCTCTTGGAGCCCTTTGCAAGAAGACATCTAGACTTTGAAATATGTAGGAAACTTTTTCTTGGACGAGTTCATTGACCTGATTGCGTCCGAGTAGCAATTGTTATCACATCTATCGCCATAATGAGTCATAGTTATCTCACAGAACAGGCGGGAATGGAGAATGTAAAAATAGACAGAGAAATAAACAATCTACAGTACACTTCCAAATGCTGACGACAATGTTGCTATGGTGGATGAAAGAATTAGGAAGGATAGAGCTCTCGGCGTTGATGAATCCCTGGAGGATGCACCATGCATTCGACTTCACTTAACATCGTTGAAGGTAAATGAACGCATATCTGCGCTTTACAATGATTCGAGGTGGCCTACCGATTTATCCACTCAATGCTGCTAGCCTCCGAGACAAGTCTGCTACCATTTCGCCGATCCCCGATCGATGGAAGGTTTGATGGGCACGGGGCGCGGGATCAATCCCGTGTGTGCTGTAGGGTCTCTCTGATTAATGCGTTCCACACGTCCCAAATAGTAGTGTTCATACCATTTATAGCTCTTGAGCCATAGAGCAGAACCTGTTTTATAAATCTCTCATACCTTCATCTCCATAATTCTCTCAGATATAAAAAATCACCGTCTATTATAGATAAAAACTAGGTATCGTCTCATGTAGTGGTTAAACAAGACTATGTGACTTCGCCAATTTGAAGAAAGAATAGAAAGAATTTGCTTTTTGTGTATGCTTACGTGTGGGATGACGCATTACATAAGGAAATAGTAGTTACTAATAAAAAGTTTCTTCTTGGAATAAGTCCTGTACTCTTCACAACACAACAGGGCGCATGTGGCACAGTGGTCTTGGCGCCCTGCAACACACACGCGGAATCGGCCCTGCACCCAGGCCCACCAAGCCTTCCATTCCTCCGAGATTGGCGAATTGGTACCAGATTGTCTGGGAGGATAGTTGCACTGGCTCGATATATCGTTAGGCTACTGCGAGTCATTGTAAAGGTCAGATATGCATTCAGTCACCTCTAAACGATGCTTAATGAAGTCGAATGCATGGCGCATCCCTTAGGGATTGATCAACGCCGAGAGCTTTATTCTTTATCCTTTTACTCTTCACAATAGGTAGTCGTAGGAACTTGTGGAGAACTTCTCTCGGATAACTGATACAAATTTATCACACTCCGAAGTTGATCCAGTACAGGAGTAGTGATTTGATGCAGTGATTAGTGATGCAGTCCATCAGAAAGCAAGGTGCTCGTTTGAGCCCTCTCTAGCACTCTCCGCTAATCCATATGGGAACGCCTTAGCTCGGCTACTTCCAGAATTTCAAGGAGAATAAACCAGCATCCTACAACATTCCTTAAAATCCGATATTTCGAAGGCTTTATGAACGATGAATGTGAGGAGAATAAGTCGAATGCAAGAAGTGCTGGGATTCGCACAGTAGATGTGATGACGGCTTATGCAGAGTAAAAAAATAGAAACCCATTATTTATTGGTCTTTGCCAAAAAAGATCCAAATTTGCTTACTCCATCACGATGAATTTCTAACTTTTTCACTTACAAATCGCTCTCTGCTCCCACTGTCCTCATCGGATCGATCAATCCCTGAGGGGATGCACAACGCATACGACTTCATCAAGCATCATTAGAGATGGCTGAATGCATATATGGTCTTTACGAACGACTCGCGCTCACCTATCGATGTATCAAGCCAGTACTGCTATCCTCCTAGACAAGTCTGGTTCTAAACTGCCAACCGTATGGAAACGAAAAACTTCGTAAAACCGGAGCACGGGATCGAACCTACGCGTATTGCAGGGCACCTCTAAGCATTGCGTTACACGCTCCTACAAACTGAACTATAAAATGAAAGAATGCAGCAAAGACGAAGGATAGTTCGATGGGAGAAAAGGATGGGGTTGCTACTAACGTGAATTACTACAAACTCGGAGTTGAAAAATTAAACTCAGAAAGATGAAATCAGTCAGATGGACTCATACGTCGAACACCAAAAAGTTTGTCGTCGCAGAACGGAGAAATACTTTACCATCCTCACATCTTAACATACTACTATATGTTGGAGACGAGATCTACCCACCTTGTCCTTCAAATGTTAGTTATTTCAGTAAGAATGAGGAAGTGAGCCCCAAATCAATAGTAGGAATACTGTTATTTCAATTAAAGAAAAAAAGGAACACTCCACAAGAAGTATTTTAGATCAAATGCAGTCACAAAATGACTACATTGTGATTTCGACTGCAGCTTCAGCTTAACTGGGTTCAATGCCGATTTGTACAACCCAAATGAATCTCTCTAACGGGTGAGTACTGATGGTGCTCATAGAAAGAAAGCTAGCTGAGAGACGGGCGAAAAGAAGAACCCTCAGTGTGCAGGTTAGTACGTGAACCTCCGGAATGGATAATGGCGTGTTCGAACCCAACCGTAGACACCTGGTCCGGAGTTTTGCAAATATCTCAGCATCATTGTGAAATCAAATAAGTGATGAATTTAAACACTGAAGATTTTCAGGATTCAAGGTGAGAAGAAACCTGGACGATGAGTTCCACCAAATTTTCTGGGTGATGTTCAGGCCGTTTTATTGAGTATATACAACAAAATTAGCACCATTCGAAACAACTCACTAGTTGAATCCATCAAGTAACCAGCGTAAGCCTGGTATGTTGTGCTTTCCCAATGCCGAAATAAACCGATTCATCGACACCTGGGAGATCTCGACTCATCTTTACCACCAAAAATTCATCTATTTATTTTAATTAAATCCGAACGAACACTATTCACTGAGAGCTTCTGCACTACAGATCATCAAGGAAAGGCTATGAAGTCATCTTTATGCAAAACAAAGTATGAACACAGCGGCTACGTCAAAAAATATGCAGGCAGTACAAGTAGTACATTCGAGTGGATTGGATAGTTATGACAAAGGTACTGAAACAGAGGCGTACTTATCTAATACTTTGGCACAAAATATTACACAAAAGGAAACCTTGGGCATATTTACAGACACTCGTAAATGATCAGAGAAACACCGTTTCCTAGTCCAGATAGGGCTTCGGTGACCATTCTTTGGGATGAGCAGTGTATCGTGCTACTTGTCTTCTAGGATCGAAACTAAACAAAATTATGATTGACAGACTTATAGTAACGCAGGTTAATTTTAAAATAAAAGTTCATGACCCTCTGAAGGCTAAGTTTATGGAGTTTACATGGACACTAACTGTAATGGTAAAATTCATATAACGAAGCATTCAACATATATAAGGTCGAGCATATAGACTTGTTGATGTTCTCAAGTTAGACCTCTCGAAATCATTCCTGCTGACAAGGAAATCCTCTTAGTCATTCCATGCATTCGCAACAAGGCCTGATTTCCGTTTACGTCTTAGCGTCCTAGCTCTAGGCCTAATATTCCGTCGTGCACATTATTAATAATGGCATGACTTGGTCAAAAATGCCCCAAAACAAAGATGTCTTAGCCCATTTCATTTGTCAGCAATAGAAAGAAATCGACGAAAATGTGGGAATGAGAAAACTGGTTCCAATAACTGTTCTTGTCAAAAGTATAGTAAAAAAGGACGAAGCTATCGGTGTTGATTAGTCCCTGAGGGATGCTAAATGCGCCATGCATTTGACTTCATTAAGGACCGTTGGAAGTGATTGAATGCACATCTGGCCTTTACTCACGATGGCCTACCGATGTATCGAGCCAGTGCTGCTATTAACCCAGACAAGTCCGGTACCAATTTGCCGACCCCATAGGAATAGAAGGCTTAGTGAGTCTTGGGTGTGCGGATCGATCCTACGTGTATTGCAGGGCACCTCCAACCCCTGCGCTACACGTGCCAATAGTATGAAAAATAATGAAGTATGAAAAGTGTAGAGAGAAAGTGGGCGTGAAAAAAAGAACCAATAGAAGTAAGAGTCGTATGTAACTCATATACTCTTAAATTAGTAAAAAAGTAGTTTATGTCATCAAAAACGTCCCCACATGCTCACCTTGCCAAATCCTGTCTTAGCATATATTCGCGCACTTTCCAACGAAGCGCTAGCCGCTTCTGTTCGCCCGGAGCAGGTCTACGAGCCCATTCTTCTCTAAAGAATCGCATTCGTAAGTATATGTATAATATGTGTAGAGTTGTATTAAGTCGAACTATGATGTTGACTTATTCGAAGCCTCGTAACTTCAAATTTTTCCATATAGTATCAACACAACTTTGAAGATTTAAAACCACATATTGAAGTCTTAATTCACTCGAAATTATGTAATTTTGGCGCTGTCGACTACCCATATTATAATAGTAAAAGATTCCTAAATCCTATAGTTCAATGCGCAAAGTCGGTCTTCATGAACAAACTCGCTCAAAAAAGTTTCTCTTATAAATTATTAAGCGCAGAGAACACATTATTTGGTGCATTCCCTGGTTCAACGATCTAAGTTTGGTAAGATGTCAATTTTTTCTAACATGATCCTGCCTTCACGTCTACTGTGCGGATTCCATTCGATCCCATCTCACGATTCGTTTCCTCGCATCCATCATCCACGAAAGTCTTCCAACTTTTGCGTGTGGGTTCGACTGCTGCTTGATGATTTAGTCATGAATGCTGGTCGAGTCGACTATCCCTCGTCTCAGTGGATAAGCCGTACTAGAGTGCTTCCACGTGGAGTGGAAGGAATTAACTAAGAGCGAAATCTGTTAATAATTTCCTAACCCCAGAGTGATGACAGACCCGCTGAGTGGTGGGAGTCTAACTAACACCGTCTTCGTAATGATCGCCATCACGACCAGTGCGTCAGCTTCCGCCTATATGCTATCACGTAGATATAAAAATGTGGTAAAAGCGTTTTGTTGATCAAAGGACCACCGAAAACAAAAATGTAGTGAATGGTATCGACCATTTCAACTGTCAACGTGCGCTTGTACACAATGCGCATCGTTTGTTATGTGGTTAAAAGCTGGAACGGCTTGTAAATTTGAAAAAACGATTGAGCAACTTAGCACTGATCAACGCACGGTTATCTTCAAACATCAGCCATTTTCTCCCACTCGTTTGTTCCAGTATATCAGCTTTTCCTGCTTCTTCAAATTCGTCTCCGCTATGCTTTTGTATCCTATGCGCGTAATATCCTTGCACAGGAGTCTAAAACACCAGCGCGAAAACTTCTTGAGGCTTCCTCGATAAATGCCAAAACTCTACAACGAATAGCAGGGATAAATGCCAAAAACCCTACAATGAATAGCCGTATGTTCGCATCGATTTCTGATGTGGGATGGTGCAATCATCAACCATATGCGACTATAATCAACTGTTCTAAACTTCCCCATTGGAAGTCACGTAACAAGCGGTGAGGTTTTCGAGAAGCTGTTGATCATTTAATTACTATAGAGTTTTTCGACTTTCTGGAAGTGTTATTGAAGCGTTTGTCCTAGTAGATTGTATATTAGCATACCCTTCCAGACTCTGAAGAAGGCGATACTGGTCAAACGTCAGCTACTGTTATATTGTATTGTTTCTCTATGGAAATAAATGTATGCTGTTTAAAAACCTCGCGACTGCTGAACAAGAAAACGACGCATTCATATTCCAATGCTGAGGTTAATAGAAAGTCGATCCTGGAAACTATTACTCTCAAGTCTTGAAGAGCCAGAGAGCAGATCTTGTTGCTCATCAGTATAATGCTTGATGTCTCTGCTCCGATAGATCACAAGGAACCGTGTAATCATGCACTACCTACATTGCGCATGACGAAAATAAAATAAAATAAAAAGGTCAGGCGCAACGCGCTCAGAGTGCAAAAATAATGGCCGCTTTCAGTTTTGAATCAACACATCTCTCAAAGTCGGTCAGTTCAGAGTAACCTTTTATTGAATGCAACTGGAAATTTTAGATTCTGCAAATTTTTTTCCACTTGATAATACCTTTTTAGTCTTATCAAGATGGATGACATTTTTTCGCCGAAGCAAGTGTTTCGTAAGGTAAAGCAGTTGAGCAGGCGGTATTTTATCCATTTTCCTTATATTTTACATCCTACATGACCCGTCACCACATCTTCTGTGCGAGCACTTCAGCAACCGACACCCACAAACGTCTTCGAACATTTTGCGTGTTATTTCAGCTACTGCTTGAGGACTTCGTCTTTTTTATGAATGTCGTAGAGTGCTGGTCGAGCCAAACCTCCTTGCAGTCTTGAAGAGAGCCGGGCTAAGACGTTTCCATGTGGACAGGAGGGTACTGTTGGGGAGGAGATAGAACTAGCGCCTTTTGCTTTCTGATCGACAAAATCACTAACCACTTAGCTATCTTCGCCCCATTTTGTCGATTAGTACATAATAATATTTCGAAAAGCGTTATTCATATTCATGGCTGTCGTAATTTCGTTTGGAAATTTAAAAATCTGAATTTCACCTAAATCTCTCCTAAAAATCTTAGTTCTAGATAAATCTAAAGATTAGAAAACAGCTTTAATGAACCATACTATCTTTAGTGTATAAAACAAAATCTCTTTTATAGCCCGACATACTTGCAACTCGTAATGTTTCTCAGTTATGAGAAAATTGTCATCTCATCAGGCTGCAAAAAACCAGCTTCGGTCTCTAAGTGCTAACGAGCTACTGACAGTGGAAACAAATCCGCGTAGACACTTCTACACAAATAGAGTACTATGTTTGGTAATCGCAACCTAACCAAACTATTCTTTGTGCGACCCAGATGGTGTAGTGGTGAAGTGCGCTGCTCCCCGGTAAGGACAACAGCGCGTGTTCGTTCCCCACTGCATACACCTGTGGCCCGGAGTTTTGCAAATATCTCAGCATTTCATACGAGTTGTATTTTTTGTGCGTTCTCAAATTTTTCAAATAGGCGCAACTTAAGGTCATTTCAAAAATTTAGAAAAAGAAGTAATAAACACACCGTATAGAATGGGCAGTTATCTGAATAAGCCCACTAACTCTGTACTAAGATTTTAATTCTGACGCTTATTCCACCTCGGCACAGAGAATCAAGGTCTGATTTACTGACAAGCTTACATGAGGTATTATTTGTATATCCTTACTATGGCTAACGTTTCACCATTTTGCCTTCTTTAGAGCCGCAGTGATTCGAGTCGATTGTTCACAACAGCTGCTTCTTTTTGCGATATTCGTCGTACAAGTTAGCAACCGACCAAGGGCCGTCCTGTATGCTCAAGAAGTTCCGTTTCCAATCAACGGGTCGCTTTAGTGCAGCTACAACTCCGTTCAAAAGGATCGTACTCGGTGGTACTGCTTCATACCTGAGGTGCTCCACTCTATTCCATTCTACTCGACGAAACAAAGACGAAGACCCACATTGCAGAAAAAAAGAACTGCCACGGACATTCGACTCGCATCATTGTGGCTTTGAAGGCCAAGCCGCCGAAAGGTTATCCATAATAAAGATTTGTAACAAACCTGTGCAAACTAATCAATAGACCAGAATATTACTATTAAACCACATCTAGCTTAAAACATAAGAGGAAAGCGAAACTACCCTAGGGAAAATCCTCATGGACTTTGTCAGTTGGTGTGACGACTGCAAGGATAAACAGTACCAAGATCATTTCAGGTCTAGTTCTGGTGATTGTAGTTTGCAGTAGTAGTGAGTGGAATCCGCATACAGACTCATTAGTACATAAAGACAGACGGGAATGGACTTTCACTCACAGATGGAACGACGTAATAGCCGATTTGAGTAGATATCCGTTCATCTTTTTCGTGACCGTTTATTTTGTCGTATAAAGGTTTCTGTTCTGGACATCGGATCTACAAACCTATTCTATAAAACTAACAACTCTCAAAAACTGCTTTTAGAAGAGTTCAAATGACGTTTCTATTGCACTCTTCGCAGTTCAATTAAGTAATTTGAACTTTCAGCACTGAACAAACAGATCCCAGCTCACATTGAACCGAACGCATTGAAACCAGAACTACTAAGGTTTGCAGGTCTTTACAAACAACAGGTGCCCTTTCTTACACTAAAGATTGAAATTTCTATTTCTTAGAACTCATAAAACATAACTATTCCGCCGAAGTTCTTGTTGTTAACGATGACGCTGGTAAACAAGAGGAATTTTGTCTAACACGACATTATAGCGCTCCAAGACATTAAAGTTTTGAAGGCTTTTTCCAACTTGTGCGGATTTCAATTCAAAACAAAACATGAAATTAAAGGAAGACTTTAGGAAGGTTATAGATAACTACACTGTGATGAGGCGCATGGATCAGAGGCACCCTGTAATACATACGGATCGATTTTCGTGCCCTATGTTCACCAGTCCTCTCATCCTTCCGGAGTCGGCAAATTGGTACCAGACCTGTCTGGGAGGACATCAGCACTGGCTTGATACATCGCAAGGCCACCGTGAGTCATTGCAAAGGTCAGATATGCATTCAATCACCTCCAATGATGCAAAGTTAAGTCGAAGGCGTGCATGGCACTTCCTTTAGAGATTGACCAACACCGAAAGCTTTATCCCTTTTATAGCAGGATAGAGTTTTTATAAAAACAGCAAGCTCCCAACTCCATTAGTTAGCGAAAAATTGCCGAGAGTTGTCGAAAAACTAGTGTCGCCTGCTGTGTGTCAAGCACACGAAAAGAAATTTTGATTAATAATTGTCAGCTATTGCATTTCCAGTCACCATGATGGATCACGGTTATCTTGTGTAACTGACGTAGATTTCAAAAAGATCGATATATAATTCATATTTGTTCATATATGAAACCGAATACCCCGTGCTGAAATTAGCGCAGTTGCATGTGGTTTCAAAAGTGCGGCGAATACATAAAAAGGCTTAGACAATAGGAAGCGAGCGAAGAATACCAAGAATACAAACAAAGCATACAGATAAACCGAACTATATGGAGCAAACCACAACAAAAAGTGCGGAACCAAAGGTCTGCTTGGCAATGCATAGTGACCGGTGTGACTTGATATCCACTCACAGCGAGTGCACCGAGAAAATACACGCCAAATGGATGCGTAAGTTAAACGGATCTAGGCGCCGATCCTTATGTGTTAATATCGTCATGGGCGCGAGAAGAGCGTACAATTTACGCATCGCACCCGCATTTGACACCTATCCGAGTGAAACAAACATTCTATACCTTCAGTGATGGCAAAATGGTTTAAAATATTCCTGTAAAATGCTTCCTGGTTACTTCTGATCCGCATAAAGTGGCAAATGTCTGAGGCGAAGACCTAGGGTTGAATCAGGACAACTACTTTAAGATTCCAAAGGAAATCAACTCGATCAACATCTAATGACATTCACGTAGAAGACTCATGTGGTAGCCTAATCCATGTAAGATCCAAAGACTTTTGTGGAAAACGGATGCGAGACAGAAAACTGAGTAAAAGAAGTGCTAGGATCTGCATACAGTAACCTAGACTGACATAATGGTGATAACAAAAAAAAATCCACCATACCGATATAGCTCAAATTTCTTCACCGGGTCGTGCTTGTAGAACAGCTGACCGGGAACAATCTGATCAACACGACGAAGACCTGAACATGAAAACAAGATATGAACCCGTTTCACAAAAGAAAAAAAAAGAAGAAACAACTTGGATCGGGATGAGTAAACTCCTCAGGAGATCCTCTTGGTACTCCCTCATTCGATTCCTTCAATCTTGTGTATGGCATAAAAAATTTTGGACAAAGATGGTGTTGGCCAAAAGCATGATGGTATGTATCGCCACCTTGATTCTCTTAAAGTACTGAAGATGAATCCAAGCCAAGCATAACTACCGAAACATCAATCCTACCTTTATCGTCATTTCCATCTTTCCCATAGAATTTTGAAGCACCATTAGCTCTACAGCTTTTTCTATCAGTTCTTGCGCATCCGACCGATGACAACTTCATTTGCTAAAAACGGTATAACAAGATATTGACGAAGTGATAATATATCCTTAATAGCCACAAAAGGATAAAAAGGACAAAAAGAAAAAAGCTCTCGGCGTTGACCACTCCCTGAGAGATGCGCCATGCGTTCGATCTTATCAAGCATCGTTTGGATGTGATTGAATACAATGGCCTCTGGCCTTTACAATGACTCGCGGTGGCCTACCGATGCATCGAGCCAATGCTGCTGTCCTCCCAAACAAGTCTGGTACCAATTTGCCGACCCGGAAGGATTAAAGCCTTGAAGGGCTAGGGGTGCTGAGATCTATCCCATGTGCGTGTTGCAGGGCGCCTCTGACTACTGTGCCACACGCGCCCTTACCAACCATATTCAAACAAATACTGTCAGTCTCCTTACCAAGTCTTCAACAGTCGCCATTGTCCGGTAAACACTATTTAAACATCGCCAAGCGTCGTTAAGTAGAAAGTAAGCGGCTGGGTTGTGACGTTTCTTAAATAAGAAGGAAACAAACAAGCAATGACAACTGAAAACTAGTTTTACAATTACTAAAACTAAGAACGATTTGGGCTTCCCAGATCAATCCCGTTGACGGCTGATTGCTGATGGCACTGGTCGATAGAAAAGTAGCTGAGAGCGAAACGCGAAAGGTGAAACAAAAAACTCGGATGGTGTGGTGGTGTACGCGTTAGCTCCCGGAAAGGGTAATAGCACGCTTGTTCCCCACCGCAGATAATTGCGGTCCGGCGTTTTGCAAATATCTTAGCATCAATGTGGTTGTATCACACATAATACCTGCCGTGGAAAATTGTAATACGATGTAGATAAGAAACTAACATTGAAAACTGAGTATGCCATACCATCAGTTCATTCTCTTCGGATGATGGGACGTCCAGTGGGACCTCCTTAGTTTGACAAGCACTGCGACAATTTGACCTTAGCGAGCGCTTACCTTAACTGTAAAGTGTGGTACGAAGGCACAAAACAAATAACGAAAATTTTTGACGAACAAAGTCGATGAATAGGAGATGAAATGTTGTCCCAAGGGTTGTTATCGCTTCTGTCGGTCGTGGGAATCGAGTCTGACAAACTGAGACTTCCGAAGAGAGATGAGTCCAGGTGCCCGCCATCGCTCTCCAGAACTGGTTCGGCTACTATTTCGTCGATTACTGGAAGACGATTGTTCTTAAATTACAACTTGTGACGTCACCCAATTAACAACTCTACTTACAACTTTTAATGCATAAGGAAATACTTAGCACTACTATTACCACTATTGGTTAGCAAAGGGCATAAAAATATTTCAAAACTGACTTTCCTTTAACCTTGCTATGACTAATCAATATTTATTCTCTAGTTGCTAAGCATGTACGATGTTGACATATTGTCGTTATTCAGCTAACGTTTCGGCGGATTCGTCTTCATCAGAGCCGATGGTCCGAGCTGGTCCGGGTTTATCAGAGAAAAAAGACCACTACTACTTTCATAAAGAAGGCTCACCCACTTTGTCATTGCAAAGGAACAAGGTATAAAAGGGAAGAAACTAGAGCTACCTTAGGAAAGGTAAAGTAAGTCGACTGTTTGCTACGAGATTTAGAAAATGCGAAAATTACTTACGAATCGTAGCTCTATAAAGTGTTAAGGTTTGCTTGAAAGTCAACGGCGCCTTAATAAGACCCTAAAGTTCTCCATAACAGGTTGATGTCTTGCTGAACCAAAAAACGAAGAATTTCCACCCCGACCACTGAGGTTGATGAGCTAAAAAGCACTGTCGACTAACCTCTTTTCAGAACACCGACGTTCTCCGAAGTAATTGGCAGACCAATGTCCTCGCAAACACGAAGAAGTTCTTCTTCTGTGTACTCATCTCCCGAACTAAGTACGCTCATTTTCATAAACTAGTCAGATGCCCGCACCTCCGACCTCTCTCACGTCAACAACGTGGCCCACGGTGAATGTGGGCGTCGCACTGCGTGTCGTACGTGTTGACGCCGTCCTCCTTTCAACCTTTTGAATTTGCCGCCATCGTTTCGTACCGATTTAGGTGGGAAGGATTCTGACTTTGAATTGCGAATTTTATCCAATGCAATGCTGTCGTGTTCAGGCCGGCGTTCTGTAATCTTGTTATGTAATGAGTCTGTTGGGTTCTAGCAGCAATGCTGGCACATCGTCCTCCCGAAACGAGGATTTCGTTGAGAAGTCCGCGAATTACTCGTCCACTCAGCCTTCTTCTGCTAAGAGTGGCAGTGTTCTACCCAATGGTCAGCATCATGTAAATGACGAATCGAAGGAGTCAACTGGTATGTCTTTTACTGTAGTACGTGAAGCATGGTCTTTAACTGGTTGTACATCTCAGAGTGAACATTATGATGGTCCCAGAATGGATGTCTTTTTGCGTTGAGTTGATGACAGAATAAAGATGATCATTAAGTAGTAGCTTAAGGAAACTGTTATCTGTTTATAAGAGTGTTGGGTAAAGTTTCGATATGCCATTGGCCCGAGCCGTTAGCCAAAAGCATTGAAATTGGCTCAAAGGATTTCTTAAACAGATTTTTATTACGCTTTTTTCTTACCTTAGTATTTGGTTTTCATATAGATGTCTAAGGCTGATCTGAATGTCAGTATTTTTATGGAAAGTTACTGGGAAAACAAGCTTTGATATTGTCCCGAACGGTTTCTGGAACAGTTCTGTGTTACCTTTTTTTTCCTTTAGTCTTTGGTCTTCATTGGAAGGAGTTTGAGGGAATCATGTTCAAGGTCCTTATGTGATAACCTTCTTCTGCCAAGGATGCGAATGTTCTGCCCAATGGTGACACTAGTTTTCTCATCAAACTTTTAGACAATAAAGCGACCTATTCTTTTTTTTATAGCAAGAGACTTTTCCTACCTGGTAGGCGCTATTATATGCATTGTAGTGTGAAGGGTGACCCCGTACGATTTGCTGATACTCAGTGGTTCGTGAAACGAAGTAGGCCCATGTCCGAAGCCCCAAATATCCCAAGTGGAAGACCCAAATGAGATCGAAGTACTGTAAAGTGTTATAAGGGTATGAGGTTAAAGCATTATTGCAGTATAAGGTAGAAATGATTATCGATTGAAGTCAAGAATTTGTGCACTAACTAAAGATTTGAGGAAAAAAATCTTTGCTACTAGATCTCTTCGATTAGGTGTTTCGTATGACGTTTTACTTCCTACCTTTAACATTCTTCTATGCCAAGTCGAGTATATTTTCACTTTGCTTATTTTTAATCACTGATTGATTAGTTATGTGTAAGTAGCGTAACGCTGAGAACTATAACGCCCCCGGAAAGAGCAATGGCGCGGGTTCGATCCCCTACCGCAGACACCTGCGGCCCGAAGTTTTGCACAAGCACCATTGTGGTTGCATTTCACATCATATCCTGCCATGAAAAAAGAATACGCAGTAGGTAGAAAGTTATGAGTATTAGAATTACTTTTCCCTTATCCTTCTTCACGTGGCTAGACGGATTTGTTACAAAGTAGATCTTTTCTTCCCTACCTTACTTTACGAAATGGTAATTTGAAGTATGCGGTGCTAACTTATGTCGTATATATGAAGAAGTTGAGCGGTTTGTAAGCCTTCCCAATCATTAACAACATTCTTTCAAGGAGTTTCTGAAGAATACGATGGAGAGGTCGACGATGGTATCGACCAACCACAGATGGGAACACGTGCGGACAAATCGTTAGGTCTTTTGACACAACGATTTATACGTTTGTTAGAAGCTTCAGAAGGAGGTATTTGTGATTTAAATCAGGTATATATGGATAAATCATATATTCTGTCTTAGGATATTGGGTTTTTTTTTCTTGCCGATTGAGTAATAATGGAGTTTCAGGCAGCGGAGGCTTTAAATGTCCGTCAGAAGCGTCGAATTTATGACATAACGAATGTTTTGGAAGGGATTGGGCTTATTGAGAAGAAGTCGAAGAATATCATACAGTGGAAGTGAGTAATTTGTTCTTATTATTCGGTCCTCATGACTGGATTAGAAATTATTTGTTGTAGAGCTGGTGATTTGCTAAAAGTTGACGAGAAAGAAGACGAACCCATGTTGATTTCTTATCTTGAAAATTTGAAGGCAGAGTTGGCTCAACTGCGCGATGAGGAGACTGTCTATGATGAACACACTAAGTGGCTACAGCAGGTGCTATGTTTCTCCGTATTTTTGTCTAACGCGATTAGAAAAATGGGGAAGACTATGTTATGTTTGCTCTACTATCTCTCAATTCCTCTCACAAATCATCATAATCGTTAGGAAATGCGCCTCATTATTTATAAGTGGCCACTTTTTTTTATTTACTGCGTATTATTTCTTTATGGCAGGGTATGATGTGAAATACAACAACAATGATGCTGAGATATTTGCAAAACTCCGAATCGCCACTGTCTGCGGTGGAGATTGAACTGGCTATTACCCTTTCTGGACACTAACGTGTTCACCACCACACCATAAAAGTCCTTTGTTTTGCTTTTTTCTCAGTATATTGTGGTTTATAAGTGTTTTAGGAAGATTTCCTTCTTAAAGCGTTTCAGTTCTGATAGGTTTCCAACTTACAGAAGAGTACATGATTTTAGATTGACTTTTATTAAATCATTGAAGCCATGGCACTAGTAGGTAGGAAATTAGCTGAGAGACAGGCAAAACGGAGGACCCGCATGTTGCCGTGGCGAACGTGTTAGCCACCGGAAAAGGTAATAGCGCGTTTGTTCCCTAGTGCAGACTGCGACCAGGAGTTTTGCAAGTATCTCAGCATTGTTATAACTGACCTATGTGACTTCTTAACGAAATGTTCCTGCAGATTAGTGGTTGGGGTGCCACTCTCATTGTTAGATTTTAAACTAGGTAGTATGATCTTTTCACCACCAAAGATTTTGTATGCATCCGTTTATTTAGTCACTGGTTACTCGAGGTGTCAAAAACTTTTTATTAATCGAAATTGGTTGAAATTTTGATAGTGTCTTTAGTCATCATTGTTTTACTAGGACCTTGTTAGTTTAAGTAACAGTTTGGCTAAGTGTTGTCATATTCGGATGTTATTAGTGTAAATAATAGGACTTTTCAGAGCTTGCGTAACATTTGTGAATCGTCGAAGAACCAACGATATGCATACATTTCCCAGTCGGATCTTCAGAAAGTCTTCCCGTTTTCAAATACCTTTGCTGTACAGGCTCCACCCGGAACAAATGTTGAAGTGATCCCACCAAAAGTATGTTCCTTTCCTTTTTCTGAACTCAGTACGTTAGGATGTTGTACAGTGTTTTATCTGCTGTTTTAAGTTTGGAGCAATTAGCGATTCGAGATATGTATTGCGTCTGTCGAGCTCTTGTGGTCCAATCACCGCCGTATTTGCCAATAGAGATGAGAGTCGAGCAAGAGTCTATAGAGCCATTGTCGATTCAAGCCGCATTCAGGTATTATTCGTAGGGGATTCGCCCCTATTCCAGAAACACGTTTCCATAGCGTATGTTAGTTAAATCGGAGAAATGTTTGTTTTATAGCCGGAACAAGGTCTGTATTCCACAGTAGCGGACGACCCTGGTTCAATTTTTGAGGAAGAGGAAGACGAATCAGTGGTGGTACCCCGTAAACGTCGTGCGGATGAAGTGTCAGGCGCGTTTTTATTTACATCGTTGAAGTCAACATTTCATTATTTCCTTGTTGATTATAGCGCGGGTCGCACAGCGTTAGTGGTACGATTCAGTACGCGCAAGGCCTTGTATCAACCCCATGTCAGGCAAACCAAGTCTTTCATCTAGTTTGGTTATCGCAGGATTCCAGGGAGAATCAACAACTCGACTAACATTGAGCGACTTTCATAGTTTAAAGGAAAAACTGGCTAGCAGGAAAACAATCCATACGCAAATCCGAGGACCTTTGTGGATAGTGAATGCGAGAAAACGAATCGGATGCAAGAAGTGCGGAGATTTGCACAATATATGCGACCTTTGGTCGTGTAAAAAGGTTCCACTAATGTTTGCTAGCTTATTTGTACATTTTATAATACGCCTAGCCTCCTAAGCTTATTTACTTGGATGGTCCGTCACTGCTTGTGCGAACCCCAGCATGGTTTCCATTTTTTGGAGTTTTACTTGTTTAGCCATTATGGTTCCCTGGAGTGCTGAGGTCAGCTTAGGCGAAGTGTGCTCCAGGTCTTCACCAGCATAGGCAGTCACCGCCTTTGTGGACCAGAGGATTTGCCATCATGCGACTAGTTTGGCCAGGACAGTAGTGGATCCTGGTATTAGTTTACTGTTGGCTGGGGTTCCTGATGGAAACGCCGGACCCTCAGCTTGGGAGTCCCTGTTGGGGAAATGAACCTTCTCAATGTACATCGCAGCCGGTTACCCAGGAACACCTGGCCACGATGAGTTAGTAGACCGTTGGTAGCAGTACGACAATAAGAAAAGAAAGAAAAGAGCCTGCCAAAGGCGTCCTTAATTTTCTTTTAAAATGGACTATGCTGGCTAAGAGATGTTTTCAAGAAAGTGCAGAAATCCAAGATAGGCTTCGTTCAAGCACTCAACATCGCTCGTATATTCATGTTAATCGATAAAACAGATTGATCCACAAGTAACAAGAACACGATGTTGTACATTGGCCCTCCTTTCAAACCACTGTGCCAAGTTTGAAACAATTCTAAGGGTTTCATAAATAGGACGCATGTGAAGCAGGGAATTTTTAATTCGTCTAATCGGTATTGAAGACTTTCCATGTTAAATACCGGAACAGGGGGTATAGTTCAATTTTTACATTAAATTTAGGTAGTCTATCGACTCGTTCTTATCGTGTAAACACAACAAATCATGGCGTTGAGAGTTCAGGTATGGTTTACAGTACTTAGAAGACTTAGATGGCCTGTCTTCGCTGGTTGTGCCAGTTCCACCATCATTCTCACTGCTTTGGCCTTTTACTGGCTTAACCATTGTGGGTTTTCTTGAGTCCCGAGGTCAGCCAGACCAAACAGTGCCAGTCCTATGCTTCATAATAGTGGAATTCGTTTATTATAACAGGTTTATCAATTTCAGATAAAAGTACAGGCTGTACAATAGTGCAATTGCAACCGCCTCCGAATCACGACGACTACCAGTTCCGTGTCCGGAACTATAGCAGTGCATTTGATTTGTTCGTCGACGAAATCTAGTCTTTCCTACCTGTATTTTGACCAAAGAGTTTCAGGTTATCTCACGTAGTCCGTTCTACGTTGTTGTTTTTCTTCGTGGAGCATCATCGATATGTTTCTATCTTTCAGTGGCCATGGTGACATTGTGTTTAATTCTACCTGACCAAGTTTACGTCTGTAATTTTTGTGATTTGAAAAATACTATGGGTGTGTCGAAGATAACCGCAGATGAGCCGTTAAAGGAACGGGTTCGACTTTGTGGGGCTATCACTCGACAGTTTAGAACTAAGACTTAAGATTTTTTTAGAAGTACACCGATGAGAGGGATAAGCGAGTGTCTTGTGACGCCACTTATGTACCTTGGTTACTATTACTTTTCAAGTTATCCTACTTTAGAAATTTGGAGTGAGGTGAAGATTTTATCATTGTTCATCACGGCTCGCAAAGTAATATTCTGTAGTTATTGATCGGTAAGTGAAAGTTGTACGAAGATATACAAATTTTATTCTGCTCTCATTACTTCTATATGCAAATGTTTTCGGACATCCATGAGATTTCCTTATTGTTGAATCCAGTGTAGAACACTAGAGTGACGTGGTATCGCTAGTACGTCTTAGTGCGCTGTTTTTGGGTTTGTTTAAGAGGAATTTTGTTCTAAATGTTTCCTAATTTTGTACATTTCCAGATTTTGGGGGCACTTGTTGCTTTCATTTTATTAGGAACCATTTAGTAAGAAGAACTAGGATCACCTAATGGGATTTCGTCATATCAATATTTCATAATGCTTCCTCATTGTGGTTGATGTGGAAATTTCCCAATTTGTCCCATTTACTCCCACTTAGGTACGCTGTTTAGGAACGACGGTCAGTGTCTTTTTCTTTTTTGATCTCATATTCCTCCATTGCTACGATAAATAACATAAACTTTGTGACTCTTGTGTGGATCTATCATGTACGAAGCAGAGTCTGAGTTCTTACCAGCTAATATTTCCTGTTTTCGTTTTTGTTTTCTTTATTGTGATTGTTTTAAAAGTAGAAATTCTTTCCGACTTAATGCTTCCAGTAAGGTTTATTCAGATATGACACTACTCGTTCTTAAAAGATTGTTGTCAAGTGTACATGACAGTGTAGATGTGTTTGGTTTTCGCTTGTCCTTTCTAGATGTGACTTGTTTTTCGATAATTAGAGAACTTTGTAATTAGAGTGCTTAACAGACATTTAGGAGAGACTTTATCGTTTTAAATAGGTATATATAAAGGAAAGGATGAGGCTGTCGGCTTTGATCAATCCTTGAGGGATGCGCCATGCAGTCGGCTACAGTAAGCATCGTTTAGAGATGAGTGAATGCATGTCTGACCTTTACTCACGGTTACTCACGGCTACCTGCCGATGTATCGAGCCAGTGCTGCTATCCTCTCAGAAAGGTGTGGTACCGATTTGCCGAGCCCGGAGGAATGGAAGGCTTGGTGAGTCTGGGGGTCGGGCATCGATCCCTCGTGTGTTGTAGGGCGCCTACGACCACAGCGTCACATGTGCAGTTGTATATACTGGGTTGTATTTCGCTTGTTCTAACGCTTAGGTATTCGGGGTATGAGAGTTCACGCAAAAAACTGAAGAGATGTTGGTATGGTTAGGACTTCATCTTGGTAGAATAAGATAAATTGTGCTTTATAGGCAGTGTTCTATATATTGTCATGGTTCGTATTGAGTTTTTGTTCGTCTATTTTGTTTTACGTGACTCCTATTTCACATCTAGTGTGGTGATCCTGGTAGTCCTTATATTTGATTCGTCTCCTCGAATCCGCACGGAGATCTTCCAACTTCTGCAGGTTTGAGTTAAGCTTCCGCGTACGGATTTTCGTTTTCATTGTGGATATTGCTGAATATGCAACCCGAGTTGATTCTCCTTGGAGTTTTGAGCTAGCCAGGTTGGAGTGTTCCCACTTGGATTGCAGTGAACTTTGAACTTTTCACAGATAAGCTATGTACCAATTTTTTCTTCTTGATAGAATTATGGTATTAATAAAGCTCAATATCAGCCTAGGTGTGCTGATTTGAATTTTGTTCATCTTGCTTCTATCTGCTTTCATACCATACGCATTGAAATCAGTGTCCGAATGCATTAAAATATTCAACACGGGTGCGCGTGGTCGGAGGCGTCCTGCAGTACACATGTGATCGATCCCAGCCCCTAGGCTCACCAAGCCTTTCATCCATTCGTGTCGATAAATTGGTACCGGACTTGCCTGAGAGGATAGCAGTACTGGATCGATAAATCGGTAGCCCACCGCGAGTAAAGGTGTAAAGGCTAGATATGCATTCAGTCATCTCAAAACGATGCTTAATGAAGTCGAATGCATTGCGCACCCCTAAGAGATTGAACATTGCAAACAGCGTTAGCTTTTTTTATATTTTAAAACCAAGACGAGATTAAACTGGTAAATTTTGGATAGTTACGTAGAAAATGACCATATCATGGGGAATAGTGCTTAATTTGAGACCTTAGCATACCACTTTCAGGCATTTGCTACCGTATGACTCATATATTGGTCATAGTCTACAAAAATTCTACTGTAATCGTTAAACGGACTCTCAGCTGATGATGAATTCTGCAATACAGGACACAATACGAAATTGGTTTTGTTTTCATTTCTTTGAGAACTTTAAGCAAATCTGAAGTGGAATATTTTATGAGGATTATAGATATCTTAACGGCATGAGAGCAGAATCCTCTCTGTTGGTTTGTTGAGGCTTCCAACTTCTCAACTACAGTTATCAGAAGTAATCGGAAAACCAGCTCCATGGCGAATGTGTTAGTACGTTCTGCACAAAACCACTTTCACACTTTCAACTGAGCAGTACTTCTTGAAAGTCCTTCGTACTATATCTTAATCATGAAAAGTGCAACGAATATGGGTAATTGTAGATTTGGAGAACATTTTTCTCGTTTTGAATAGGTAAAAGGAATACTGTGAATTTTTTCGTAATAGACTTCGGACAGGGCTATTGCGGACTTGGTATATTAAAGTTTTCCTTTTCTGTGTTCTGTATATTTTGTTTTGTTCGCAATTTAGTTCTCGGATCTAGTCTATTTAGCGCGGGAATAGTGAAGAAAATCTAATTTTTGATCTTCATAGGTATCGTATCATTCACCAAAGCAATACGAGCAGCTATAAAGGTGGTAAGGGACGTTCAGTGTCAATGGATGGTCAGTTCTGTTGATGTCTGAACTTCCTACAAAGTAGTTCTGTTGCAATGTTAACTTTTTATCTTCTGATAGAGAGGTGGAACGAAGGACTCGCATGGTGTGGTGGTGAACGCGTCAGACTCCGGAAAGAGTAATAGCGCGTTCGTTTCCCACCGCAGACACCTGCGGTCCGGAGTTTTGCAAATATCTCAGCATCATTACAGTTGTGTAGGTGTGTTATTGAAATTTAAGAAGGTAACTAGAATTCAGCTAGGTGGTCATTAGTCTTTGGCAGATACTATATTGTTCTTTTTTGTTTTCATTTTTCAGATGGTAAAGATTCGCCAGCTATGTCTCAGTTAAAGCAATTGGTATTGGGGGAAGATTCACCTATGTCCTCTCCTTCGGACCTCATAAAACGCATGTTTATTCTACAGTATCGCTTTAGAACTTAGGCTACATTTCTTATTTATTGATCGTTTATTGATTTATTGATCGGTGCTCTGTGCATTTTTAGCTGTCATAAAAGAAGAGTTAGCAAGTTTAATTTTTGATGATAAACCAATCCAAAAGACCCCACTCGGTGATGCTATTGACTCGCTGATGGTTCGCTGGGCACAGCTTCTTTCGAATGTCTCGTCTCGGGCACCTGTTCCAGCGCCATCTACTATTGATCATGTCAAAGAAGTAGTTGAGATATCGATGTATCATGTGAGTTATTTTGTGAGTACAATCAGTAAAGTTAGGTCTATTTATAAGATAGCGGTATGACAGATAAGAGGGAGCCGAAAAATTTGTCTGATGAAAGCTAGAAATTTCTTTTCCCTAATATTTTCACTCATAGAAATTGTCTATCATTCCTAAGTTGCATTTGCTTTCTTAAGGAAAACATCTACCGCCCAATATAGCAACCATGTGCTTTCATTTCAGGGCTCACATGCCCAAAAATATATTTGTTTCTTTCAGCGTCAAGCATACATATCTCAGCTTATAGTTATCCTTATCCGTTGAGGTAATAGTATGATCTAGGGAGCTTTACCAACATGCTAGAACTTCCCTTGTTCGAACACCATTGAATACTGATCGAGTGCAGTCAAAACAATATGTATTCTTTCGTCGTTCTTTTCCATTGACGATTATCGTAAGCACAACGTGATGGTGTCCATTTAATGTACTGTTTAAGTTTTGAGCTACAGTTTTTGCGACAATGGCTCTAAGAGCTTAGTTGTTAATTTTTCTAGGGTTATAACCTCAAGCAGTTTTAAAGCAATTAAGAAGAGTAGCATATTCTATTAGTCTGAATTTGTCAACTCCTCAGGCATATTATTACTACTTATTTGATACTTGAACGGCCCGTACTCACTAGTTGTGTGGGCCCAAGCATACTCACTATTTTTCGGAGATTTCCTGGTTAAACCATTGTGGTTTCCTGGAACCCCGAGAACAGCCTGGCCAAAGTCGGCGCCAGGTCGTCACCACAACAGGCAGTCGCAACCCTTGTGGATCAGAGGTACATTTACTACCATGCGACTGTGATACTAAGACGGTGGTGAATCCTGGTATTGGTTTACTCTTAGCTAGGCTTCCTGATGGAAACCCCGGTCTCCTTCCCAGCTCGGGAGACTCTTCCACAGGGATTAATCCCCCGGTGTACATCGCAGTCCGACACCCAGGAACACCTCACTGCCACGATGAGGCGGTGAAACTTTGGGAGGGGCATATTATTAAAAGCTGGCATAATCATGAATCTGTGAAATCATTCGAGGAGTTAATCGCTTCATTGAGAAATGATATCTCTTGAGGACCTAGAGTAAGAGAAGTTTAATCTCCATCACTGTATTTCAAAGCAGTGTTTTACCATCATTTGAACTGTATAACGGGAGCTTTTACAAAATTATGGCAAACGGAAGACGAGTCTTTATACTTCCTTCACTGTTGTTGTTTAATTATATACATTCATACATATATACACAACTGTGTACATATACTTACATGTGTACATATACATGTACATACGCATATACACATGTTCATATATGCACATATGAACATAAATATATGTATTTGTATGTGTACACATGTATGTGTAAATATATACATATATGCATGTCCTCCGAGCGGTTTACCACCTCATCGTGGCTGGAGGGTGTTCCTGGGTGTTGGGCCGCGATGTGCGTCAGGAATGTTCATCCTTTCGACAAGGTCTCCCAAGTTGAGAAGTCCGGCGTTTTCATGAGGAAGCCCAGCTAAGAGTAAATCATTACCAAGATCCACCACCGTCTTGGCATCAAACTAGTCGCACGGTGACGAACCTTGCTCTGATCCACAAGGGCCGCGACTGCCTGTGGTGGTGACGACCTGGGGTGGACTTTGGCCTGGTTTTCCTCGGAACTCTTTGTAAACACGATGCCTAAGCCAGCAAAACTCCGAGAAATTGAGAATATGCTGGGGTCCAGAGTAACACTGAGGACAGTCCGTCCAATTATCCAAGTATTACCACAACGTTGTTGAGATATTTGCAAACTCTGGACCGCAGGTGTCTATGGTGGGGAACGAAGGCGGTATTGACCTTTCCGGGGAGTAACGCGTTCACCACCACACCATGCGGGTCCTTCGTTTCGCCTGTTTCTCAGCTATTTCTATCGATCTTTTTGCCACAGCAATCATCCCTCAGCGGGGTTGATCTGTATCCAAGTATTGTACGTGTATACATATGTGTATATATGTGTATGTATATGTGTAGTGTGTGTTTAAGGAAGACTACTTGAATAATTCAATGTTTTTCATCAATAAGCAGACACGAGTTTGTTAATATAGAATTTATTAGAACACAATTGCTGACGTTTCGGCGGTTTCGCCTTCTTCAGAGCCGTTTATTTGTTGTAAGTATTTAAGTTAGTTGGT